>JAWQEG010002918.1:0-295570 GCA_033782935.1 Petrolisthes cinctipes | reverse complement strand
AAAGAACAACAGTGTATGATGATTTTGCAGCACCTCATAATAATAATAATAATTGAAGGTGTTGAGTTGACGTAAGGTGTTGTTGTATGATTATATTTTGATATGATACTGATTTATTTGCACGATGGAAGGAAAGTGTTGGTGGTTATTTGAATGTGGCTGTACATACGAATATAGTTGTGTACATTTCTGGTGTAATTTGTCTGGCATTCCAATACATTTGATGAAAAAGACAAGAAATTATATATGTGAATCAGTACATTTTCTCCAGGTCAAGTGGTAATTCTTTTTTGGTACATTGGAGTGCCTTGATTCCTCCAAAGTATGCTAGGAAACAGGACCAGAAGAGCAAAAGTAATGGTGTTCTGTTGCTTGGAATAGTTTGGAGGATTCAGTTTCTCCAGATTTACCAACACAAAATTTCCCCCTCAAGGAACATGGAGTAATAACAACCCCTTTTCCATCCTTCCCTCATTCACTCACTCCCATTCTCTCCTTCAAACCTCTCTCCTTCTCTTCCCCCTTCCTCCTCCTCTTCTCTCGTGCTTCCCATAACAAGGAAAAAATTTAGGAAGAGTAAATTATAAAACTGTTTAGTCTACCTTCTAAGAAACAGTCCCTCCCCCACCCCTCTCCTTAACCTCTCTCTCTCTCTCTCTCTCTCTCTCTCTCTCTCTCTCTCTCTCTCTCTCTCTCTCTCTCTCCAATCCTTACCCCATCTCTCTCTCTCTCTCTCTCCCCAACTCCTTACCCCATCTCTCTCTCTCTCTCTCTCTCTCCTTACCCCAACGGCAGGCCTACATTTTGACCAGTAAAAATAATAAAGAATATGAAGTATAGTCTGTTTGGTGGCATATAATATAACCAAGTTGAACAGTGATCTAGATAGGCTACAGCTGTGACGAATGTATAG
The DNA here is from genome assembly GCA_033782935.1 of Petrolisthes cinctipes. NCBI lineage: Eukaryota > Metazoa > Arthropoda > Malacostraca > Decapoda > Porcellanidae > Petrolisthes > Petrolisthes cinctipes. Next base: position 294,657 of record JAWQEG010002918.1, on the reverse strand, counting down.
AGTGGTATTCATAAACAGTTTGGTGGTGGTGGTGATGTTGAAATCGGAAATGCATGTGCCGTTGAAAAGGAACCAAACAAATAGCAACCATTGACTACTAGGAAATCCGCCTTTTGTATTTACCGCCCCTTCCCTTTCCTTCCTCCTCTCTCCCCCCACCCTTCCCTTCCCTTCCCATGCTGATAGCTCCATAGGGTAAGGGTTGGGTGGGAAAGGGATCAGAAGCGGCCTGAGGTTTTGTATACAACTGAGGAGGAGGAGTAGGAGGAGGGAAGGAAGGACGGGTGTTGGCGGGAAAATTGATGAAGCCTGCCTGCATGGTGTCAGTGTTACCAAGTAGACTTAGTAGAGGATAGTTGTTACCAATATGAGGATAGTTTATGGTGTAATGATGCCACTTAACACCACTTATACTGAAGATGTTTGTGTCGTGGGATAGGAGGAATCAAAAGTTAGTAATGTCACGCAACACCATTTATACTAACGATACTTGTTTCATGTCACAGTGTGAGGAATCAGAGTTTGTGTAATATAATGCCACGAAAAAAAACACCACTTATACTTTAGATAATTGTTTCGTGGTAGAGTTTGGAGGAATCACTTACTCCAGATTTACCAACACTCAACTATCCACTTAAGGGGGTGGGGGAATAGGGGGACAGGCTTGGGGGGGGGGGTTTAGGGGGGTGCGGGAGTAGGGGACAGGCTTGGGGGGGTTTTGGGGGGTGCGGGAGTAGGGGGACACGCTTGGTGGGGGGGGGGGGGGTTAAGGGGGTGCGGGAATAGGGGACAGGCTTTCTACCCACTCTAAGCCTGTTCCACCTATTCCCGCACCCCCCTAACCCACCCACCCCCAAGCCTGTCCCCCTCTACTCCCGCACCCCCTTACTTAAGCAACTCCACACAGAGGGAAGGGAATGGGGGGGGGGGCTGGGGAGGAAGGGGGGGGGCCTGGGGGGGGTGGGGACTGGGGAGATGGGGGGACTGGGGAGGGGAGGGGGGGGGGGGTGTTGGTGGTGAAATATGGCTCCAAAAGCAAACTCACTTCTCTCAATTAAACATCCAAGATCCTCACACCTACTCTATCTTCCTCTTCTCCCAACCATCCTCACATCTCCGCCTCCAGCTGCTTACATTACCTCTCTGTTTCACATTCTTCTCTAAAAGTGGATCGTGTGCATTCCTGTAAACGTAATCTTTGATCACTTTTAGCATACTAGGCTCGGACCATTATACGAGGCTTAAGGAGGTAATATATATATGTATACTTTTGGTACCTACATTGGAGCAGCTTAATTCCTCAAAAATATGTCAGGAAACATGACCAGATTAACAAAAATAATAAGAGAGAGAGAGAGAGAGAGAGAGAGAGAGAGAGAGAGAGGAGAAAGTGAAGGATGTAGGTAGGTAAGTAGAGAGAGAGAGAGAGAGAGAGAGAGAGAGAGAGAGAGAGAGAGAGAGAGAGAGACACTCACTCAGTATACTAAAAAGGAGGTGGTTCTCCCCTAAACTAGATACAAACAGAACACACACACACACACACACACACACACACGCACTACTATGACCTCCAGCAACTGATAACCTGAATAACATATAAATGTCCTTGATGTGTATGTAAGATTGGGACATTCACTCACACGCTATATAGACATCAACACACTTCTCACAATGTACAAAGAATAAAAAAAAGGTTAGGTTAGGTTGGTAGGTAATGAAGGAGGAAGTGCATGTAGGTAGTATAGATAATGAAGAAAGTGAGAGATGTAGGTAGATAAGGCGGTGGGTATATAGGTAGGTAGGTAGGTAAGGAAATTGTAAGTGAGAGGTAGGTAGGTAGGTAGGTAGGGAGGGAGGTGTGTAGGTAAGTAGGCAAGGAGAGAGAGAAAGAGAGAGAGGAGAAAGTGAAGGACGTAGGTAGGTAGGTAAGTAGCCTAGGCAAGTATAGAGAGAGAGAGAGAGAGAGAGAGAGAGAGAGAGAGAGAGAAGAGAGAGAGAGAGAGAGAGAGAGAGAGAGAGAGAGAGAGAGAGAGAGAGAGAGAGAGAGAGAGAGAGAGAGAGAGAGAGAGAGAGAGAGAGAGAGAGAGAGAGAGAGAGAGAGAGAGAGAGAGAGAGGGGGGGGGGGGGGGAGGGGCAGCCAACCATGATGAAGGTAAACACCAGTACATCAGCCCTCACGTAAACACACAGACGCCGCACACTGAGAAGCCTTCGCGACGCCACAAGAAATAAACGTTTAGAGTTCCCGCCAACCCTTGTTTACCACCCGCCAAACTCCATCCCCTCCCCCTTCCCTCCTCTCTCACTAGCTTTTCAAAGGTCATAGGTCAGTCACGTTCTCCCTGCCTACATCACACATGACTTACACTACTCATAACACTTAGAAAACTACAATCAACCCCTCAGTCTTACTGTTTATAATTTATCTCTCCTTCAATAAAAACGAAGAGAGAGAAAGGAGAATATATATATATATATATATATGTATAAATAAATAAATAAATAAATAAATAATTAAATATATATATATATATATATATATATATATATATATATATATATATATATATATATATAGTATATATATATATATATATATATATATATATACAGAGAGAGAGAGAGAGAGAGAGAGAGAGAGAGAGAGAGAGAGTAGGAAGAGAGGAGATAAGAGGATACAACAACAACACACCTTTACTTCCACCACCACACACACCTGTATTAAATATTTACCCAACGACAGGTCCCACGACCCTGATACCCTCCCATACCCCCCCCCTTCCTCCCTCACTCCCTCCTTTCTCCTCATTCTCCCTCTCCAACTTATCCTTTCTTCCCTCTGCTCCTTCCTTCTCCAGTCCCTTTCTTTTCCTTCACTCACTCCTCCCTCTTCATCCTTGCATCTCTTCTCCATCCTCCACATCTTCCACATCATTTCTTCTCCGTTTTCCTCCTCCCTTAGCATAATTATTCCTTTCCTCGTTCTCTCTCCAGTTAGTTTCTTGCCTCATTCTTCTCGTCGTATTGATAGAGGAACTGAAGCGGCCTTGGAACTGATGACAACAAACTAGGACACTTTTCATAAAATCTACGGAGCATGTTAACCACTTTTCACTTACTGTAGCTTGGTAGTCCAGAGCAGGGTACTTGACAGGGAAGAGGTATGTAGGACAGGGGAGGGCAGGGGAAAGGTAGGACAGGGCAGGACAGGGATATGCAAGACAGAGCAAGAAATTGCAGGACAGGGGAGGGGTATGAAGGGCAAGGAAAGGCAAGGAAGGGCAAAAGAAAGGCAGAGCAGGACAGGGGAGGTGATGAAGGGCAAGGAGGAAGGGCAAGGCAGGACAGGAAAGGGTATGGCAGGGCAGGGAAAGACAATGCAGGGCAGGGAAAGACAAGGCAAAGAAGGACAGGATAGGAGAGGGGGATGAGAAGCAGGAGGAGAAGGGTATACGGGTAATGAAGGACAGGGAAAGGGTATGTAGGGTAGTGAAGAGGATTGAAAAGCAGGGAATGGGAGGAGTATGTAGGGCAGAGCAGGGTAGGGCAGGACAGGGGATGGGTAAGTAGGGCATGGTAGGGCAGGGGTGTAGATACAGGGCATGGCAGGGCAACGTAGTAAACAGAAGCGAGGAGAGTAAACGATTAACTTGGTAGTCTGGTCAAGGCGCCAAATATACTCTCTCTCACTCACTCACTCTCTCTCTCTCTCTCTCTCTCTCTTCTTTATGTGTGTGTGTGTGTGTGTGCGTGTGTGTGTGTGTGTGTGTGTGTGTGTGTGTGTGTGTGTGTGTGTGTGTGTGTGTGTGTGTGTGTGTGTGTGTGTGTGTGTGTGTGTGTGTGGTTCGATGAAGAAAGCACCAATATATTGTTTACGGTATTGTACTTTACATCTAAACGCACGAGTTAAAATCCTTCATTAACTGTTTACTTTTACAAGCACAGTAGGCTACGAGTCAATATCCCTCCTCTCCTCTTTAATTGTTTACTTTCACACGCGCAATACGAGTCAAAAATACCCCTCAGGCTCCTTGTGTTTACTTTCAGACGTACGAGCCTAAAGGGTTTTTGGCTGAGGTGGTGAGCGAGAAGCGACGTGAAGCGAGGGTGTCTGTGCCTCTCTTTTTGGATGATGTGCCCTACAGTCGTATGTCCCTCCCTCCCCTCGTGCCCGTCGAAGTAAGGACACCAGGGGATACGTTAATAGTTAGTAGTTTAAGTTAGTAATAATAATACACTTTTCCTGTTAGTAATACACGTTCCTAGTTACTAATACACGTTCTTAAATACTTACTGTATATACATGTTCCTAGTTTGTAATTTAAGTGAGTAATACACACTTTTTGCTAGTATTACACGTTCCTAGTTACTAAAATACACTTTCTTAGTAATACAAGTTCCTAGTCATTAATATACACCTTTCTAAGTGTAACGTGTTCCCTGTTATATACTTAGTTCGTAATACACGTTACATCTCATTGTTTAACATGTTCGATGTATTTTGTCTCGGAAAAAAAGCCAAAAACTTAAATTGAGGTGTCATGATGTGTAGAGGTATAATCATGTATACAGGTGTAAAATTATGTGTATAAGTGTGTCAATATGTGTACTGGTGTAACTATGTGTATAAGTGTCATCATGTGTACAAATGTAATCATGTGTAAGATACAGGTGTCATTTATGTGTACAGATGTTAGGTCGTGAGGTGGCAGCATTGGTACACACAGCAAGTCACGTGTCTTTGGTTTCATCTTCCCTCATACACCAACTAGGTTCTCGTAATGACGTCATACCCGATACATCACTACCACCGAGTCCTCTTAATACTGGTAATGCTTCCATTTCTTTTTCCTCTTCTATAATACACAAGAATAGACAATCCAAACATTATAATATAATACAAAATAATATGCTGATGATATGAAAATATGATGTGTATGATAATAATATATGTGTGATGATAATAATATGATAATTACAGGAGGTGGGTCGCCGTGGTTGGTAGAAGGTAAAATACGTTATGTTGAACTCACCATCAATGGATCTAAACACGTCACACAGCTTTATGTTGGTGAGTTAAACGCTATTTGTATGATCTTTTTTCTTCATCGTACTATCCTACTACAGTTTATCTCTCTTCTCCCTTTCCTTCTATTTCCCTCGTGCTTGCTGTCCCACCTCTGTATCAGTACCATCTCCCTCGTCCTATGCGATCTTCCGGGCCTAGGACGGTCTTCTATCATTCTTATATTAATCAGTATTATCCCCTCTGAATACACACAGCACGCGACCTCCCGGCTGACATCGTACTGGGCGTGGACTTTCTGAAGAAGGCACAAGTCCGGGTGAGCTTCCCAGAGAACGCCATTACCTTTCCTGGGAGTAAAAGCAGCGGCAAGGAGGAGGTCAAAGTAGCCTTCCTCTCAACCAAGGAAGTCACACAATACCGCCAAAACAACTTTCCACCACCCCCCGCTAACATCAACAACACACGAGCCTACTCTTCAAATTACTGACACCAACCTACACCATAGTAGTTAAATAATGACGAGTCTATTCCTCAAACTACTGACACACACCTCAAATTACATACACACACCTCAAATTACATGCACACACCTCAAATTACATATACACACCTCAAACTACTGACACACACCTCACATTACATACACACCTCAAATTACATACACACATCTCAAATTACATGCACACACCTCACATTACATACACACCTCAAATTACATGCACACACCTCAAATTACATACACACACCTCAAATTACATACACACACCCCAAATTAGGGTACATACGAACCTACTCCTCAAATTACTGTTACACACACCTACACCATAGCAGTTAAATAAAGATGAGTCTAGACCTCAAATTACCGACACATATCTGAAATTACTGACACATATCTCAAATTACTAACACACACCTCCACCATAGTAGTCAAATAACTATCCAACAACTGTAAGATAAACAGCTTCAAATATTAAGCTGCAGAGAAACGAAGTCTTATTCTTTTTTCTTTTTCTTTTTTTAGTACACACACTCAAAAGACTATCGTAACAGGGAGGTACGATGAGTTTCAAAATTATTAGAGTAATGCATTATTTTTAGTCTACTCGCTAACGACAGACGATTTTACCAGACACAGGGTCGGGTAATCATAGCCCACTAACATGTATTAATTCCCATGTTCCTTTTACTTTCCATAATTATTACTTCTATATAGTGTCGCAGAAGGATTATTATGTTAGGTTAGGCTATGTGAAACACGTACCAAATCACCCCAATAACTTTTAATCTAAATCTTTAGGTCTGGTGGTGATTGGTGCTCATTTGTGGTATTACATTTGTCATTTTGGTTTTCTTTGCATCTTACAGTATTATCATTTTACTTGTCTTTGATTTGTTTTCTTTTGTTTCCCTGAGTGACAAAGTTCTAATCTATTTCTTTGGGCAATGTTAATTTTCATGGCACTTTATAGCGACAAATGAGTTTCTATTTTACACATAACTATATAGTATTTATATTCTTATTATTATATTACAAAATTACAACCTTCTAATAAAATATATGGAGGTAAAGTTCGTCTCATTAGACCTACTGTTACAAGTATAGACCTAATCAATAATCATACTCCTTGCAAGAGCAGCCAAGTTAACTATGGTGTGTTCAAGCTATTACACCAAATTATTTAACTTTACTGTCGGAAAGTATTCAACCATAATTGACCAATACATTTTTCTAGTGTATTATTTTAGGTTACAGGTACTAATTATGGGGGGTGGAGGTATTGTCCGATAGTACGTAGTTTTAACCACCAAATTATTTCACACTGTTCTAAAAGCTATCTTTCTTTGGAGATATGAAAATAATGAGGAGGGGAAAAAAAGAGTTGCTTTAGAAATGTTACAATTATCAACATTACCAAATAAACTGTTCCAAATAAGCAGAGGATACGTCAAAATCTGCCCCATATGAGACCACGAATTGAATTGAAGAGGAAGAACCTACACACGTCCCTGACCAATGACATAATAATATATGGTAAATTTACAGAAGAACTGGGTTCACTATATTGTGTATTTTAGTATCATTACCCACTATTTTGGACCATTCTAAAACACTTTTATTCTATGGTGTTTCTTTCGGAGATGCCTCGTTTTCGAGATATGCCCCGTTTTACAAACATAATTTGAAAATTAGTCTGACCTCACCTGACCTGACCTAACCTAACCTAGACAACAGCAGACTACCGGGACCTAACCTGGGCAAACTACCGGGACCTAACCTAGGCAAACTACCGGGATATAACCGGTGTAAACTATCATAAAGTGACTTGGGCAAATTCCCAGGACCTAGCCGGATGTGGTAACACTGCGCGATCCTAACCCAAAACCCAGTTATTCTGTAATAATACCTAATATATATACATAAATAATTAAACCAATTAAATACCTTGTTGTGATTCCAATGCTGTACCGACGCCATGCACCAATTCCTGTTTACAAAATTGTACAATGTAGATGACTTATTTTCCTTTTCTTTTAGCGCTTATACCGATCACTACCATTTGTACACACTATTATTAGTTACTGTTCACTATAACAGAATTGTATGATACTAAAACAGTCCGATTGACGAGATACATACACACTACCATCAACACTTTCACACCGAGACGTCTCATTAGCTCTGTCGAGTGTTCAATGTTGACGAACTTGGCTATTGGATAAGTTATGCCTTTTCATCGGCGCTTTCCTGAATTTTATAATTACTGCATACTGATAATTATCGGCGTTCTGTGTAGTGTTTATTCCTTTTTGTATTGGTCTCAATCAACAGGGAAAGAAAAACAAGCTTTTGGTTTTAACCTTCATTTATAAAATAACTTTTAAGTTTATAATTTTGCCTTAAAAATTAAACTGTAAATGGACTATAATCAAATACAAAGATTTCATAAACTGTGTAGTCATCAATATCCTGTGCTAACCTTAAGGCAGTGTATATTTCCTTGCATAGAAGACAAAGTTTAAAAGTGAGGATGAGTGTAAACATTAATACCTGGGTATAGTTCCAGAAACATGAAAATGTATTCCTATACAGTACTTAATATGGACAAATGTAGCCTATATTCTTATCCAATCAAAGACTACAAAATACAAATGTAGCCTATATTCTTATCCAATCAAAGACTACAAAATACTATACAGTTGCAGGTTTTAGTTTTGATATTTAATGCATGCGACAGCACTGACTAAGCGTACACTTTGTCAAATTCCACTCATATGTAAGTAATATCTGCAACAGCCAATATATCAATTTTCCTAAACTATGACTGGATCGAGTCAAGACAAGGGATCTTTTTCATGGTAAGTACGACTCTTGCATGGGTACACAAGCTATCACGCTGTGGGATTCCTTAAGTCTATGGTTAAAACTATACATCCTATAATCACAATCATAAGGAAAACACTAACCTTAGTTCCAAAATTGACATATACAGTAATCTGAAATCCAGCAAAAATTAAAGCACAAAATTGTTGAACATTTCCTCGACAACCTATTAAAAGTATCTGTTACCAGTTTCCATTTGTTCAGAAATTATCCTAACTAGTCTTTATTTGCTTATTGTGAACAGACCAAATTCACGTACTGTAATTGCACCACAGCCACCAAAAAATGAAAGATAAAGATGAATGGCTTATTTAAAGCTAAGAGTTCTTTTGTTCAACACACCCAAAAACATTGTACTGGAGGGATTAGAAGCAAGTAAAGAAAAAATTGGCTACAACATATTAGTCCCTGGCTCTTGTACTAAGTTGGGAGGGAGGAACTTAATAGCACAAAATTAAGCCTACAGGAAGGAAAGCAAATAATAAAGTACTGAAGGATTAGAGATTATAAACCGAAGGACTGATGGACTGTAACCGACTGTCCACCAATATTGATAAAACTAAAGTACAGTAATATCAAAACAATAGTGTAAGGATAAAATAAGAACTGATTATCTATGCTCTGCACTAACAACCTAAATTAGTAAATTAATCACATATTCATCATTGCTGACACCTTGATCCACTTCTGGGTACTTCTTGACGGGTTATACACTTTATTCATTCGTATGTCTTACTCACTCTATATCATTCCTCCTTCCCTTCCCACCATTTCATTGTCCACATTCTAAGTAAAACATAGCAAAAATATATTCTCATAAAATGGGTTCAAAGGGGTCATCTCTTGTGGGCAAACTGAAGGGCTGACGATTCCCCTAAGCTATGCCAGAAACAGACTAGTACATCAGTATATTGTAATGATGCAAGGGATCTGTTTTGTAGCACACTCTGGAGGAATTAGTAGCACTTCAATTAGATTAAAAAAGATGCATACCTTAAACACAACAAAATATCACATGTTTCCAAGGAGTAAAGGAATAAGGAGGCTTTAACGTTGAAAGAAAAGCAATAAAAAATAAAATTTAAAAATCTCCCTTTTCTAGTTCTCTTAAAGAGGATTCTTTTTCTCGGAGGTCCCATACTCTTTCACACAAGCAAGTCACTCCAAAGTTTGTGCTCTCGTGCTTCATTGTTTCTCTGGTGATTCTTAAACTGCATACATTTAATGATGATAAGGCTTTGCTGAATTGTACTGCTTGTAAGGCTATGTGCTGTATGCAAGGAAAGCCGTGATGGTTTTTGCCAATACAGTGACTTCATGCACACTAAATGAAGCCATCCCACTGGTCACTGTCATCATCATATCCTTGTCTTTCCTTGCATACAGCCTGAGATCAGATGACAATACTGACAAGAAACCAGAAACACACACAGCTTTATCTTTTTTTTTACCTACAGAGACATTCCTATGTAACATTAATCCTCAAAAACAATTGGGAAGACAGTGGTTCATGATACTCTATTTATGCTAAAATTACATCTATATTGTCTTTAGCTAGTTGTTCATACATACCTTTAACTGTGTTCTACTGCTCCATATAAAGTACTATTAAACACTGAACATTTATAAAATTTACTGTAAAAAGGTGACAAAATTACAGTAACAAATGTTAATATTGAACTGCTGTTAATTTCTCCCCGTCAACCTTGTTTGCTTTACTTTACTTGACTTGGCTGCTTCAGGGAGACAATTTATATAATCCGTGTACAATCTAAGAATCTGGTGATGGTAACTGGACGGTCCCATAGCTGTTGTTGTTGTTGTACTGCGTTGTTGTTTTGGTTGTGTATACAGTGGACAATGGAGCTCATGAGTAATACAGCCTATAGTAAACCTATTTTGTACTGACCCGTAAAACCTTGACCGCGGTGCTGCCTTGACTGCGGTGTGGAAAGTAAGTCTTTTCTCAATTAATAATTTTTAAACAATATGTTGGAGTCCAGCTGTCAAAACATGTAGTCGATACAAACCAATTGGTAAATTTTTATATCCCATCGTATATATCACTTGCACATAACAGGAAAAATATATACCAGTCTCATTTACACTTATAAAGCAGCAACTTTACCTTTTCTTGTCCAAGCCTTATATAGTTATTGCATATAGAAGCTGTATAGGTCTTTGGGTCACTTATACCCAAGTCATACAGACAAATATAAAGATAACAGCAGTTGTCTTCCCGTTTTTTGTAGAGTTGGGATAGATTTAGCAGAAGCACACCCTGAGTTGATACAAAACAGTTTTAGTATAGTAGTAGGATTACTGCTCACTGGTGTTACATATCCATGAGAAAGTATGAAGTGATATTGCAAAGAGTGAAGACATCCCCTACTCGTCTTGATTAGCACTGTCCTCTTTTAGAAACTGCATCACGTTGATATCACTCGAGCACAACTTTGCCCTTTCTCGGATCTCCTGTAGTGTGTAGTCCTTCAACAGTTCTCCATCTTTAAACACCGGTACCAACATATCCTGAGAAAGAGAGAGATAAAGTCAAATATAAATCCACATATAGTAGGTCCAATTTAATGACTCGCGATCAATGTGTTCTGTACCCAGTGTTTAATAGTGAGTTGGTGCACTCTCCCTTAGGGATAAATAGGAAACTCCCCAGAGCCTAGCCAAATGATGAGACTTGGCCAACTCTGACAGAAATACATGAATCATATATGCAGAGTAAGGTAATGTTGATAGGCGCTTGATGTTATGTACTAATCAACTCCTTAGTAAGTACTGTAAAAACAATTCTGTGTGAGTGTTTGTGTGTGTGTGAAACTATAATCTGGATTATTTGTACAGCCTAAATACAATGCAGTAAGAATAAACCATGAAAACCTGCTTAAGGAATTGGTCAAAAACAATAGTCCATGAAAACTTTAAGAAGCATGGCACCGATACCTCTCTGAGCGACCACACCTCAGGATATTGAAATGTACAAGATTGTGGATAAAAATGAATAACTTTACTGACACTAAAATGCTGCTCTGTGTTCAATGAGCATATTACAGTTCACACATGCAGGATAACTCAGCAGGCTAAATGATGACACGATGGGATGTCACACTGGTCAACGATGTCTCCCAGCACATAACTTTCCGGTATTCGGTATTAAGAACCGAGGAAAAAAACAGGAGAGAGAAAGAGAAACAGAAAGGAATGAGTAGTATAATGAAGACAATGAATCATGCAAGAATGTTGTGTGCACATTCAACCACTGAGGAAGATATTAACTAAGTATAGGTCAATGGCAGTCCCAGGCCTGTATAAATGAGGTGGGATTGTAGTGTGGTGTTTGTAGAGGTATCACAACAGTTATCGAAATCACACTAAGACCATGACTCATCTCACATTCTACCCGTCATCAATTTGGGGAATGACTACTGTAGAGAAGGCCAAGATTCCTTTATAGTAATGATCATGCAGGTCTTGGTTCATTGTAAAGAATTCTATCGAGACTGAAAAACATATAATAACATGGTCCATCCATCAATTATAGTTCACTGTAAGACTACATTTCTCAGTAAAGAAGGTTAAAGTCTAGAAATCCTCCCACATGCTAGCTATGGCCAAGTTGGGAAGGGATGTGTAGAGAAGTAAGGTGCTTGTAAAGTAGTTACAAAAATACACATAGTAAATTACTGTAATATAAATATTTTACAAAGAAAGTTGAAAAAGAGTACAGTATTTCAATACAAATTTTGATATCATCTCTTCTTATACACTTATGTACTTCTGCTGTAATTGCTTCATATGTTCTCATCTTTCCCGGAAAAACCTTGAATGTGGTTTTAAAAATACCATACAGCCTGTGAGAATCACATTATGTATACTGTACAGTACACAAAATTTGTATTGCATGTATGTTTTCTAAGTGACAAAAATAACTTTCTGTAATACAGTTTCCATTCATGGTTCTAATCATCCTACCTGATTGTGTGCTTGCAAGATGACTGGACCTGAGTCGCGAGATGAAGGTGGCAAAGTGTGATAGGCAGAGACAAGACATAAAGATTGAGAAGACTGAGAGGGAATGTGTACAGTGCTCTGTTTATATGTACTCCTTAACTGACAATTACATGTACTACCTTTTAACTGGTGATAATTACAACTGCTTTGCTTTGTTAATTGAGGTGCAACACTCCTAATTTTTTTACTTTTCATACAGCTGGGTTTTGATGTATTGGCCAATGAACTATTTGAATTGGCTTCACTTCCTTGATCTGCTTCTTCTGATGAGGAATATTCAATTTTGGGCTTTTGGCTGCAAACTACATAGGAAGTATAGAGATCAAAGGAGGAGGAGAAGTTGCTCACAGCGACAGACTTTTGCAGCCTCTCACAAGATGCGAAAGAAGAAAGATCTAAAGGAGGAACACACTGAGGTCTTCCTTTTTCAAGATATGTACAGCTGTGAACTTCTGTACTGGAGAACTCCTTTATAACATCGCAGACGCAGGAAGCCTGTTCCATCAGCACAAGGAACAAAGTGTTATGGTGAGAAGTATGTAACATATGGTGTGTCCATTGTATTATATACTGGCTTATTTGCTAAGAAAAACCCACTTTTTATAGACAAAAAGTATTTAATATGGACGTTTCGGAGGCAACTACCTCCCTCTTCAGCAGCACAGAGTTGAATGAAACATGAAAGGAAAATAAGTAGCTGACAGGGGGAGGGAGGGACAAGGTGTGTTCTGATGACAGACAGACCACACCTCACCTCACCTCACCCAACCGACCTGACCTGGCCATTCTTCAGGGACCCGACCCCACATCTGGGAGGGATTTGACCACTAGTGCTCTCATTAATGGATCTAGTTTGAACATACCTTCATTTAAGTTAAAGTTTTTATAGTGCTGTATACATACTGATTCTAATATTCTACGTTTCTTGAAATTGTTGCACTTAATTATCATTTTACCAGAATTCCAATCAATACAGTGGTTGTTGTCATATGCATGGACAAAGTTAGCATTATTTGTGTTACAATTCATCATATCTCGTTTATGTTCTTTCATTCTAACATCTAAAGATCTCCCAGTTTCACCTATATAAACTAAGTCACAGTCTTTGCAAGGAATTTTGTATACTCCTGCTTGGGGCTGAACAGTGGCATTATTTCTTACAAGAGTAGTTTTGATACTAGAAGTATATTTACTGTGCCTATTGTAGATACATATTTACATTTATTTTTATACAGACTGATGGTAAATGTCTAGAGCCAATATCAATATAGACTTTATCTTTCATTTGACTGGCTGATTTTTAATTCCTGAACCGAGGGGTGAGGTTCAAGCAATCACAGTTGGAAAATTTATATATCAACTGTGGATATTCACGGTCAGCCAGAAACAAAAGACTACAGCAGTTTCCTGTCAAATCTTTTAAATAATTCCATAAGAAAAATTCACTTATGAAGATACGACGTGATATGTGAACTGAAGGCTGCTGACTTCACCAAACTGTCACAAAATGAACCACCTATGAAATATACTGAAAAATAATTCAATGATAAAGGATGTAAATACATTAATACATAAGAAATAATGACTGTCTCACCAGCTTGGGGTCGTTTCCTTCCTGCTGAACGGTGGTGTAGGTTCCATTGATGAGGTGGAGAGCGAGGCGGCCCTTCTTACTGTCTTTGCCTGGGTCAGTGATTGGCTGCTTGTACACATCAACCCCTTTGCCATCGATGATCGCGTGGCTACACTTGTACGCACATTTCTGTGTGTCTCGATTAACCTGCAGTAATGTTAAGAATAGACTGTAACTGTTTCAACCTGCAGTGGAGTTTCATTAAAGTTATTCTTATTTATTCATCCCTGTAGCAAACATTTCTGATTTACCACAAGAAGGTACCCCACCCTCGCTCAGGAACTTGCAGTTTAATATGGTAACATCTGAAGTAATAAGCAGAGGCATCTTATAGCGACTGTGATTGGTCGATCTGATATCAGCTGTAAGATACCCCTGCTTACTACTCCAGGTGTTACCAGATAAAACTGAGTCCCTGAGTGAAGGTGGGGTACCTGGAACATTGACAGACTGTACATGAAAGTGGTATTCTTGGTTTCCCATCTGGTGCAAGGATGGCGTTGAGAGGTACAGTATATGGAAAAGTGGTACAGTATAGTACATATGAATGGGAAAAGAATAACACACACAGCTAACATACAGTATTTACCCATTACAAATGTTTCTATTATTGAAAGTTTTTTTTTACATAGCAGCTTGTATCTAACCTTCTGAAGTAGTGATCCCCCACTGCCAAAACCAACATTGGCAGCAGACCATCCATTGGTTTTCATGTTTTCCAAAATTTTACCTGAAATGAGTTAACAGTGTGAAAGCAAAACACAGTAGTGATTTCATGACTGAGCAAATACTGTCATACCAAGAGATCCTGAAATGTTTGGGCCAGAGGAGTGTTTTGATGTGGAAAAATTAGAAAAAATGAGGGTTTGCTTTCATTGTACCCATATAGTAACACGGGAATGTTTATAAGGTCAAGGGACAATGCATGCTACTCAAGATCAAACTATTCACAATACAACAACAATAATAATAATCAACCCCTCACCTATAGTTTTGTAAGATATGCCATCACCTTGAACAACTCTGAGATATGGAGGAAGCATTTTGTAACCTTTCGAGTTTACTGTTGTTCCATATGCATCCCCAAGAATATTCAAGCACTGAAAAAACAAAGCATTTATATATTAAAAAAAATGCATCACATTTCAGGCAACAAACATATGCAGTAAAATCAATACTGTGTCTATACTAGTACTGTACTGTATATCTTCCAGAAAGTACATAAAAAATCAAATTTGTGGTAGATTCAGTCTTGGCAGTACAGTGAACCCTTGCTAACAAGGATCAATTGGGGGGAGACTCTTGTCGAGTTATCCGAAGATCCGAGATATCAGAGGGCTTAAATTTGATGCATACGACTGGCCACAGGCACACCCGCCTTCAAAACTACATGTGCTTTCACTCGTATCTCTGGCTCTCATACACAGCTGCACACACACAAAAACATAACAATTTCACAATAAAAGGATGTAATATTGCAGAAGTATATCAAATAATGTATGTTAACATAAAATAAGGTACTATATTGTGGTGTGGTGGTAGGTGAGGAAAGGTGGGAATCGAAGCTGTATTGGTTAGTTTGTCAGTCACGGTGTACTTGTTACCATATGGGCACATTATTCCCGTGATTTTCGTGATATTTTTTAGCTTACTTCTCATACAGTAATCTCCTTTTAATGGTGCTGAAGAGAAAGCTTTCAAGTTATATTACTGTGGTAGCGATGAAAAGAAAAGACAGACCATCACCTTACGTGAAAAAGTCAATATTGTTAAGAGAAAGGAGAAAAGGCGACAACAATTGGCCATGCTTTAGGGTTGATCCAAACAATTGTAGCCACCATAGTTATAGACAGTGTGCATCTTATCTCACAATAAAGATTTATCTCCTATGTACTATGCAATCTCCTATAATCAACTATAATAACAGAGCAAAGATCAACTTTGTTAATGGATAATGGAACACAGAGTGGAGTCACTGTGGTGATACTGTCATTACCGATGCATATGTGGCTCCGTGGTTTGATTGGCAGTGACACAGCCAATTATATATCAGTACATCACCATTTATCAGGCAATAAACTTAATTCATTCGAAACACTGAGTTTCTTATACATACCTGTTATGGTAAAAGCATAAAACTCTATATATATGGTCAGTCGACATGGGGTATAAACGTATGGTATAGAGATGGTACTTCGAGTTTTGTACAAAATCAACTTGCATAACTTTCCAGGATGTAAGCCTTTGTGACGATGCACCCGGAAAATCTCCGCATAAGCTGGATATACTGTACATCCAAGTTATTTATAAGTGTCCAAGACACTGACAACGTCCATGTTATCTGATATCCCGCTTATATGTATTTGACTTAGTGAAGGTTTACTGTACACACACTATTTTATTTGTTAATTGATTGGTGAAATACCCTTCTGAAATAGAATATCATTGAGTTGGGACAGAGAGATTAATGGCCATTCCTTTAGTATCTAGACTCTAGAGGGAATGAAAAGTCAGAGCTATAGTTGTACAGATAGATTCCCCTCCCCATTATCATCCCAAGTTAATATATATTTACCTTGACTACAACAGTGGGAGGGTCTCCACTGTCTGGCCTGATGTATACAGCACCACCATTCTTGCCGCGCTTCAACACCAACTCACGCAGCTCTTCACCCCATATTTTCTCACAGGTGTCCCAGATGTTGTAGGAATCACTCACAGATGCTATTATACCTGTTCAACAACCAATGATAGACACCATTCAAGAAAAACAAAATAACTAATACTCATTTCAAAACAAACTTCCACGGTGACTGAAAAATATCACCCAAGGCTTTATCAATACAACAAACTAAGAAATAATTTATACTCAAGAAATTAATGTAGAAGTTATTCAACATATTTAATATAAAAAATATACTTTCCAGTTTGTAGTTAAATTTAGCTACAGGATAAACCCAAAGCATGTTCCAATAGGTTAGGCTGAGTTACAGTATGTTAGGTTTAAGGCCCCATGTGATGTAGTCAGAAAATTGGAGGTTACTGTGTCCTTCAAACATTGCCACGAAACAACACCTACATTGAAGGAGTTTGATTTGTGGCATAGTCAGGAGTAATCAGAAGCCACCAGGTTTTATACATGATCACAAGGTCCTTAAGTAACACAATGATACACTGCATTCTACTTTGTATAATGAAACCCACCATCAGGAAAAGCCTCAAGCATGTTGCGGTGAGCATCTGTCTCTCTATCCCGACCCCAGATGGTGACGGTGGAGTGTTCTGAGGCTGGGATAGAGTAACCTGCCATGTTGCAGTGGTAGTATTTTCTTAAGAACACCAAGGCTGCTAAAGTATCTGTCCCCTGTCAAACAAAAGTATCAAATTGTATAAATACTGTACTTAATTTCTACTATGATATCTGTTCCCCATCAAATAAAATGATCAAATCGCTTACTTAATTTTTACTATGACATCTGTTCTCTGTAAAATAGACTTATCAAATCATGTACAGGTACTTAATTTCGGCTTGGAGGAATCGGTAGCCATCCAAGAGAGTAACCCCAAGGAAAGTCTCATTCCATCAACCAGACCTAGTATACATGACTGGCTGAGAGAGGAGAAGCATTATACCGTACCTCAAAGTTTACAAGGTGAGCTGCTCCTCCAATGGCAGCTGACTCCACTGAAGATACACCACGATATCCATAATCATGAAGCTGAAGAAAATTACAAAGAACATCAATTATACTTAATTAAGGGACCTGTGATGATTACAAGTGAGGCTCCCATGTAAAGAACACTGGAGTAAATTCAATACTGATTTCAGATCAACATGAGACAGTTACAACCAAGTAAATTACTGTACTGACTGATTAAAAGAAGCTATACATAATAAAAAAAAAAATGAGCTTAAATCAAAATTACAGTACAAATTCAAATTGTAATGCAGTGAGTGTTGTAAAGTACAGATTGCTGTAGAACAAAGAACAGTACAAGACACAACGTACAGAGCGAGGAAGAGGATCCAAGTCATCATTGGTTTTAGAAAGGTAGTGATGAAGGATTTGCTTCTGGATTCGAGAGTTAGTTGCCACAGTCATTGGGTACCACACCTGCACAAGTAATGTCTGGAAAAACAATTTAGCACTGGTATTAATCATATTCAATACTGTATCATGTATCATATCATCATAAACAATACTATTCTGTCTTTTACACTTAAATCATTCTGTATTATGTAAACTTGCCACAAACTTCATTATGGTATGACATCACAACAGCTCACCTCAAAGAAACTGGTGAGCCAGGGTACCATAGGGTCAGTGTTCACTACAGTAAAGAGAACATTTTTAGTGGGTACAATTGTCCCTTCTGGTACGGCACACACTTTTAGTGGCAGTTTTCCTCCATGACGCTGCAAAGGAAAAGTTGTCGTTATGTTACAGTACAGTGAACCATATAAATGTTTGTATTTCACTCTGAGAAATGATGTACAGTAATCTAAAATAAAGAGCAGCTACAAAAAAAACACAAATTATAAGTCAACAATTATTGCATTCACAACACAATTTCATACGATCAATTACACAAAGCATTGAGTAAATAAAATAACCTTAGCCTTGATACTTTAATGAAGTAAGTGAGGGAGTCTAACCCTGATGACTGTGGTGGGAAGAGGGGAGGGGGGGTTAGTGGAAGAAAGGAGAGAGACAAATAGAACAGTGGAGGGAGGGAGGGAGGGAGGGAGGAAAGGAAGGGAAAGGAAGGGAAAGGAAGGGAAGAGAAGGGAAGGAAGAAAGGTGGGGGGAGAGAGACAATTTGAGCACCAGAGGGAGGGAGGGAAAGGAAGGGAGAGAAGGGGGAAAAGAGAAAATGAATAGCAGAGGGAGGGTGGGGAGAGTGAGAGGGGAATGAACAAATTACACAGCAAAGGAAGGGGAGGGACAAATGTCAGAGCAATACAGGGAAGGGAGGGAGAGAGGGAGGGGAGAGCAGTGGTAGTGGTTAAGGTTCAGTGTGGCTATGTACCTTAACACCAACTATTGATCAGGTGGCAATCACTAGGAGCAACCAGAATACATGGTCCACACAACAAATATGTAGTAAGGGTGAAGGAAAGGGAGGGAGGGAGAAGGAAGAGAGGGAAAACAAAACTTAAGTATATGTGTGTGTGTGTGTGTGTGTGTGTGTGTGTGTGTGTGTGTGTATGCAGGGGGAATATGGCAGTGGGTCACGGGGTTTGAAGTAATCATATAGTCCATCACTGAGCATGTTACATTCAGGAGATTAAAATTGTTACTCAATGATTATGGCTTCATTCACACTGGGTTTATTGGTGCATTCAGCAGGTAGTTAATTGGTTGTATGAGTATAGTATGTAACTAAATGTATGTATGTATATATGTATGTCATAGATAAAACTCACTTTGCCTCTCTTGTCTGAGCTGATAGTGAACTCTAGGATAATGTTATGCAGTTATAATATCGCTGAGAGGGAATACATGAATGAATCTTAAGGTTGATAGTCAAATAGAAACGGTAACTATGTTTCAATTAAGATATTGTATATAACTGCATTCATCAACAAACAGTTGAGACAATAGAACTTTTGATAGTGACTGCATAGAACATAACTATAAAAATATACACATTATGGTTTCCTTTGCTGCTCACTATACGATTACTAAAATTGATTTTACATTCAGTACAGTAATTCCAGAGATACAAAATATACACTGCAGTGAGGCAAAGGCAGCATATGTCCTCCTTAGCCAAGTGATAATTTTTGGACTTTATTTTGTATTCCTTGTTGGCAGTTGGATGGAAACATGCACATTCTGTTGTAAAAAGATTAACAATAGTTCTTACATCATAAAGATTAAATGAGGCCATTATTTTGATATGTGCAATACCTTCCAAGGTCGACCCTGCCTTACTAAACTCCTGAAAAACACCCACACCCACACAAAGCACGCACAAACCAACATGAACTAAAAAATGGCTATCATAGCTCAAGTCATACCAAGCTCAAACATACCTCATCCAAAGTCATGCAACTTGAACATGCAATTCCACATTAACCTTCACACTGTATTTTTGCTGGGTAAATCCTAAACACACAACAGTACGTATATTACAAGTTGGGAGATGTATATACATGTGTGTGTCTATCTATGTGTATGTTTGTGTATAGATCTGAGTACTAAGTGATGGTTCTGAGATTACTGACCAATACATTATACAGTACTACACATTACAGTGTGTCCCAGAAATTTGGAAACAGGGGGAAAATATGAATCAATTTAATGCTCTTTTTGTTTATGCATACCTATAATTACATATTGAAACTATACAGCCACAAGCCATAATAAGTATCCAGGTGTTGTTGAAGTTTGGTATCATCTGACATACCAGTGTACCAGTTACAACATTTGTCCTATCTAATACTTGCTGGAACTCTTTTAATACTCCATCAGGCTATTAGAAGCAAACTGGATACTCTTTATAGCTCATGACTGTACAACTTACCTCTACAATATAATTCCATCCCTCTTCATTGAACACATCATTTCTGCCAAAGTGTTGTGCATGGAGTTCCTTTGCCTCCTGAATCATTTCTTTTGTTACAACCGGTCCCTGTAGCCATCGCTTGAGGATATATTGTAGGCCAAAGAACACTGTGTAAGGGAACCTGTCAAAAATGTAAGAGATCGCACTGAGGGTCGTTGGCAAGAACATCCGTGGTGCATAATTAAATTATATAATGCAGTCATCATCATCAATACCCCATTTCCCTTTTTTCAAGTTTTCAAGGGTGTGGAGGCTCTAATATCAGAGCAGGAACCCTGAAAGGCAAGGGGTCTACCTCCGAGACTATATGAGTTTTTGGTAGGGTCATTGTTTGAGAGCAGGGTTCCCAACCTTCACTCTCCCCCCTGTATCGTAGGGAATATAAGGCTGACTACACCATCACAAGAATGGTGGGCGATAGGGACGCCACTTCTCTACACCAATTATAATGCAGTCAAACCTTGATATATAAAAATAAACTAAGATTTTACTTCTACACAATACTATATTCTTTGGTTGGTTCCTATCAAATTAAAGTTTTCCTGGATTTTTGCAATCCATTACCATTATAAACTAAGTGATCTCATGGTCCTGTGTTAAAGGGGTAATACACTTTTAGTACATTACAGTGCTTTGATTCCTTCAGTGTATGCCATGAAACAGGACCAGATAAACAAAAATTATGGTGTACGTCCTGTTGCTTGGAATAGTTTTGAGGCATCAGTAGCTCCAGATTTACCACCAACACTACTTCCCCCGTAAACTATGAGCTTTGAACATTTTTACATTCCATCCAGAGTGTACTGTACATACTGTACTAATATAATGATATATAATATAATGACAATCTTCTTACTTTCCTCCCCGAGACTCAAAGTACGAGTAGATATAACTGGTCCCGGTGGGATACTGGCGGTGGTGAGAATTCTGAAACAACAACATACACAAATTAACTTTAACTCCCTTATTGGTATAGTAAAGTAATACCTTGTTATCAACTGTTGTTGTTATGGGTGTGTATTATATGGCTGTCTAAGAATCCATGTATAGGAAACCTTCATTATCCACTGGTGTTGTTATGAGTGTGTATTATAATGTTGTCAATGGATCCATGTACAGAGTTTGGGGGGTGTAATATACAAAGAAGGTTTACACTACACAGATTCATTACAAACAGTGCAATACACATCCATAACACCAATGGAAAACAAGGCATTATACTGTAGTATGGATGATGCCAAACTCTATTATAAGGGTAAATAAAATACCAGTATATTATGTTGGACAGCATATCAAACCTGGGAAGGACAAAAGTACTGAAAAAAAAAACACCGGTTGAAACTACATCTTTATCTCATTTATCTTGTATAATCTGGTTTAAAGAGAGAGAGGGAGCCACAGTGGGAGACTGAAGAGATAAAGAGGGAAAATGGGAGGGAGAGAATAGGAAGGAGAGATTGAAGAGATAGAGAGGGAGAATGAGTGGGAAAGAGGGACAAAAAGAGATTGAGAGAGGTTACGTCATAAAAACATTTGCCAGTGGTGCTGATTCAGAATATATAGTTTTGGGAGTGTAACTGGTTTTTTTAGCGGATTTATAGTAGATGACGTAATTTTTTCGTTGAGTTACGTCATACCAAAACCTTCGCCTGGTGATGATGATTCAGAATATATACCGGTATGGGTTTTTTATGTAGGTGTAACCGTTTTCGAGTTATAAGCGGACAAATAGAGACCTACCGGGATATAACCGGTGTAAACCATCATAAAGTGACCATGGTAAATTCCTGGGACCTGGCTGGATGTGGTAACACTGCGCAGCCCTAGCCAAGATTGATTGATTGATATTAGGGGCCGCAACAGCGAGGTCATATAGCGCCAGAAGAAGGTGATAGAGAGGTGAAACAGCAAGCAGGAAGGAAATACAACAGAAAGAAATAAGGAACAGTTGAAGAACTAAAAGCTAGTGGCTCCCTAGCCAAGAACACAGTACTTCTGTAATAATACCGAAATGGGGCATTGCCAAAGAAAATGCAATAGAAGAAAAGTGTCTTAGAATGTTATCCATTAGGGTATTTATTGAAAGAATTACCATTTTGTAGCAGTGTTGCCAGATCTGGCTAGGTCCCAGTATTTTGCCCCGGTCATTTCCTGTACTTTACCACGGTTATTTCCCGGTAGTTTGCCCAGGTTAGGTCCCAGTAGTCTGATGCGGTCTAGGTTAGGTTAGGTAAGGCTAATTTCAAAATGCCCCATTTGAATATGCTCTATCTTGGAAATGGGGCATTTGCAGAGGAAATGCCATAGAAGAAATTAGGCTTAGAATGGTCTAAATAAGTGGGTAATGCAGGTAGAAAAACCGTATGCAATAACGGTAATTCTGTCAATATTTACCTAAATTAGTGGGTAAAGAAGGTAAAAATATTGGGTATTTATTGAAAGAATTACCGTTTTGCAAGATCCGGCTGGGTCCCAGTATTTTGCCCCAGTCATTTATTGTATTTTATCACGATTATTTCCCGGTAGTTTGCCCAGGTTAGGTCCCAGTAGTCTGATGCGGTCTAGGTTAGGTTAGGTAAGGTCAGGCTAATTTCAAAATGCCCCATTGGAATATACCCTATTTTGGAAATGGGGCATTTGCAGAGGAAATGCCATAGAAGAAAATAGTCTAAATAAGTGGGTAATGAAGGTAGAAAAACCGTACGTAATAACGATAATTCATTCAATATTTACCAAATATTGGGTAGATATTTACCAAGAACATTTGTGGTGTATACGATGGCATGGTACTGATACGATGGCTGTATTGTTTGTCTATGGAGTCATCGTATCGGCACCACGCCATCGTATACACCACGGATATGAAACGTGTACTGTACATACAAAATCAAACATTTATCTAAAATTCTAAATACACTACTAAAGATTGTATTATTACTTTTGAAGAGCTTTCCCCTGTTTTATATCATGTCTCGGTAACTCTAGTACACTTTAACTAAATATATAAATAAGTTATTCACCTTATAAGAGTCAACAAGTAGGATAACGTTCTGTAGTATTCCTCCCTCCATGGTGTCTAGTCTGTCACTGATCAGGTTTTGTACTTTGGTTGTTTGTTTTTGTTCTTGTTGTTGGTATATCAGCGTTGCCAACTCAAAAAACTGTCATTAATAGGCTCTAGATTCACGAAGGAAAAGCGCTACATTTGTTTTAAGTTAAATAGGCGTTACAGGTTAATATATATATATTTCTTTACGCTGAATATTATGCCGTGTTTTTATAGTTTATTCTGACTATCGTATAATTGGATCATTTTAAAATGGCCCTTGAAAATAAATATTTTTGGTACGCTACAAAATTATCATGACTACCGCTCTATATAAATGCATACAAAGTAAATGGATGTAACCTCGACAAAATGTTGATAAACAAAAATCGGTTAAAACATAGAAATGCGTGAGATTATGCGGTGGAGGGGAATGGGTACAGTGATGCGTAGAGATGATGAAGGAGTAAATGAGAACTGGAAAGGGGCCCGGGCCGTAGGACGGGTTATGTCCACAATGGAGCACTCCCTGGTCAACAAGAATGTCGGGGGATCATCCTGACACCAAACAATGCAACACAGATTATTCCTTCAACCTTTCTTCACATTTCGGCCCTCCGGCTATAGTCGTTCATTAACAATAGAAGTTTTTCACAGTTTCTGTTTCAGAGACTTGGAAAGTTTTTCCATAGTCGCACCTCATCGCAGACTCCTCGGCTTCTCGTCTTGTCTATCATTGCAAACTGAAATTTCAATTTCATCCTCGAGTTTACCCCTAAAATGGTGAGATGACTGAATTTCCGGATATGACTATAAGTTCTCAGGGAGGAAAAATGCTGTGTGACATTGCTTGACCAGGGATGGTCCTTCATCCCTAGACCCTTACCCCTCCCAGTCCTAACCACCGAGTCAAGGATTGGCTTGTCAGTATATAAGAACTGACTCCTGCTGTCTTGTTCACTTCATTACTCAACCTCTTCCACGACCACACCAGCCTAACAATGAAGATAGTGAGTTTACCCAAATTTCTTTTTTGGTTGTTTCTTTGTATTATAGTGTTGTAGGTCTACCCAATATGGGTACAGTTTACCATATAACAAGTTACAGTATTTTGCTATCTGTAAAATTGCACTGTGGGTTTAATTTGATTGAAATGTACTTTGTTATCAGGTGAGTGTGTTGTTGTTGGTGGTGGTGATGCTGGGCCTGGTGGGAGGCATCTTGGCCCAACAGGGGCGTGGCAGTTCTCTCCTTGATGACCTGGAACAGGACCTCCTTGATCAGGGCTGGGCTCCCCCACCACCACGCTTCCATTACCGAGGCTTCAACCGACCCATTCGCAAAGTTCACTGAGTCTGATGTCCCTACACTGCCTCTATATAATCAAGCCTTCCCATTTCCTAGTCACAGCCACAATACCGTATCACACATGATACCAACGAAAATAGTGGACAAATCAAGAAACATTTTATAATCATTAGAGCGTAATTATACTGTGTATAATGTTTTACTTGACCAAATTTATAAATGTTATAGAACCATAATTGTAATATCTAGTCAATCATAAAGTGCAAGTCCCTTAAAATATATTATAATCATTCCATTGCAACCTCTTATTGATATTTACATCACATTCCTTGTTTGGTTGCAGGAAACCCAGAGAGTAAGTGAACTACAGTAGCTCATTGCAACTTTATTAAAAAAATGTGATTGTCTTGATGAAAATGTTTTAGAAACATACCTAACAGAATATACACTGGCTGTTAAAATTACTGTACTGAACTGGTTAAATTAACAGATACAGTACAAGAAATAACAATAATGATAGCAGGTACTTTAAAAATACCGGATAATTTATATTTACAAGTATTATGATGCATCTTACAAACACATCAACCGTTCTCATGGGGGGGAGAAAAAAAAAAAAAAAAAAAAAAAAACTATTAAATAGTCACTTACAAAAGTTATTTCCTACCATCTACAAAGCTGCTCACGTCAACCATTCTAACCCTTTATCTGCCTAGAGATTTTTTAGTGATGATTATGGGGGTACTCTATTGTGGATAAATATGGAGGCTACGGATTCTTCCAAGCTATGCTATAAAACAGATACCATATGATATTCACATACTGAGGTAGCTTGTTATCTGGCATAGTTTGGAGTATTCAGTAGCCCTCATATTTGACCACAACCACAAGAGCATCCCTTTAAATTCACCAGAGTAATACAATGTTAAATACTTGTTGACCTTGATCCTAGGCAGTAAATGGGTTAGAATATGATATAGAGGGAGTAAGAAAATCCCACTTGGCCTGGAAGATCCTGTAGCATGAGGGAGAAAGAAGCAGAGGGAAGGGATAGGCACAAAGGAAATAATAGGAAAGGAGGGACAGTTGAAGTAATGAAAGGGAGTGGTTTGTGTCTAAAGAGGTGACAAGACCTTTAAAGAACACAATACAATACAGACAAAATGAAAAGCAGCTTTCATTAATCTTCTCATCTTGCTTCTTCTGGAGACCTTTGACCTCATGAAATAACAACAAAACTAGGTTAGTGAAGGCTGCTCCTTGTCTGGCATTGATTTCACACATCTGTGAATTCTATATTACAATTAATTGTGGGACAATGGGGGATTTGTTTCATATATAATGACCGGTCATTAGTGAATTGCTGTATATTACTGGTATCTAAGGCAAAAGCTGTTATTTATGGGTTAATTTACATTGTTTTTAACCTCTGGATATCAGTATTCACTCAGTATGAAAAAAAAAAGGAAGGAAAAAAAAAAAAAAGCATCAACTTGCATCGGGAAGTAATGTTAAAAGTTTTCATGATAGCTTCTTCAGGTCACATTTTACAACTGTTATCCAAAGCTTAAACTTTCTAAGGATGCATAGTGTGGTAGATGGGAAGATTTTAGTTCTTAAAGACACTAAGACACAACTAAACATTGTATGATGAAATAAGAAAGTCTTTTGAAAGCAACCTGCACTCATACCATCACTTTAAATGTGAATTGGTTATATAATGCAGTAATTTGCCTGTACAGTAAAATGTAATTTTAGGCAGTGCTATAATTTACACAGTTCCCAGGTTTACACGAGGTGGGGGTTGGAACGTCTTTCGTGATAGGCCTGGATCAACTGTACACAATTACAAATGCTGACTAGTAACTCCAGACTTCAGAAGGTTAGAATTGTGGTCATGTTTTCAGGTGACTGCATACCCTCTGAGGTTATTGGTATACTAATGATATGTTCTGTGGCTGAGATCTGTGAGGAGGGTTGTGAGGTTGGTTGCATCTGTTGCTGTTGTGGTCTGGGTGCCAGGAGAGGGCCGTGGGTGCGTGGTTCTCGTGGCGTCAACAGCTGCCCATTGTGTAGATGGTCAAACTCAAACTTGATCCTCAGTTCTCCTATAAGTGACTGAGGAAGAATGTCCGGGATCCATTCAATGATGAAAGGTGTGGGTTCCTTCTGTCCAGGGGAGGAGGTACCCACACGTAGTTTGGTTTTGTATTCCTGTGGTCGTAGGAGAGGTTGGTTGGGGTTGCCCTTTGCGTACACATTGTCTTCATCACGCTGATGGAAAAGTTTGTATGTGCCATCACGATTCATTATAAAATTACGGGTGATTTCCAGGGGCATGTCTGGGTTTTCAAAAATCTGGCGCACGTGTTGATCACTCACTATTTTCCAAGTGTACTTTGTAAACTTACCTAATGGAACGGCATCTTTCCTTATAAACTGCTGGGTCTGATTTGGCAACCGTTTCTTTTTAGATCTCGCATTTATTCTTTCCATTAAACAATCAAAGAATAACTTTGGCATGTGAAATACCAATGGCTCTGGTTTTCCACTGAAGCCAAAATGCATAGTCTGGTTAATTCTCTCTGTAACACTACCAAGCCAGGACATAAATGTAAATGAAGCTGTATTCTCATCAATGGGTTCTTTGGCTTTCCTGGCACACGCTCCTTTCAGAGGTCTCCGGGGTGATGTGATCTGTGTTGGAAGAAAAAGCTGGTTTAGTGATTCACTGTTATTGTTGTAGTGATTCACAATTGACATACATCTGAGGTCATAGGCATGAAATACATGTAAGTTATTAAATGTGTATAAAGAGATGTGACAAGTGCTCATGTCAATAACAACTGGATATATTTATACCAAATAGATGAATGTCACATCATCCAGGGGTTAATATTTTGTGCCTGACCTTCTTAGTGGCACTGTCCTGAAGAGTGAGGAGGGCAGAGCTGGCTTGGACCACAGAGTCATCCTGGCGTCGCTTTATTCCCGGTACTGGCAGTGTGTCGGGGATCTGGTGGACCGAGATGGTGCCGCCGTCTGATGTACGCAGGTGGATGCCCTCTGGTGTCCTCAGCTGGATCTCAAGTTTACCCTCAATATCTTCCTGTTAAATGTATCTTTTATTAGACACTTGCAACAAAAACACACACCCATACACAGACCTACATGCATACCCACACATTCACAGATGCAGATACTGTACTAGCAATAAACACTGTACAGAAAAAAGTCTGCATTATAATAATCAGCGGTTAATGTACAATAAAAGAAAAGTTGCCATCAAAAGAGGGGCAGTAAGCATATAAAAGAAGTAAGCAACACAATAAAAGAAGCAATCACCAATATGTAAGTTAGTCATACAATCTAGATAGTCAATAACATAGCACTGAAGCACCCTGCACTCTTTCCCTTTCTCACAACTCACACACACAGAGTAACATGACTTAAACCTCCCAATACTACCAGCCACTAAGCACCAAGCCTTGTCTCCCTGCCCTACTGTACCTGAGTTACCAGATTATCTGAGGGTGAGATGGGGATGCCCTCCAGGATGGAAGCAGAATCCTCCTGTAACACCTCCACCTGTAGACAGTCACAATGTTGTCATGGTATGGCTTATAATATGAGACAAAATATCAAGAATTATAAAAAACTTTAATTGTTATGAATATGTGTTAACTACCATATGGCAAAGCAAATTTTATTGGATTTTTAGCACTGAATTTATACACACTCATTAATATTTTCCTGACATTGCATGTCTCTTAAAGCACTGCAATGTATAATGATAGTTTACTATGGCATGGTACACACCTCCACCTGACATTGAGAATCCCCAGAGTCATTGAGGATGAGAAAGGACCGTTCTCCAACAGTGGCCAAACCCGAGCTGCCTTCCCCTATGTTGACGCTGCTCTCGTCACCACTGCTGCTGCTCACCCTCAGGCTCGGAGACTGTCCTTGGTCGCTGAAATGAGTTCTACTGTATATATCTGAAGTCCTTTACCTTATGAAAAATACAATATTTAAATGACAAATTTTACATACTTCTGAATGAGACTGATGTAGTATGAGAACTCCTGGGCCAACTGAGTGTCACTGGCAAAGGCAACAACACAGGCATACAAGTGGACACACTTGCGGAAGGTAACATCCCTGGCAGCTGGCTGGATCTTGAAGGCTCGACATCCACAGTAATACTTGTACTCCATGTCCTCTTTGTTTCGGACCTGAAGTAAGGTAAATGTATATAGTTTTTCCACATCAACTGGGCCTTAAACTCATTAATATCAAGTTCCATAGATGCTAAATTATAGATATGCTGTTTCCTTCCAAATCCAATAGGAAAGTTCCAGCTGTAATTCAGAATATTCAAGAGGTTCCTGAGAGGTTCCATTGCCCCCAGTAAGGTAAAGAAGAAGAAAATATTATGTCATCTTTCTACCATACCTGTTTAAAACTAAAATGCAGAAATCCAAGTGGGTGAAGGGCTTCTGGTTTACACTTAACAACCATAATGTTCTTGGAAACTCTCTGCACCAAGGGGCCAGGAGTGTCTGTAGCCAGTTGCCATATGTCTGACTTAATGGATTGAGGGATAGGTAATGAATTGAGAACAGAGTTTTTTAGAGTGAGTGACTGAGCCTCCTTGTAGCATTGAGAGGCAGCACGGATATGGGAACACAGTGTAGGTTGCTGACTCTGAAAAACAAAGGATATTACAGTATGGTCATTTTCATTTGTTGCAAACAGCTACATTACAAACAAAATCATATCAATTTACCAAATCCCAGTAAAAATTCATGATCCTAATTATCTATCCTCTGAGTGGCTCTGACAAAACTAGTTGTTCAAAAACATTTCCTTTGAAGAAACCATTAACAACTAAACTAACTTCTTGAAAATAATTGCTGTATTCACCCAAGGTTTATAAAGTTTCTTTGACATGATAAAAACAATCTGTCACAAGCCAAATATTAATGACAACATAAGGTCTTTTTATAGGATAATAAACTTTAAAAATAAATGTACACCAACAGACATAAAATACCATAAGTTTTTCAAAGTTCCTCTGACATGGTTCAACACAACATCTCGCTCCCATTTGAACCAGGAGAACTGGATCACCCAGAGGTTCAGGACCAATAAACAGATCCCCTGAGCCGTCCACTGATTGTATGAGGGGAATCTGAACAAAACCCCGGTAGTCTGGACCCTTGTCTCGGACACGTACTGAATAAATCTGAAAAGGTAAATGGGAAAACTTGCATGTAATAATCAATAATAAATATTTAATTATTTCAGTAAAAAGAGAATAAGAATAATATAACAAGGCATATACCGTACTGACTGTATTTTACATCAAATTTATGAAGTACAACTGTTTTGCATCACACTATACTACATCAATATACATCATATATAAATTCTTCTTATAAATATATTAATTAAATGCCTTACTTGAGCATCAGTTCCAGCCGTTATCCTACAGGCTTCAGTGGACAGCTTCCTCTTTTCTCCGGCTTCCTTAAAAATAACATCACATGACTTATTCTTGCACGAAAACCCTCGGGTGCCATTGAGCGTCCCACATTTGTGACACTTTCTGACTCCTCGCATTGTGGCCCTTCCCAAGTCATTGAGGAAGGTCGCTCTCTTCTCTTTCCTAGGCATCTGTATAATATATGACAAGAGATAAAAACTGACTATAACATTAAGGATAGATTATTTATACCAATTTTTTTTATCTTGTGTGATGACAATGTACTGAGTCCCTTATTTAATTTTTTCAGTAACTGCAAGGCAATCAAAATAATCCCATTTATAAAACACACATATATTTGACAGCTCTACCATATACTGAATTACAAAGGTATAGTTAATCCCTCAGAGGATAATTATAGGTCTCTGATGTCAAGTGTCAATTTTGAATACGAGTTCCTTATAATTTGGATTGTAAATAAACCCTATCCTTATAACAACTCCAGTGACTAGGACTACGACCGATAGCATGACATAGGAAATAATTAAACACATAAATAGTAGATTATATTATGTCAGAGCGGCTCATCAAACCATATAAATATTACTAACTGATCGCTAAAAATCAAACCCGATCCCTATAACCACTCCACCCTTCAAACCCGATCCCCAGTGACTAGGAATACAGCCCATAATATAACATAAGAGAGAATTAATCCCCTAAATAGCTTACCTTATGTCAGGGCTGCTCCTCAACGCAATATATATAAGTAGTATGACATGGTGTATGGCACCTGACAAGTGTGGTAGGACCTCACGAGTGGTTTGTTGACATTCTATAACAATGGCGCCCAAGTCCTATGAATCGCGCATCACGATTGGAGTAAATATGGCGAATAGCAGTCACGTGGGTATGACGTCATTGCGCGGGCTTTTTGAAGGCGGGAGAACATTTAAATTATGGGCAGATCAATTAATAAATACATACACACGTAAATAGTTACACAAGACTGATGAACACTAGTAAAAATACATAGAGTCAGTAACTATTATTGATTTATATTACTGTTTACTGTATAACAGTTACAGAAAACAGAGTTTCATAGGACACCTCTTCTTTCCATGTTAGAGAGCAAATTCGAACCAGATATTAACTATTTACACACTTGTTTAAATTGCTACTTTTGGGGACAGTTCCAACTTGTCCCAATTTACATATACTGTAAATAACTTTCAGTCCTACAACCTTAAACTTACTTCTGCCTGGCACTGGATGAGGAGTTACTCATTGTGCCACAGCAAGTTGGTCTTTTAAAAGTTTTTTTATAACTTGTATTAGGTGGGTGATGACATAGCAAATAGAAATATCAAAAAGGTATTAAATTACCATACTGGTTTGTCATATTACTGTAATGTATAGAATATGACAAGATACAGGTGATAACATAAAGCATCATGAATGTTGAAGTAATAATCACTTTATTATATAAACAGTATTTACAATATATATTTCTAACTACATTACTATGTAGTATTACTTAATCATACTTACAGATAGCTCACAGTCAATTTCATTCTTGGTAGTAGCCTACTAGTTAAGACCAGCTTATATTTACCATAAGCCATTACTCTGGAGTGTAAATGCTTCTCCTTTATAGCATCATAATAACACTCTGGCTAAACCTGCAATCTTTTATTTTTCTATCTGGTTCTTTGCTTTTGATATGATCAAACACATGTAAATGGTGATATATATAAACTAACTGTAAGTTATATATTATACTGTACTATACTGTACTATACTGTATATCCATGCCAACCCACTGTATATCCAGCAAACTGATAAACATTAACAAAAGAGAAACAGAGAAATTTGTATGAATGAGATATCAAAACAAGGTTTAGAGCTTAGAGAAAGGTCGAAATATAGTTACTGTGATATGAAGGGAAAGATTGACATATCTATTAAAGTGAGACTGAGAGCAAGGTTAGTTGAAGAGAGAGGTAGAGAGGTGTATATCCGAGAAGATGCTCTTGGTTACTGGTCCGGTGCGTTGGGTGGTCATCTCCTCCATCATGTCTGCCACACGTTGTCTCACCTCCAGACGTCCAAGGTCACCACGCAGCAGCAGCAGGGCAGTTAGGTGTTCACTTGTCATGTCTGGGTACCTGCCAAATATTCACACAATTTTTTATGGTAATCCTGTGACATTTTAAACTGTTTATCCTTAGTTCTGGTTAAACAAAAGAGCTGTCATGAGTAGCTAAATTTTGAATGACTTGATACTTGGGCTTCAGGTGTTAGTCAGTACAGTATTCATAATACTGCAACTGCATGTAGTCTTACCTGCGAAGGAGCCTGTGAAGTTCAAGACTGATGAACTCAACGTCTGACACTCGGATGACCTCAGCCAGTCCCTTGAGTACCTCACATGGGGAGTCAAACTTGACCAGATCTGGTGCCACCTGCTCCAGAACACTTGACACCTTCTCTGCCTCCTGTGGGACAAACCGAGAGGAATGAAGGAGACTGTACAACTCACATCATCACCACCAACAGTACAACATGTACCATTTTCCAAGGGGTGGAGACTCCAGGGATGAAAAAATGAAATCAGATATAGACAGAGAGAGGGACAGATGAAAACGCAACTAAAGAAGGTATTGTACTGACAGCAGTAATGCGGTCTGCCACCAGCTTGCGGTCATCCTGTGTCCTGAGGGTGAGACGTTTCTGTAGGATGGCGGTGGTGTAGCGGAGGGCAACTGTATTCAGCACTAATTGCACCATGTGGTCAAAGTTCCTGAAAATACAGTACAGAATTTATCATATGTTTTCATTAAGTTCCTAATAAATACAGCATAAGTCTCTCAGAAATCATTCCTGCCATACCAATTGATAACCCGATACTCAACCACTGGGTTATGATAGCCAATCTTTATATGTCCATTAAATGTTTACTACAATCATTTCATTATCATTATCAGTTTGTCAATATCTTGGGACTGGCTCACTTTTGGTGGAGATGAGAATAGTCATTGAAATAGTCGGAGAGTGTGAGGCAGATTGTGTCAAGGGAATCTGTGTACTGGAGCCAACGCTGAGTCAGGAGGGAGTTGAAGTGGTCTTGTAGGTCCACCAGGGCCTCCTCCAACAGGTGGTCACACATGTTCTCACGCAGGCGCTGTTCACACACACACACAGATAACAAATCAGAATATGGAAAATTTTTTGAGAAGAGCAAATACCACAATATTCTGCATGATCTGCTAATACTGTAATGAGAGCTGAACATTGTAATAAATGAATAATACAGTATACAAATACAGTAAAATTAAGTTTCACCTGGTATGCTGTGAGTAATCCATCAAACTCCCTGGCAATAGTAGCATCAGTAGGAGCAGAGGAACCAGGCCGCCAGAACTGTGTCTTCACTCCAACCATCACATCCACCAATGCCTGGCAGCTGTTGGCCAGGGCGATCATGTATGTTGTGTAGTACTGGATCTGTATACACATAATAAACAAGTATTTTATATCTGTAAACACACATACAGTCCATCTTTTCTAGCAACTGGTAGCTTACATAAGACTGGAATACTATACTTTAACTGGACTACTGCCACACAACATAATGGTATATATTTTGGAACTACAGTATCAGTATATAAAAATTGTATTTTATCTCTCAACATTTAAGAAAAGCATATGAGTTATTACCATTTAAATTGGTTAAATATATCAGGCTGGTCTAACATATCTGGCTTCAATTGTATGCCAATATCTAACCTGAGAGCGGTCAGCATAGTAGGTGTCGTGGTACCGTGTGACGGCAGCCTGGAACTTGCCAGCAAACATCCTCACTTGCTCCAGGGAAGAGATCAGCACTTGCACTTGCACTTCACCACTGTTACACACAAAACAACACATTTTACTAGAACACATTAAGCCTT
The DNA here is from genome assembly GCA_033782935.1 of Petrolisthes cinctipes. NCBI lineage: Eukaryota > Metazoa > Arthropoda > Malacostraca > Decapoda > Porcellanidae > Petrolisthes > Petrolisthes cinctipes. Next base: position 260,219 of record JAWQEG010002918.1, on the reverse strand, counting down.
AGATGCAACACCTCAACTCTGATTCACATACATACACTCTCTCTCACACACACACACATTAGTCTCTTCTTTAACCCACAGTATCAATGGGTTCAATAGATATATTCATACATAAGAACCTGTGGGATTTGCAATGAGTTTATCTCTCAAGTCTGACTATACTGTAAGTACAGCCCTGACAGGAATATCACGCCTGCTCACACTTGCCTCACCTGATAGTGGCAGCCACCTCCAGATTCTGTCGCACCATATCGTGTATGAGGTGAGGAAGTTCTGTCTTGTAGTGTGCATCTGCGTCCTGTTGTGGCGGCTCCGACCGGTACCACTCACGCTCCTCAATCTCCAGGGCCTTGGTCATCCACGCCTCATAGTTGGTTTTCACGTTCTGTCAAGGAAAGTCAGAGTCAGCTGCACAGTCTAACACACCATAAGAACATAAAGGATGGGCAAGGGGCACCAGTAACAGTTCAGGGTTCTAGGAAAGGGGTATACAATAATATTTCAGTATGTTCCCGAGGGAACAGTGGTTAAATAATGATGTAACATAATCAATGTAAATTTAGCAATGAGTTGATAGAATTAAAAGAACTGACCTTCAGGTATTTAGCAATTAGTTCATCAAGTATCTTGTTGTCAAGGAGAGGTCCAAGTGAGGCAGTGTTGAGGCCGAGTGCAGGGTCTCCCATGAACTCTTTCCCGGCGTACACGTTGAGGGTCCATGAGAGCAAAGTCACATACTCATTGTCCTCCAGTCCTCCCTCAATGGTCTCCACCAACTGAGGATTTTACCAAAACGGTTAAATCTTAAAAAATGGGTGATAACTTTTATGCTTTTCAATGAAGCAGATTATCATTCTTGTGTGAAGGAAGCCCTAACATAAGGAATTAAGGACCTGTACACTTGGAGGCATGTTGGTATGTCTGATTTATGTTGTGACCATGGAGGAAAGCAGGAGAAAAGTGGTGAAAACAAAATAATGATAATAATAATAATTTTCTAAATAATCTGATCTTTTCTATTTCAAAAGTACCAACAGCTCCAGTATCCAGTAATTCACCAACTCTCTAAACTTTAGTTATACTAATAAGATTAGATTATACTAACATGGGTAGCCAGTGACTTGTGGTACATCTGAAGGTATGTCTGAGTGATGTTGTAGTGTGGAGGGAAACATGGTACACACAATGACCGAATCACCTTCATGTCCTCCACCACCAACAAGCGGATCATCTGAAATGACATTCAAGAGTTAAATCACCCACAACAACACTTAAAAACATCAGAATTTAAAAGTTAGAACCTTTAGAACCTTTGAGAAGGGGGACTCAGCATTATCTGTAAATAATTAATGATTCAACTATTCCAACTAGGTGTTGTTGTTCTTGTTGTTGATGTTCTCCCGGGGCAGAATGGCCTCCAGCCCCACAGACCGCCGGTGTGCTCTGGTAGCAGTGAAACAACAAATTAAAGTACAGGAGGGGCTGGCCCTATATGCCTGGGCTACCAAAGCACATCCCAGGGAAATGAGACCAGAGCTTACTGGACCAGGGAGTCTGGGGGCCTCCGACCACCAGGGAGATTGGGGGGAAGATCTTTGATCCCACAGCCAGTGCTGTGGGCCCAAGTCCACGTTACCACAAGAGCTACAAGTGGGGCTGCACCTTCCATGAGACCAGCCCTGAAGGGACCATAAGGGGGAGGGAGTTTACACTGCTGCATGCAAAGGGATAATGCACCCCCGTGTGCTGGCGGTCCACACAGCATGTTGATTTTTTATCCATGTGGGCAGATCACGTCCAATCCACTAGAAAGTGACCGGATCCTGCTACAATCTTTTTTCTATCCTTGGAATAAAGTCAGCTCCCCTGGGCAGATTCCAACTATAATAGGTGTTCAGTACATTAGCATATATGGAACTTGAGTATTGTATAACAATGGTTTCCAGTAACATAGTGCAGATTAGATTATAAAGAGGAAAAAAGATGACTATGAGGGAGAAGTAGATAGAGTGTAGGGTTAGTAGGCAAGAGGGAAAAGAAGGAAAGGAGGGACAGCTAAAATACCAATAAATGAGTTGAGCGAAGACAAACCTCAAGATGTTTGATGAGCCAATTCTTGCTGTCCTCACGCCCCTCAAACATGTTGCCCTCAATTCTCTGCACCACCGCTCCCTCCAACACACTAAGGGCCCGCTCCCGCCACTTCTTGGGCCGTCCAGGGGGCAGGAAATCAGACCCCTTTTTTCTCTGGACACAATACGCCAAAGATAATATTTCAGTGTGTTTTTCTTAATTCACTACACATATTCATCATAATATCTTAGAATTAATAAAATCAATTATTGATAGCTTATGGGTTTGATTTTACTGTTGACATAAGACCTATGCCTTGATGAGGTGGACACCAACAAATAAACATCCTCCTCTAAAATGAATTGATACTGCACCAGTAATGACACACGGTAACATAATGGTTTACCTGGGCAGCAAACTGGTCAGCACGTTCCTCTCTCTCAACAATCCTTAATGCAGTCACCACTTGAGTGGGTTCCTTGCGGGCTGTGTTGATGGCTCGCTGAAGGATCACCCACACCTGCTTCCCTGTTTGGTCAGTGGTATGCTTCAGTCACCAATGTACAATACAGTACATTTCTTTAAGGGGTTAATATTATTTTTGGCACATTGGAGAGCCTTCATTCTTCCAAAGTATGCCAATGAACAGGACCAAGTTAAGAAAAATAATGGCAGCCTATTGCTTAGAATAGTTTTGAGGTATAATTTGCTCCAGATTAAGAACATTTTTACTGTAATTGTATGTTAGTGTAATATCAAGGACCCTCCTGCATGTCAATGAAATCAATATCTCACCCAATTCCTGTCATTCAACTCTTATCTCACCCAGTTCATCTGAGAGGTTCTGGACTTCAGCAAAGTACTCTTTGAGCATCCGTGTATCATTGGGGTTCTGGTGAGGCAGCTTATGCAGTTCAAACAGCAGGTCATCACGGCTGTTCTCCAAGTCCATCAGGCACTGTTCAGGGGTACAGCATCTTCAATGAATGACCTTAGGATTAGGGAAAGTAAAATTGATATGAACTTGTTAAGCATGAAAAGTGAAATATTGGACCCTTTATAAAATGGTATCAGCACCTTGTGGCACGATGAGATGTGAAATACTTCAACTTTGGTATACTGGGTTGTCATTTCTCATAAATCATAGTACACTTATCATAATATGTCTCACACTGAAAAGCAATTTTTCATCAAGAGTTTGTCATGTTGCAATTGAAAAATTTATACCAAAACTGGACAATGTTGATCATATAAGACTATGAGGAGAAAAGAACTAATGTAAACCTGGTGAGCATAAAGGAGACGTCCATCAGCAATCCAACGTTGAGTTTTCTCCACAGACTCAGGGACGGTGAAGATGTGCTTGAGATTCTCCATGGCTGCGGCATACTGGGAATGTCGTGCGTACTCATCCCGACAATCATGCAGTCCCTCGCTCAGGTTCGGCACACGCACCAGGCTCGTCTCCAGTTCACTCAGGCTGTGGGGTGGATGAAACTTTACTTTTCTGTTTTGAATGAGGGATTTTAACTCATAACTTGATTCACTCCATATGATTCAAGGGTAAAGAAAGCTACGAAAAGGATCCTGCTGACCATGTCTTTATTTCCCGCAGGTCAAGGAGAGCGGCCTGCAGTTGACTCAGACCCGTCCGTACTCCATCCAGTTGGCTCTGCATTGCTGTCTTTAACATGGCCTCTACAGATGCCTGGAAAATGCTCACTTAACTAAAAAATCTTCCATCAAAATCCTATTTAAATCAATTCACTATAAAAAAAATGGTACTGAGAATAATGTATATGTCTATATGATCATAGCCACTAGAACACAAAAATATCATTAGCCTAATAGATGGCCAGGCATCCAGTGCTCTAGCGCATTGTGGAATTTAAGAAAAGAACAAAATTGAAAATACATCAATATTACTTGTGCTTTTTATTTGTCAGATACATTAGCAACTGGTTATTAACCTGTGCTATTTTGTGGGCTGATTCCAAAGATATTTTTACTTTTGCTGTGTAACGTGTAGTTTTTGCGTGGTGCTCAGCTACACCAAAATACATACAAACATACAACTCTTCTTTATTTATATATAGAATATGAATAGATGGAGCAGATATAAGTATAGCATATGGTAGATAGAATACCTTCTTGCGTTGTACTCTCCTACGATACTGATCCACCTTCTGTAGTTGATCTGGTCGTTGTAACATATTAGCCACCAATAGTGTAGCACGGGTCACAGCCTCAGCCTCAGCTTCACCTACATCCGTCATTGTACACCCTGATGATTATAATAACAAATACAAACACTAATATATAACACTGACAGGAAAATAATAATCAGAATACAGACAAGTTTATATAACAAATACAAATAACAATTACAAACACTGACATATAACACTGCTTGGAAAATAATAATCAGAATACAGACAAGTTTATATAACAAATGAAAACACTATGGGTCATATTCAAGAACATTTGTGGTGCATACGATGACATGGTAATGCTACAATGGCTTCATAGAAAAACAATTGAGCCACTGTACCATTACCACACCATTGTATATACCATGAATGTTCTTGCATACGACCCTAGATATCACGGTATTTATCTAGACTATAGCCATTATGCAACAGTGTTGCCAGATCCGGCCAGGTCCCAGTATTTTGCCCCGGTCAGGTCCTGTTACTTTACCACGGTTAGGTCCTGGTAGTTTGCCCAGATTAGGTCCCGGTAGTTTGCCCAGGTTAGGTCCCGGTAGTCTGCTGTGGGCCGGTATACACAAAATTTGTTAAGATAGCAAACAGTTATTAAGGCTAAAAAATATATATACAGTATATATACTGTATATCGCACCGAGGAGTTTGTTTACAAGGTAAGGTAAGGTGCAGCGCTGACCACAGATCGCCAGCAAGTGGTTAATAGACACTTCACCAAGCTAAGAGATACAATTTTTTATATTTATAGAGTTGAAAAAGTATTCGAAAAATATTCTTACTTGAAATTATGCACTAGTTTTTCTATTCAAACGAATAATATCATGTTATGCTGCAATCCTTAGCGGTGTTTAGTGGGAGTTAACAAACAGCTGTTAGCTAGCTAACATTTGCTAGTTAAGTCGTGAATCACTTTCCTGCTTGCTAACAGGGATTTGTTAAGTAAGCAAACAAATTTTGTGTATACTGGTTAGGTTAGGTAATTTCAAAATGCCCCATTTGAATATGCCCTATCTTGGAAATGGGGCATTGCCGAAGAAAATGCCATAGAAGAAATGTGTCTTAGAATGTTATAAATTAGTGAGTATAGAGGGGAAAAACATCGTAAGAGAAAACGGCAATAGAATAGAAAATTTCCGATATCACTGTTTAATTCAGGGGAGGTTCTATGCCAGGAAAAAAGACACCCTCAATGGTACTAATAGGGGATCTGTTTCTTGGCATAGTTTGGAGGAATCAATAGCCAACTAATTTACCAAGTGAATAAAAAATAATCAGAATAGAGTGAAGTTCAATATATGTTGGTTAGAAATGGGTAAATATTGAAAGAATTACCGTTATTGCGTACGGTTTTTCTATCTGCATTACCCACTTATTTAGACCATTCTAAGACTATTTTCTTCTATGGCATTTCCTCCACAAATGCCCCATTTCCAAGATAGGTCATATTCAAATGAGGCATTTTGAAATTAACTTGACCTTACCTGACCTGACCTTACCTAACCTAGACCACAGCAGACTACCGGGACCTAACCTGGGCAAACTACCGGGAAATAACCGTGGTAAAGTACAGGAAATGACCGGGGCAAAATACTGGGACCCAGCCGGATCTGGCAACACTGCTACAAAACGGTAATTCTTTCAATAAATACCTAGACATGTGTTTTTATCATTATACGAACAGCAAAGGTTTAGTTATTTTAGACTAACGTTAATAATCTTACTTCAACAATTGTATTATTTGATCTTTGGGGAAATTTATTACATATTGCTGAATGATACCTTATATTGAACGTGATTATGACTACAGTAGTGGTAATTGGTGCTTGATATAAAAATAATAATTCCTCTACTGAGTTTTGACAGTTTTCTTGACCTTCCTGAAGTTCCTGTCCGCCTCCTCAACCATCAATATCCGATATGGTTTTATATAATTTTTCTATACTTATATAATTCATTATCTTAAATACTATCGTAATATTAATGTATAATATTCAATGATATATGAATCAATTTGTATAAATACTTTAACAGTGTTTAATAGCATTGAAAAACACTATGTCGGATATTTTAGAAACTGCTAAATTGCCCGACACTGGCTGCGACTTTGACTTCAAAATAATAATGAAAACAAATACATTGGAAAAACATGTACCAGATTAAAGTATTCACATTTTAGAACTTGCAACAATACTTCAAAAGTCATTGTTTGAAGATAAGTATAGATATCTATACTTATGTTAATAAGATATAATAAAAATGTCCCGGGAGAACATCAACAACAACAACAACTGGGACCAAACTAAAAAGGAGGATGTAGCAAAACGGTAATAAACTAGATAAATACCTGATGATGTTGTAAGGTATGCTATATAATTATGTACTGTACATGTTTACTATACTATCTACAAAAATGGAGTTGGTATAATAATAATTAAAGACATAATATAACTTATTTCACTAATAATAACTAACTCTTTCGTCTTTGATATATAGTGAAGATGTTTTTTATTTTGTGAATGTAAGGAATTTGGTGAATAATGATGATAAGACATTTGACAGATTGTGAAGATAAGATGTGTTGGTGTTGTACAGCAGATAATTATGTTTGAGGAAATATAATTGTATAACTACGTAGGTTTAGGGGAGATATCTTGTTGGTAAATTGAAAGGCTACTGATTCCTCCTAACTAGGCCAAAAAACAGATATCCTCAATGGTACTAATAGGGGATTTGTTTCATGGCATAGTTTGGAGGAATCACAGACCTTCCCATTCACCAACAAACTAATCTCCCTATAACCATAAATGTTTATAGAAGTTCAGAGTAAGATTGACTATAATAAATTATAGAGAGAGACTAGAAGGTAAAAAAGGTTGCTAAATATGACCAGAGGTATAGGGCCACACTCTCTAATGTACAATACTGTACTGTACTATATGTATCTTATTGAAATACAAGATGTAGACCTTTTTTGGGTGAAAACATTTGTCTTGGTTTATTGACTTGAATATTATTAGTGTCCTTATATTTAGCCTTTACCTTATACCAAATACCCTATTATGCCGTGGTACTTATTTTTACATTATTGAACATTATTTCAGATTAAGTTGGTGCCGAGATGTATGTTATATTGGCGATCATCTTGGCGGTGGTGAGTCTGATCCTCTTGGCTCGGACTCTTCATATCCTGTACAGAATTCATCATGGTTTGGCTCGGACTCTCCATATCCTGTACAGAATTCATCATGGTACTACTGGCCCTCTGGTGGTTCCGGGCCACACAGTGAAGACCCTGATGGTATTGGGGTCTGGGGGCCACACCGGGGAGCTATTACAGTTGATGAAAGCCCTTGACCTCTCCATATACACTCCTCGTATCTACCTCACAGCTGCCTCGGATACCCTAAGCATCAGCAGACTCAGACTTTCAGAGCAAGGTGTCGAGGTGAGCTTGTTATAATACAGTAATCTCTCATTGTTGTTGTTGTTGTTGTTGTAGTTTCCCAGACTGTCTGGCTGAGCAATCTATAGTCTGGTTGACCAAAGCCACGCAGATGCTCAGACCCCCAAACGGGAGCCGGGAAGATTGTGAGATCTGTTTCTGTGATGGCAACAAAAGAGGGGACTACTGGTTCACGGGCATGTACCCCCAAGCCAACTGACCCATCAACAGTAGCCTTCCTTGTTGTGCCACCCAATGGGGCAATCTGGCCAGCTACCAAGAAGAAATGAGAAATAGTAAGAGAGACAGACAGAACAGGCCAGGGTGTGGTAGAGGATACCAAATTCCTCATTTCTGGATAGACCCAGCCCTTACCAGTGGGAAAAGGTGATAGAAAGGTGGGATAGCAAGAACAAAGGAATGGAGGGACAGTTGAAGAACTGAAAAGGATTGGCTGTGGCCGAAGGGGCGCCAAAACCCTTTAAGTACTGCCCACATCACCTCAGGCAATACTTTCCCTATGGGGAGTATTTTTTTTATTTTCCACTGTTATTATGGGTGTATTTTGCAGTTTGTAATTAATCTGTTTACTGTAAACCCTCTGTGTACAGTACATACCCATGATCCCAGTGGATAATGAGGGTTTACTGTACACGGATTCATAAAAAACTGTAATACACACCGCCAATAATAACAGTGAAAAATGAGGGATTACAGTTTGTACTGTGTAAATTATTGGGTTTAAGATGTTGTCAGAGTAAGGTGGGAAGAATTTGCTCGGATTTGCTTGTCCAGAGCTAGTACCTTTTTAAACGAATTAAAAATTACAGTAGAATAATCAGCAATTTTTGCAGTTTGACTTAATCTAAGTTTCTAAGTGTTGATTGTGAATGACTACTGTGCAGGATAATATTTTCATGTCATCTCTTCATAGAAACCTCCTGCCTACTTATCATTTTTTAAAATAGATTTTGAAGAAGTTGTTGTTGTTGTTGAAGTTCCTCAAGCTGTCTGGCCGAACAGCCCCGTTTTGAAGCAAGTTTTCTTCATTATTAAATCATCCCTTCCTTTGCAGACTCAGACAAAGAGAGAAAACAGCCACAGTTCAGACACAAACAACCAAACCCAAACCTCAGCTGGGCAGTACAGCATTGAGGTTGTTCCCAGGGCTAGGGAGGTGGGACAAGGTTGGACCTCCACCTGCTTCACTACCCTGTGGTCCCTCATCTTCTCTGCCATTTCTGTCACCCGCCACCGCCCTAACCTTATACTCACCAATGGGCCAGGGACGTGTGTGCCTGTGTGTCTGGTTGCGTTGGGTCTACGTATACTGGGCATCTGCAGGAACCGCGTAGTGTTTGTGGAGAGTCTGTGCAGAGTGAAGACATTGTCATTATCAGGACGGATATTATACCATTTAGCTGATGATATAATTGTTCAGTGGCCTGGCCTGTCGAAAACCTATCCACGCTGCAGGTACCTTGGCCGCCTTATTTGATTAAGAAAATCACAGGCCCTTGGACATCGTTATCTCTTCTTGTGCTCACATAGAAATGAGAGAAATTACCTCGAGAGGTTTGCCAGTGAAGATGCAATTTAGGAGTACAGTAGGTGTACAGTCGTATCAAAACCACCAAAGTAACCAAGAGATATTGCCACCCCACTTATTTTAGTTGTAATTTAACTTGTTGACTGAAGTATATATTTCCAATCCTTTAAAAGATTTGTTATAAATTGATTGTTAAATTATTGTAAATTAATTGTTAAATTATTGAAAATTACAATTATATTGTTAAACGTTATTTATTTTTTAAATTGTGCCTATGAAAACGTGTCTTACCATACTCCTTGCCATCCTATGTATAGCTGGGTAATACACCTCCCACCCAGTTCATGTGCAGCAATTGTGATGACTGAAATCAGCCCAGGGTAATGCGAGGTGAACTTTCTGCCACTAAACCAATCAAGTGCCCAAGGAGAGAGTGAAGAATGACAGCCAGCTTTGAAAAGCAGGCAAAAGTGAAATCTTGAGAGCAGTCATGATAGGTTGGAAGACTAAAACAACTTCAGACACATGTTCAGTTCTTTCTGGATCATTAAATACTCTGTTTCCTAATCTACTGACAACAGCCAGTTTTCAATTTATTTATTATGTAATTAGTTCAACAAAACAATATTTATCAACCTGATTACCAGGATAGTATCTGTGATAATTATATATACATACTTTGTTCTGTATACAGCATTATTACTATCTCAAAACATTCTACCAATATTGTGGTAGATCCCATAACTTTATTACTGAAGCTTCTCTATGTGATGTATTATTATATGCTTACAGGCAGGGTAAATATACAGAACAGTAATATATTTGTAAAACTGTTCCTTGGCAATAAAATAATGTGGTTGATGCACAAGGAAAATTTCAGGCTACCCATATGTATTGGTTAAGGTGTTAGTTGGTAAAACTGTTCCTTCCTTTCCTCTATTCCTGCCATCCATTTTTGTTTTTCTCTTTCTCCCTTGTGCTGCAGGGTCTTCCAGGTATAGTGCAGTCATCTTCCTTCCTCTTCAATTCAATTTTTGTATTTCAGTAACCCAACTTTTGATTGAGGGAGGTTTTGCCATCCCCACTCTGGTTGTTTGGTGGCACCCAGTCAATGTAGTTTGGGTCGTCCTCGTCATATTTGTTCTTACGCTTTTCAGTCTTCTTCTTTGTCTTGCTGTAGTCCTGTGGTGAACAAGTGCATATTAGTGTTGTTATAGAAATTGATGATGTATGGGCCTTGTGTAAGAAAAGTCATGTGATTGACAATGACTACGGTAGTACGAGTTTTAAGACACCTACAAAACTAACAGGTGAATTATGATCTACTGCTGGTTTTTTTGGTACTATATATCTATTCATTATCAAGCCCTACCTTTCAGCTGTGCATAAGCTCCTTTTTCTTTTACTAAGACTAGGCTATAAAACTTTTAACACCAAAGAAAGTTAGGATCTCATAAAGAACTGAAGAGGAAGAAGGAAGACTGTATATACTACTCATAGAAGACCAACACTTATAATATATTAGAAAAAAGTTCAACAGTCACGATGGAAATATTAAAAGTACAAAAGAGCTATATCTCCTCAAGTACAGTTTTTCAATTACGTTTCATGTTCTCACCTCTCGTCCACTCTTGAGGTATGCCAGGTGAGGGGGAAGGGTTGGTCCAAGTATTCTTCTTTTCTTCTCTGGCCCACTCTCTCTTATCTCCTCATCTCTTGCCGAGACTTTCTTCTCTGTCACACATGTTTCTTTTTCTGTATCACATCCTGTGTCTTCCATGGACTCTCTTTCACTTTCCTCAGATTTTTCTTCATTCCTCTCGGATACACTGCCACTCTCTTCACTACACACATTGGGGGAGGCAGTTCTATCTGGGTTTTTTGAGAGTTGTGCAATAGATTTGGCAGGATATACTTGACTTTCTTCCTTGCTAGCTTTCTTTCCAGTTGGTGCCTGACTTTTTTCCAGGCTTGGAGTAACTCCTGACAAACGATTCAGTGACGTGGCAGATGAAACAGATTCTTGGGTATCATGTGTAGAAGACATGGAGGTTTGTGTTGAAGAAACAAGTCCCTGGGTATTATTTTTTGATGATGATGCAGACCGCCCTGGAATTTTTCTCTTCTGGTCTGTCTTCTTGTATGGTTGAGGTTTGGGAAGGTCTTTGTCATCAACGTCGTCCAGGCGTCTCAATCTTGGTTTGTACTCTGGCTCCTCCTCCAGGAAGATCTTGTGAACCTGGTATATTGGTTCCTGCAGAAATAAAATCCAAAAGTTAAAGGAAATAACTTTACTTTAACTCTACTGGTATATTATCTGGAGTAGCAACAAGCTAAAGGTTGAACACAATACAGTAATCTATCCTCATAGAACCTATTCCAAGGTGTCTCCTTGTTAGTAAATAGATCATGTACAGTCGGCAAAAAAAGTTTCGTTACCACCCCTACGTTAATTTTAACATGGGTAAGCCCGGTAGGGTTGGTACTACGCTGACATGCAGCTGTGACTCGTGTCATCCGGGACATGCTGGACGGGAATCGTCATTGCCCCGGCAGTGTCAACTTCTTTATATCAAAAGTTTAGCTGATTTTAAATTAAATTTTGAGTGTTAAAGAACTCTTACTATTTAACTATTCATTATTAAACATAAGGAAATGCGTTTTGAGTATTTTAGAACAAGAATAACCGTGAAATACCCAGAAAATATAGCACTGGCTGAAAGAACGTCAATCCCACTTGGCTGCCCATGACACACTGAGGGGCATTGGCCAGGGGCACGGACTTATGAAGGCCGGAGGGTGGCGGAGGTACGACACTCACCAGTCAGGCGTACCAGCATTACATCACACTGTTTTAGGGATGGTAACGAAACTTTTTTTGCCGACTGTACATGATCTATTTACTCACAAGTTAATGATACTTAGAAGAGGAGGCAAAAGTATATGTCAGTGACAAACAATAATTCAGTCTAACTTTGGGTTGGGCAGCTGTCCTCATTGGAGTGTTCTTCAGCTTGGTAATGGCATCTAAGCGCTGGGTTGGTTTCACACCACCTTGGGATTCTGTGTACATTAGGGATCATAGTTATGAAGAATAGGTGTCGGCACAGAGAGAATTTTGTTATATTCCTCACCTGACAATAATGCACTGGATAGGGGAAAAAAACTGTGATCCAGTGAAAAGAAATATGAATATTCCCAGACATTAAGAATCAGTATTCCAGCCTGGATATGAGATGCAATATATCCATCCTAGACCATTGTACTAACCACACTTGGAGGTGTAAGGGGGTATTTCTGGGGTTCCTGAAGGTCGTGCCACATTGGTCAATCTTCGCAGTTTTAGCTCTTCCTTCCGCAGCTCTATCGCACGCAACTGAAGGAAAGGTATGTTGATTACAAACACCACTTTTGCAGGTTAATAAAAAAAATACACACAGCAAGCTGATTTATCATTATTAACACCACATTTCTCTATACCAGATATTGTTACTGCTTACACCATAAGTCTTACAAACAGCTCATTAACGTACCTTCCATGTGACTCTCTTATGTTTGTCTGGGATGTCTGCCTTGAGGGTCTGCATGAAGGAGTCAAGGTCATCCTCGTCAGGTGCCTCCTCCATCCCTGACCTTGTCCGGGTCCCTTTCAGGTTATCAACACCTGCCAATCTATCCTCCAGCTCTGATAACTCCTTTGTCACTTTTTGGTATTGCTCCAACTGCAACCAATTAATCCAATATATTAATGGAAATGAGGTTGTTAGTAAAGTGGAGGCAAATTATCCATTCCTCCAAACTCAACCAAAAAATACCAGTGTAAACACATAATGAAAGGAGCCATTGGAAAGATGTTTCCTAGATACTACACCATTAACCACTACTGACCAGACTATGGTAAGTGTGTGGTGTGGCATCACTTCCTGAGCCACTCTGCTCCATGCGTTTGTTCCGCTTGCGTTGAATGTCTCCGGTGCGGTCCAGGAAGTCGTCTTCATCAGAATCATAGTAGTCATTCTCTGCCCAGTCTCGACGACGACGCTCCAAACTCTCTGATCATGCAATACATAAACATAATACAGTAAAGATATAACGAGAATCCTTTCATCTAAAGGAACAGGAACAAAATATAGTCAATACTGTACAACGCTACACAAGGATACATACACAGACACTAAGGCTGGTAGTATTTAACTTTTGAAAAGGGAATTTAGCGATGAAGGGTTGCTTCGTCGAAGAGAGTGTTTAAAAATATCAGCTTAAACTAACCATGTTTTGCCTGCCTGAGAACACCCATTTTGTCTAAGAGTCGACAAGCTTCCCTTGCACACTGAACCACTGCATCCTTCTTTCTTCCTTTGTGTTCCACTCGTGCCACCAGTGGACCTCCCCCAGGACCAGCCACAGGCAGCCTGGTGATGTGAGGGGGAAACGTATGAGGCCAAGAAAACATTTGGCACAAAAACCACACTCACTCATTCCACTATCCAAGAGTAGATAGACATCATAATTATACAAGAAAAGTAATTGTCTAACAGTCCATGATTTCCCTTGCATTTGGCACACACACACATACACACACACACATATATATATATATAAATAAAAAATAATGTGTTTGTGTGTTAACGTCATATAAAGTCTGCAGACATTTTAAACAAATAAAAAAACAACTGATGACTCACTCAACACTGCAGGAGTAGGCTCCTCGGCCCAGGTCTTTGATTTGATATTCAGGGAGGTCATAACCTTCTCGCTCCAGCCAGCCTCGGAGAGTCTTTTTAGGGTCAGCCACATACACCTCCTCATTCAGGCTGGCAAAGGGATTTTCTCCTTCACCACTCTCATCTTCACCTTCCTCCTGTGCATCATCACCTGAAGAAATTAAACTAATGAGTAACTGTATACAGAAATAAATAATATAATGATACATAATGGATTAAGAATAATTGATGAATCAATAATGTTATTGCTAATACTGAACATGTATCGCAAAACATGAAACAGTATACAGTACAAAAAAACTTATGATGTTTACAATACAGTGATTACAAGTTTGTCAATGTCTGTTTCATTACCATCTGTTCTGTCCACACTTTTCTTCAACTTCAATCCTGCATTACATATATTCTTGTTTAGTTTTACCTGTTTATCCCAATGTATCTTTCCATTTTTTGTAACAACACAGTACTTAACTATGTGACTCACCCATGCCCCAGTCTACACCTTCACTCTGTGTGTCTTCTCCAGTCAGTTTGGTATTTTTCTCTTTCTTTTGGTCATTCATATCCTCCTCATCCTTCTCCAGCTCTCCGGTCTCTAAGAGTTCCAATTTCTTCTTCCGTACAGCTGCAGCAGCTATCAGCTCTGATACACTCTCTTTAGTCTCCTCATCCTGGTCCTCTTCTGGCCCCTGTGTTGTAATGCTGTACATGAACTCTTTTCCATTTTCTTAATTGACTGAATGATTGAAAATAGCAGTTCAAAGAGCAAGAAAGGAAAGCAGGGGTAGTTTAATAGCTGATATTAACTAATAAACCAGCATTACTATATTCCATCTCACCCTATCCTACACTACTCTAACCCTTCTACACCTCACCTGCATTACAAGCATACGAGTACTGCCCGCTAGCTTGAGTGTGTGTCCAACACGTAAGTGGTAGTAGGTGTGAGGCTTCATGCGGTGTTTATTGTGGTAGGAGCCATGTGTGCTGCCCAGGTCATATCCATAGAAGCCTTGTGGATGCTCACTGCTGCCCTTCGCACGATACTGTACAACACAGTGGTACCTGGTGGGATTATCATTATTACTGTATTATCATTATTAATATTAATATTATTTTTATCATTATTATTTTATTATTATTATTATTACTATTATCATTAATATTATTATTATTATCATTATTATTAATAATATCATTACTATAATTATTATTTTATTTCATGTGGCAAGAATATGAAAGAAAATTTTACATATAACAGCTACCACAAACAATATTTCCCATCAAGAATTTTTTTCTCTCTCCCTCCTACTGCTCAAATTTAATGGCAACCAAATCTGTAAGTTAAGTATTACAGGTAAACTACAGTACTGCTTGGTGATGATTTCAAGGAAAAGTTCTTGGTGTATTTCTCAGTCACTCTTAAATACAATAACCGGTAGTGTCCATGAATCAGACCTGGAGAGAGATGGATGCTGCATAACAACATCACATTGTTGGAGTCGACCCATCACTATGAAGGGTTGGGTAAGAGGAATCTCCTCTACTATGATTCCATTCTTCACCACTTCAAATGAATATCCCTTTGATGGCAACCCACTCCACACTGGTTCCTGTTGGGGGAGGTGAAAAAGTTAGTGTGGCATGGTGTATTATCAGGCTAAGTACCGATGTAATGGTTTCTTTTTAAGTTTTAGTCAAAACTGCTGGATAATACAACATTCAGAAAAAGACACAGATAATCAAGATAAAATATTTACATTGCATGAACTGTGGAGAATAAAGGAAAAAATTTAAAACTTAATCATATACTGTATATATAAAAGGGAATGAGAATGGAAGACCAATGCAAAACATTCCTTCCCCAACCAAATACCAAACTAACTCACTTTATAAGGCAGAGGAACAGACTTCTCCACCAGCTGCTGAGCCGGT
Organism: Petrolisthes cinctipes; assembly: GCA_033782935.1. Lineage (NCBI taxonomy): Eukaryota > Metazoa > Arthropoda > Malacostraca > Decapoda > Porcellanidae > Petrolisthes > Petrolisthes cinctipes. The sequence goes on along the minus strand of JAWQEG010002918.1, from coordinate 244,271 downwards.
GACTTGGATGTGTCAGCAATTGTTCCGGGTGTTGGGTCCTGTTCTGTGGTTTCCTCTTCGGGGTTTTTGATCTCCTTACTCTTGTTGGCTTGTCTCTGGAGTTTACTGATGAAAACTGGCTTCTTGAATGTGTCCTCACTAGCTTCTACTGGTTCCTTAGGCTGCAATATTTCTTCACCTCCTTCTGCCTCTCCTTTCTGAGGCTTGCATCTATCCGCACTCTCTTCTGACGCACGAGCACTAAATGTATCCTCATTCCTTTTTTCTGCTTTCTGAGACTTATTTGTATTCTCACTCTCTCCTTTCTGTGATGATGTCTCTGTCATCTCTACATTTGGCATATCAGTGTTGGTGACTTCCATCTCATCGGCCGCTGCTTCACTCTGGTTGGAAGGTTTGGGTAAATTGGGTTTGTCACCATCATCATCATCACCTCCTTCCCTGTTCTGGTTACTTGCTTCCCCACCCTCATTCTCCATCTTCCCATCCTCTCGTGTTATTTTCAACATGTTATTGGGGGTTTCAATTCTGTAAAAGGGGAAGAAAAATATGGTAAATATTGAATGAATTACCGTACCAAAAATATTTACATTAACCGTAGATAGCAATCTTAAAAGACCGTGTTTGGACTGAGGTCTTTTAACTCCGAGTCAATAGTCATATACCTCTAAACTAACTTAGGTATTTATTGAAAGAATTGCCGTTTTGTAGCAGTGTTGCCAGATCCGGCTGGGTCCCAGTATTTTGCCCCGGTCATTTCCTGTACTTTACCACGGTTATTTCCCGGTAGTTTGCCCAGGTTAGGTCCCGGTAATCTGATGCAGTCTAGGTTAGGTTAGGTCAGGTCAGGTAAAGTCAGGCTAATTTCAAAATGCCTCATTTGAATATGATCTATCTTGGAAATGGAGCATTTGAGGAGGAAATGCCATAGAAGAAAATAGTCTTAGAATGGTCTAAATAAGTGGGTAATGCAGATAGAAAAACCGTACGCAATAACGGTAATTCTTTCAATATTTACCCTAACTTAATTAAACTATAACAAACCTTGGAGTGCTATTTTTATGTAAACCTAGCAAAGTAACTCATGAAAAACAAGAAATAACTTACTGTAATGATGTCAGGTTCCTAGATTTGAGAGGAAATTGTTTTGTATGATTATGATGTCCGCATTTCCTACGGCTCACAGTCACATTTCCGTTTAATTAATATACGATTCACACGACAGCATTTTCACTTTATTTTTTTCTTCACTTTAATGACATTCGTTATTAACTTAAAATGTTATAAAATCTTCTGCAGTACCTGTTTCTGTTTACTACCTTGTATCAATAGCTAAAAAACACACCAAACAGGCCAAATAACTTTTCTAAGTTTTCGTTTAACTGAGAGGCAATGTTTATCTTAACAAAGTTATATATCCAAGTATAGGATTATACTATACCCATTATACTACGAATTAAATCCTTCAAATAATGTAGATGAATACGAATAAATGAGCATGGATGAAGCAATATGCTGCTTCAATATTTTCAACAGCCCACTGTGGCACAGTATTCCTATATATTTTTAGTTTTTCATTTCCATTATCAATATGAAGTTTTATAGACATAGTTGTCTTGATAATTATAATCTTACCGATATATTGTAATACTTTTCCCCGATTCAGGCTTTCCAAGATTCCAACGGTGCCTCAAATTCGGTTCTTATCAGTCTTCTCCTTCGAACACCAAATCATCTTTTTCTCGAAAAAAAAAAAAAAAAAAAAGTTTCTGTTTACTGTACTTTCATGAATCTACAGAACTGGGTGCACTATATTGTATATTTTAGCATCATTACCCACTATTTTGGACCATTCTAAAACACTTTATATCTATGGTGTTTCTCTCGGAAATGCCCAGTTTTCGAGATATGCATTGCTATCGATGTGCAAAATATCATCGAAAACGACTGTTGGGAGCTGGTACTTTCACATCATTGTAAGGAGTCTGCAACATCTGTATTAAGATGAGCATCCATTCATCTTGTCCAGTGGTCCCTCGTATTCCTTGCTCTTGCATTGTGTGCTTTGTTCAGTTATACAGCCTGCCAGGCAGGTGTTCTAATTTAATCTCTGGGGACCCATCTTGCATGCTGCCTACAATTCAATGGAAATATAGATAAATGAAAATAAAAACCCGAGTACCATGCCCTTTAGGGTAATTAGTACACAGTTCAGTACAATATTGTACCGGGATGGAATTGTTTCAGGGATGTATTGGTTTTAATGTTTGTTGTTATTGCTCTGCTATTTATGGAGGGGTTGGATCCTTCAGTGAATCCTCTCACCCCTGTCCTGATCATGGTAGATAATCTGAATTTTCATACAATAAACTATACTGAGTATTTCATTAATAAAATAAAACTTTTATTGCTACTCCAGCACTACAGTTCCATACATTACTACTTCTATGCTCCTCATATTTACACACTATTCCCCCGTAGGAGGGTATTGCTGAAGGACTGAAGTAAAAAGCATGTTTGTTTATTTAATTAAAATGGGGATATACAGTAGTGTTGGTGGTAAGTTTGGAGCAACTAATTCCTTCAGTGAAACTATTCCAAACAACAGGATATATTATGATTCTAAGGATTGTATATACAATAACATCTATCCATATATAGACACAATACAAAGCCATCGTATCAGCACCACACCATCGTGAACATCATGGACGTTCTTGAATAATGCCCAATATATAATATCATAATATCTATCCTATCTATTCTTCCAGTCTCTCTCTATTCACTTATTAAAATACTTCTTTCTCTCTCTCTCTCTCTCACAGGTTCAGTTCATCTACAGTCATAACACGCATCTTGAACTTCTGATTTTTTCCAGATATTGTTTTTGGAAATTCGTCCTTAAAGAGAATGTATTTTGGAATCTTGAAGTGGGCAATCTGAAATGGACCAAAGGTGTGGGGTTACTATAATGTGTTTATATTTATTTTTGTTATTTAACTATGTGTATGTGAATGTGTTTATGAATTATATATTTTATTAATTTATTTATTTTATATATTTTGGTATTTATCTATGTGTTTGTATGTGTTTATTTTTATTTATATATTTATTTTAATATTTATCTATATGTATGTATGTGTTTATTTATTATTTTATTTATTTATTTATTTTATTTATCTATGTGTATGTATATGTGTTTGTGAATTGGTATTTATTTTATTAATTTATCTTTTTTATATATTATGTTATTTATCTGTGTTGGAGTAGGGCTAGAGTTGGAGTAGTAGTCTAGAATAGGTGCTGTGGAAATGAGTTACTTGAGAGGAGCATGTGGAGTTTCTAGGTGGGATGGAGAAAGTAATGAGAGTGTGTATGAGAGATGTGGTATGAGTGAGAAGGCAATTGGTATTGAGTGTGGAGTGGTTGAAAGAGTGAAGCGTAATACATTGCGGTGCTTTGGACATGTGGAGAGAATGCAAGGTGAGAAGTTTGTAAAGAAGGTGTATGGAAGTGAAATTGTGGGACCTGGTGTGAGAGGCAGACCTCCGGTTAGATGGCAGAACAGAGTGGAAGAGTATGTAAAGGAGAGAAACATGAGGGGCAGAGTAGGGCTTGACCAAGTAAGGAGAGTAAGGAGGGAGTGTTGGAACAGGGAAAACTGGAGATACTTCTGCCACAGCCATCCCCTTGGGGGGAGTTCCCGGAGGAAACGAGGCGTCAGAGCTATAGATAGATAGATCTATGTATATATATGCACTTGTTTATTATTTATTAATTTATTTATTTTGTTATTTATCTATGTGTATGTCTATATGTTTATTTTCTATTTATGTTACTTATTTATTTTGTTATTTATCTATGTTTATTCATTATTTGTTTATTAATAATAGCAAAAATGCACTTACTGCCTTCTAGGTAATAATGATTTGATACACACACACACAACCCAACCCCTCCCTCAGCCCAACCCAACACACACACACACATACACACAACAAACCACCTCAACCCTACACACACACAACAAACCACCTCATCCCTACACACACACACAAAAAAAAAATTGCCTCATCCCTACACAATCAACTCACCAACCAACACACACACCCACCTAACCCCTCCCACACACACACACACACCTAACCCCCTCCCCCCTACACACATACAACCATTCCCCCTTCTTACACAACCAACTATAATCATACACACACACAACCAATCCTACCCAACACACGCACACACACTCAATCCTATCCAACACACACACACCAACCACTCATCCCTCTTACACAACCAACTGTAATAACAAACACACACACACTCTCTCTCTCTCTCACACACACCTTATCTCTACACCACGCCTGCAGACTGTCCTGGTCCATATTACTGTGTGTTTTCATTTTAATCCATGCTGACACCTCCTCTCCCATCCTCTCATCTGGTACTCCGAAAACCTGAATGAAATTAATAAAGTCATGTCGGCATGTTAGGAAGATGCAACATATCCATACAAATCCTTTCGTTTCTCTCCCAAATTTACATAAAATCTGAAAGGATCATCGTATTCAAGAGAGTTTTATGAACTAGTAGAGCACATGTTTTATTCTAAAATTACTTTCATAATTGCTGCAAATACCAATGATAAGTAAAACGATGTATATACCCTAAGACTATATTCTCTGACTTATACTCGCTGTAATTACTATATTTTTATCCTTCAAAGTTTTAATAATTGTATTATAGTTGTACAATTACTGCTTAATCCAATGATATAAAACAAATTTGCCTAGCTTATGTAATAGGTGCACTAAGTGAAGGAATATAAATATTTTTTGAAGGAGGAATGCTTGGTGAGAATGTAAACAAATCATACGCCCTCCCAACAGTAGCAGGAGCGCTACCTCTACCGATATCTTCACACAAATCACAGCTAATTTTCTTATTGGAATGGACTATAATTAAACCTTACCTCTACCAATCCAAACACTAATTAAACCTTACCTGTACCAACCCAAACACTAATTAAACTTTTCTTGTACCACTAACCACTAATTAAACCTTACTTGTACCAACCCAAATACTAATTAAACTTTACCTGTGCCACTAAACACTAGTTAAACCTTACCTGTACCAACCCAAACACTAATTAAACCTTACCTGTGCCACTAATTAAACCTTACCTGTACCAACCCAAGCACTAATTAAACCTTACCTGTACCAACCCAAACACTAATAATATTAAACCTTACCTGTGCTGTGTGTAAACACTAATTAATTTTTACCTGTGCTTCCATTACATCTGGGTGTGTCATAAGGAACTGTTCCACTTCTGCTGGATATATATTTTCTCCACCTCTGATGATCATGTCCTTAGCTCGGCCTCTTATCTCAGCATAGCCGTCACTACGCAACACTGCTATGTCCCTGTGTGTGTGGGGGCGGGGGGGGGCAATAATAATTATAATAATAATGACAATAAGTCATAATTACTCATGAATTATGTATCAGCTCCATTAACTAAAAATAATAATAAAAATAATAATGGTGCGTAAGTTACCCAGTGCGCAGCCAACCGTCGGGTCCTTTGGTTTGGCGGGTCTTTTCCGGGTCTCCCCAGTAGCCAAGGAAAGTTGCATAACCCCGTATACACAACTCACCTTCCTCTCCTAACCTTACCACATCACCTGCTTCATTGATCACCTTCACCTGTTGATGATAATAATAATAATAATATAAATGATGACAATAGTGTAATATTAATAAAAAGACAAAAATAATAATAATAATAATAATAATAATAATAATAATAATATAATGATAACAATAATAACTTTACCTCCAAGTGTTCGAGTGGAGTGCCTATGGTAGTGTGTCGTAATGTAAGGCTATCATCAGGAAAACCTTGGAATGTCACAGGTCCTGTCTCTGTCATCCCGTAGAAAACCTGTCAAGAATTTGGACCTCATCATCATCATCATTGTCGTATCAATAACAATAATAACCAGCATCTTTATTTTATTTATCACTGACAAAAGTTCCCTCGCTGAAAATGATAAACATACAAAATTCACTCTTACCCCCAATTCTCTCCCTCTCTCTCTCTCTCTCTCTCTTCGGGTGTAATAAATTAATCAAAACCAAAATCTCTCTCTCTAAAAACAAAACCAAAATCCACATTTACTCTTACCACAAACTCTCTCATGTTAAATTCCCTGATGATCGCTTTCACCAGCTCTGAGGGACATGGAGCTCCACCAATGAATCCAGTTACTAAGGTACTCAAGTCACGGGGTCTGTTTCTTTGCACACTGAGGAAGTCTATGAACATCGTGGGTGTGCCATAGAGGGAGGTAACTCTGCGTATGTGTGTGTGTGTGTGTGTGTGTGTTTGGAGAGAGGGGGGGGGTAGAGGGGGTAATTAATTAATATGTCCATACACGAAATACAGTTGTTCATAATTGGTTATATATATTTTTTTATTGTGTGTGTAATGATAATGATGATGATAATAATAATAATAATAATAATAATAATAGCAATAATATGAAAACAACACTAACTTTTCACCTTACAAATAAAATCCACTACTCACTTTTCATCCTGCACAGCTTGTACCGTAGCCTCAGGGTCAAAGCCATCAGAGGGAATAACACAGGTAGCTCCATGTATGAGAGCCATAAGTCCACCACACAGTGAACCAATACAGTGATGGAAAGGTAAAGGTACACAGATACGGTGTTCCTGTGTCACACGTGGGTGGGGGGGGGGGGAATAATAATGATGATAATGATAGTAATAATAATTATAATAATACTGATATGTGTAATAATAATAATACAGATTTATAACTCACTCTTTCATGGAATCGAGCCCTCTTTATCCTATATCATAATAGCTTTGAAAACATAAAAGATTCATTCATTCCTTACTCACCCTCTCATCATATCGTCCTCTCTTTCCCACACTGTAAGCATTATTGACAATCATGTGATGATTGAGAATAATTGCCTTGGGGGATCCCGTTGTACCCTGTAAATAATAATACTGTAAACCTTGGATATACAATGAATAAATATTTGTATCCACATAATAATACTGTAAACCCTGGATTACTGAGTCTGTGTTAAAAAGAGAGTGTGTGTGTATGTTCCCAGGTTTCTGTTATTCGTTACCATACAAACTAATTAAAAGTTATTTACTGAGCCTGTGTTAAAAGGAGTGTGTGTGTGTTCCTAGGTTTCTATTATTCGTTACCATACAAACTAATCAAAAGTGATTTACCGTACTGAGCCTGTGTGTGTGTTCCTGGCTTCTGTTATTCATTAATGAGGACCCACTGTAATACACTGTACACCAAAATAATATTACACCAAGTCACTCATTATTAATTTATAGAGAGTTGTTTGTGTATAAGTTATAATAATAGCTTCACTCACTGATGAAAACTGTATGTTGTAAGGATCGTCAAATTGTATCTTAGAGGACAGCTTTTCAACGGCACACTCATGAGATCTATCACCGGCATCCATAACATCTTTAAACCGATATGTACCACTGTATAAAAAAAAAGAAAAATAGCAAAAAATATTAATAATAAAATTAAAAATAATAGTAATGATGATGATAATAATAATAATAATGACAATAATAATAATAATAATAATAATAATAACAATAATAATAACAATAATAATAATAATAGTAATGATAACAATAATAATAATAATAGTAATGATAACAATAATAATAATAATAGTAATGATAACAATAATAATAATAATAATAATAGTAATGATAACAATAATAGTAATGATGATAATAACAATAATAATAATGAAAGTGCATCACAAAACCTATATATCATTATGTCCAGTGTCGAAACATGAAAACAAAAACACAAAACACAAAAACAACAAATAATATATAATAATAAAAACATTTCCCGCATTTTTAATGGGGAGGTTTTCTTGTTGGTGAATTGGAAGGCGAGTGCTTCCTCCAAACTATGCCACGAAACAACAGATCCTCTATTAGTACCATGTCTGTTTCCTGGTAGAGTTAGGAGAAATCAGTAGCCTTCCAATTTACCAACAAGAGAATATCCTCTCAATCAATCTTACTCGAGGTGTGTATCTGACAGCATGATGACTGTGTTGAGGTGAGGCAGCGAGGCACACTTCAGTTCACCTCTCCTGGATGTGGACAGCTCGGGGGCAAGGGAACACAGCATGGCATAGTAACTGGTCATAAAGGAGCAGGGCAAACGAAACTAAATCAACTGGTAAACAAGGGTAAATTAACTGATAGAACAAGGGTAAATTAACTGGAAAACAAGGGTAAATTAACTGATAGAACAAGGGTAAATTAACTGGTAAATAAGGGTAAATTAACTGATAAATAAGGGTAAATTAACTGATAGAACAAGGGTAAATTAACTGGTAAACAAGGGTAAATTAACTGATAGAACAAGGGTAAATTAACTGGTAAATAAGGGTAAATTAACTGGTAAATAAGGGTAAATTAACTGATAGAACAAGGGTAAATTAACTGGAAAACAAGGGTAAATTAACTGGTAAATAAGGGTAAATTAACTGATAGAACAAGGGTAAATTAACTGATAGAACAAGGGTAAATTAACTGATAGAACAAGGGTAAATTAACTGGTAAATAAGGGTAAATTAACTGATAGAACAAGGGTAAATTAACTGGTAAATAAGGGTAAATTAACTGATAAATAAGGGTAAATTAACTGATAGAACAAGGGTAAATTAACTGATAGAACAAGGGTAAATTAACTGGTAAATAAGGGTAAATTAACTGGTAAATAAGGGTAAATTAACTGGTAAATAAGGGTAAATTAACTGATAGAACAAGGGTAAATTAACTGGAAAACAAGGGTAAATTAACTGGTAAACAAGGGTAAATTAACTGATAGAACAAGGGTAAATTAACTGATAGAACAAGGGTAAATTAACTGGTAAATAAGGGTAAATTAACTGATAGAACAAGGGTAAATTAACTGGTAAATAAGGTAAAATTAACTGATAAATAAGGGTAAATTAACTGATAGAACAAGGGTAAATTAACTGGTAAATAAGGGTAAATTAACTGGTAAATAAGGGTAAATTAACTGATAGAACAAGGGTAAATTAACTGATAGAACAAGGGTAAATTAACTGATAGAACAAGGGTAAATTAAATGATAGAACAAGGGTAAATTAACTGATAAATAAGGGTAAATTAACTGATAAATAAGGGTAAATTAACTGATAGAACATGGGTAAATTAACTGGAAAACAAGGGTAAATTAACTGAAGCAGGTGGTTTCTAGACGACAGCCCACCCAAACCATCATGAGGCCACACACATTTTGAACCAGTTAATGGAGGCTTTGGGTGGGCTGTTGTCCAGAAACCACCTGCTGCTTCAGATCTCGGGCTTCGACTCGGGTGGGCTGGCTAGAGGTTGTGGTGCGCGACTGTACACTCAAGCTCATAAATTCGCAACCACGTACTTAAATATTTATGTCATCCGAGTTGGCAACATTGATTGGGGAGGAATCAAAGATGGAACATAGTAGAGCGACACGATACAATCTTTTGTCTACAATGACACCTTCCCCTCACAGCATTACAAGCTCAGATAACATAAACATCTACCATAGGTACAGTCGCGAACCAAAGTTTCGCCACCCCTAAGCTGGCAGAAAGGCGAAGTCAGTGTAAGAGATAGGCTGGACGATCGGACCAACTGGTGTATTGAGTTTGTAACAATCGAGACAAGATGAGTTCACTCTCCACAAACTCAAAGTCATGGAAAGTGAACCTCAGCCTGTCTCGTTATCAACTCAATAAACCAGTTTGTCCAATCGTTCAGCCTATCTTTAGCACTGACTTCGCCTTCCTGCCAGCCAAGGGGGTGACGAAACTTTGGTTCGCGACTGTACGTGGTCACAAATTTACGAGCTCGAGTGTGTAGTCGGCAAAAAAAGTGTTGGAACTCCCCTATGGATTGTTATAGTAAATATCAATGTAAAGGTGGTTCCAATATTTTTTTTTAATGACTGTACATACAAAAAAAAAAAATATATATATATATACAATAATGAATGAAAATAATGTGCAAGAACTTTACCTAGATGTTTTGAATTTGGTGTTGCAGATGATGGCTTTAACTCCAACAATGTTCATACAATATTTAAGTTCATTCTCTCTGTAAGCTGGATTCACATTAACCTGAAATAGAAAGAAAACAGAAAAAAAATTATATATACTGCAATTGAAAGATATAAAGATAGAATTAACTATATTTATACTGTATATATAATTATGCAGTAGTCCCTAAAACACTGTAATGTTTGGAGGAAAAATAGTCACTAAGGTTGGAAATGCTATACTTTACTATTATCAAACCAACATTAATTAGTAGCAGTTTATAGGAATTTTCACAAGGGTACAAGACAATGTTATACCACAGTTTGAAGGAATAATAATCCCTAAGGTTGAAAATTTTATACTATACTAATATCAAACCAACCTTATCAGCAGTTATAGGAATATAAAATAATGCTATGCCACAGTCTGCAGGTAAAATACATAGGGTTGAAAATGCTATACTTTACCAATATCAAACCAGCCTTAGCAGCAGTCATCTGGGTGAGGTACCATTCATAACTGTTGGGTCCCAATATACCAATTCGGTCTCCAGGTTCCAGACCTATTGAGAGTAGACCAGCAGCTAACCTCTCACTCTGTAAAAATAATAAATGGCAAATATAGTTGGTGGATTTTTTAACACATATATATATATATATATATATATATATATATATATATATATATATATATATATATATATATATATATATATATATATATATATATATATATACACACTGACTGAAGCACTCCATAACACACACATACACACAGACAGAAGCACTCCATAACACACACACACACGGGTAAATACAAATAGGTGAACACATATAAATGCATATATTAGTGAAGCATGTTGTGAACTTTAAATTATTTGCTGATGATACCAAGTTTTATGTTTGTAAATATAAATAATGTGGAGGAGAAGTTGAGTGTTATTACTGTATGTCTGATATCAAGGATTGGATGGATTGAAGCTAATTCCAAATAAAACTGAGTGTTTGGTTGTTGAAAAGAAGACCAATCTTAGAAGATTAGATATCTCAAGTTTACTAGTGCATGGTAGTATGCTGGATGTAAGAAATAAAGTGAAAGATTTAGGAGTGCTACTAGATGAAACTCTCTCTTTCGAAGCTCAAATTAATCAAGTGGTGAAGGTTTCTGGTTACCTGTTGAGGAACATTGCTTTTGTTAGAAAATATTAAAATGAGGATACCGTGAAGATGCTTTTTCACAACTATGTCATAAGCAGACTGGATTATTGCATTCCCTCTATTATGGTTTGCCAGACTATCGGTTAAAAAAATTGCAAAGTATAATGAACAGAGCAGCAAGATTAATTAAAGGTGTTCCATCTGGTGAGAGTATAACTCCAGCACTCAATGACTTACATTGGCTACCAATAAAGGCGAGGATTGTGTACAAGAGATGTCTTCCAACATTTCCAGACTTAAATTTGGAAAACCAAAATATTTAAAAGAATCTTTTAAGGTTTTCAAGTAAATACCTCTATGGAACTCAGATATAGTGACAAACAATACAGGTTAAATGAGCCGAGGAGCAATCTAACAATGGGTTTCAGAGTGTTTGAAAGGTGTGTACCTTTAAGGCTCTTTAATGAATTGCCATTAAATGTCTTGAGTAGTGAAAATTGCACCATTTTAAAGAAAAAATTGAAAACACATCTGTTGGCCGATTGTTACAACATGGATGATATGAGTATTACAAGTGATTTTAGTGTTCAATAATATTGAGAGAGGCCATGCAGAGAGCCATCTGCTGGTGGAGTGGGGCCTAGAATATCTTGTAAACAAATAAACACACACACACAGACATTACCTCGTAATGGACTTGAGTGAATGTTTTGGTGATGCCTTGATAGACTGAGACGACGGCTTGTCTGTCTCCATATAAGTCAGCTGCTCTGGCTACTGTCTGTCCCACTGTCATACCAAGGAGTGGGGACTTAGATGGAGTGGAAAGGTAACTCCATTCCACCTTACCAACACTATCCCATCTCAAACTGTGGCCAAATAATAGTAATTATAATAATAATAATTAAAACTATTTCAAACGTAAACTGGAGGGAACAATGTAACGAAGGGGAATCAATCAACCAAGTCAGACCCAGAAATTGATCCATTTAAATTCTTGTCGTACCCACAGGGAATCGAACCCCGGACCAGAGAAATCTCAGGCCATGACTCTACTGGGTGAGCTTTCAAATCTTGCCTTTAACTCTCAGGTCCGGCCACTACATACCGTAGGAACAACAATGGCCCTAAGACATTACCTTGGAGCACCCCAGACACTAATTCTACTCTTTCACTCCGCATACCATCCACAACAACATACTGGCATCGAGTAGTGAGGAATTGCGACAAGACAGACAGGACTGAACCGCTAATACCAACAGAGCCAAGTCTGTAGAGGATACCCAGGTGGTTTACTCTATCAAACGTGGCAGAAGAGTCAAGTTGCACCAGTCTAGCCTCAAGACCCAACTCCAAAGCATTCTGCAGTACATGAGAGATACACAGAAGTGCATCACACATGCCAATATTGAACCGTTGCTCAGCCTCCGCATAGACACCATTAGCCATTCTTTGGCACTCAATAAATTCATCCCACTTTGCTCTGTAACGATCACGAGTCCACCTACGATAGGCACCCTGCTTAAGATCAAATGCGGCCCTACACTTATCAGTAAACCAAGGTTTATCACGTCATGTATTGCGCACACAAATGATCTTCTTAGACACATATTGTTCAATTACCTCAGACAAATGCTGATTCAGCAACTCTACCAGATTATCAGCAACATAATTGACATGCCATGGAAACCCACACACAGCACCACAAACTGCATCCCAATTAGCACGATTTTTCAGAAGCACTTCCCTCTTCACACACAGGTTCGGAACTGATTGAGCAGTGGAAACCTTCACAGAGAGAAGAATGATCTGAATGTCCAATTGGTGCGACCACAGCTACTGCCACCAGATCTGGAACATCAGTCATCACCAGGTCAAGGGTTTCACCTCGCCCTATCTTGGAAATGGGGCATTTGCAGAGGAAATGCCATAGAAGAAAATAGTCTTAGAATCGTCTAAATAAGTGGGTATTGAAGGTAGAAAAACCGTACACGATAACGGCAATTCTTTCAATATTTACCAAATATACTTTATAACAGCGTTTTTCCCTCCTCTTTTTCTATAGTTTATTACTTGAAAATTTACGCGAAATTGGAAGGAAAACAAAAGAAACCCACTGCTAAAACAAACAAAAAGCCACCAGTGTATGCTACTACTCTATCCTATCGCTGGTTCAACATGGTCTGGAAAAAAAACAGGAGACTGATGAGGAACAGGACTTGCCTTGCGAATACCAAGAAAAAAATCATACAAAGGACAATTCCAGCCCCTCCCAGCACTCAGTACACTGCCACTACCAGACCAAGTTGACCGAGGAACCAAGTTGAACACACACTGGGGGGATAGCGTACCGTTACATTAATTAGGCACGTGAGTAAGCAACCCAGCCTACAATTTTAACGGGGGTACAATCAGTGATGTGAATACAGAACAAATATTTATATAGGATCACAGTCTATTTGCTAAAATCGGTGATGGAAATACTCAATTAATTATAAACCCATTTTATTTTACAATTATATTATACGAAAAATACAATAATAATACCCACCTCCCTTTTTAATAGTAATTCCTAAACCTCGCTCAGCCAAACCAGGATAAGAAGTCTCATGTATCTCGCGGGTTGGCAGAGAACTAAACAGACTTAAAACATAAAAAACCATATACCATAAAATATTTCTATTTACATGACTTTCAATGGGGAATTGCCAGCAATTATTACAACAGTGAACCACTTGGGTTATGGGACTCGTCAAGTTTGCTCAAGGGTTTGCTACTATAAATGGCTACTTAGTACCAACCAGGCTATCTTGCAAGGCGGAATGAGTCAACTCGCAGAGGAGGAATTACCGTCGATCATGCAAGATAAACCTGGACTGAATTACCCAGCTGATACAACCAATACCAGGAACTGAGTGAAACAGAAAAATAAATTTACATTAGTTACTATGACCTTACTTTAACAAAAAATATCCTTCCATTATTTATATAACTTCACTGGACTAACCAATTCACCATTTCAAAATATGTACAGCAATTTTGGGTTCAGTTTGACACAAGTACCCGGTAACACCGTTTCTGTCTTTACCCACACTTGTGTTTTTTTCATTTTTTCTATTTCAATTTGCCACCGCACGATACCTTCAAAGAGATACTGTACTTGCTTCTTGGATTAGTTGTTTGAGCCTCCTGGTATTGTCTGCATCAGATGGGATGGTTAGTAGTGGTGCTGTGATGTTGTGTGTTGGATACCTTCAGAAAAACGTAACGTATGGCGTGACTCTGGTACTGCTGTGGACGGCTAACTTCATTACTGCTTGCCACTCAGCTAACATGGTGGGTCAACGCTGGGGATAGCCCTCACACAACTGGGCCAACACCGTCTTGAGGGTCCGGTGCATCCTCTCTATCATACCATTGGACTGGGGATGGTAAGGTGTGGAGAATAGCAGCTCCACCCCATGTTGGTCTGCCCAGGTCCTCATTTCTTGCCCAGTGAATTCTCTGGCATTGTCACACAGCAACAATCTAGGGCTGCCAAAGTCTGTAACGAACTGGGTGAGCCTAGCAACAATTCCCTTGGCGTGTTTACTTTTAAGTGGGTAAAACTTGGTATATCGTGAAAAATTATCTATGATGGTAAAATATAACGGTTACCATCAGCTCCAAAAGTCATATCGGTCAAATCTATGGCAATTCTTTCTAAAGGTTGTATTATTGGTGGCAATTCTTTATATTGTTGGGAAAGACCCTTATTATACTTATATTGTTGGCAATTAAGACATTGTTTGGTATATTTTTCTTTACGTTACTTTACATTACTTTACCTAATCTCTCTTTCCATTGACTTATTACTTCTATTAATCTTCTTCGTATTTTTCGTTGACCTTCAATGTTAAGATGTATCCCGTCACATGTAAAATTTTGTTCGAATTCTCTAGTATTAAAATTTATATAATTGAATCTACGACTATTTGCCAAAATTTTATTTACTGCCCTCTGTACTTTCTTGTAACGTTCACTTGTAATGGGCCAACCTGATGCATAAACTCTACTTTCAATTTCTACTATTATTACTTTCGAGCCACATTCCGTTTCTATAAATTTAGCTATTTCCAAGATTTCATTTGCTAATTTCCGCGGTTGAGTTTCTTCCTTTATGTCGTTACTTCCCAACCACAATATAGTGAGATCATGCCTCCACCTACTCACACTTTGCAATCTCTCATCACTATAAAATGACTGGGCACGGGCACCAGGTGATCGAAAAACAACCACCTGAGCACCGTCAACCATCAGTTCCCGAGTAAACTGACCGTGTCCCACAATTGCTGTCTTAAACATCAGACCCAATTTCACAGATCTCTGCTAAAACAAATTCTCTGGGTCTGATTTATCCCGACACTGCCACCAGTATAAAAGCAAGTCTGTAGTCAATCATAGTAACAAGATTCGTCCATATTAGCTCCGGACCTCCCTTTTTAATAGTAATTCCTAAACCCCGCTCTGCCAAACCAGGATAAGAAGTCTTCTGTATTTCGCGAGTTGGCAGAGAACTAAACAGATTTAAATCCAAAACAAAAACAATTATTACAATATTTTCTTTATATTTAAAAAACTTACTTTCATAAAATTTTAAAATCACACCCTAAACATTGATATTCTAATTACATGACTTTCAATGGAGAATTGCCAGCAGTTATTACAACAGTGAACCACTTGGGTTATGGGCACTCGTCAAGTTTGCTCAAGGGTTTGCTACTATAAATGGCTACTTAGTACCAACCAGGCTATCTTGCAAGGCGGAATGAGTCAACTCGCAGAGGAGGAATTACCGTCGATCATGCAAGATAAACCTGGACTGAATTACCCAGCTGATACAACCAATGCCAGGAACTGAGTGAAACAGAAAAATAAATTTACATTAGTTACTATGACCTTACTTTAACAAACAATATTCTTCCGTTATTTATATCACTTCATTGAACTAACTAATTCACCTTTTCACAATATTTACAGCAATTTCACAATATATAAGGGAAAAACATCTTCATTGTCAATCAAACATCTTCACTAATCACCACAATACTAATGTATGTATTTAATATGGTAAAAGTAGAGAAGTACTAAGTTCACTATATTGTATATTTTAGTATCATTTCCCACTATTTTGGACCATTCTAAGACACTTTTCATCTATGGTGTTTCTCTCGGAGATGCCCCATTTTACAAACATAATTTGGAAATTAGTCTAACCTAACCTAGACCACAGAAGACTACTGGGACCTAACCTGGGCAAACTACCGGGACCTAACCTGGTCAAACTACCAGGATATAACTGGTGTAAACTATCATAAAGTGACTGGGGCAAATTCCCGGGTCCTAGCCGGATGTGGTAACACTGCGCGGCCCTAGCCAAGAACAGAGTACGGTATTTATTGAAAGAATTACCGTTTTGTAGCAGTGTTGCCAGATCCAGCTAGGTCCCAGTATTTTGCCCTGGTCATTTTCTGTACTTTACCACGGTTATTTCCCGGTACTTTGCCCAGGTTAGGTCCCGGTAGTCTGCCCAGGTTAGGTCACGGTAGTCTGATGCGGTCTAGGTTAGGTTAGGTCAGGTCAGGTAAGGTCAGGCTAATTTCAAAATGCCCCATTTGAATATGCCCTATCTTGGAAATAGGGCATTTGCGGAGAAAATGCCATAGAAGAAAATAGTCTTAGAATGGTCTAAATAAGTAGGTAATGAAGGTAGAAAAACCGTACCCAATAACGGTAATTCATTCAATATTTACCCAGAGTACTTCTGTAATAATACCCTAAATATATACATGTATTACTGAAGACCTCTTTTCAACATCTATATTGCCAGAAGACTTAACATCATAAGCTATTAGTAGAGAAGTACTGCATTCTTGGCTAGGGCCACACAGTGTTACCACATCCGGCGGTATTTATTGAAAGAATTACCATTTTGTAGCAGTGTTGCCAGATCCAGCTAGGTCCCAGTATTTTGGGTAAATATTGAATGAATTACCGTTATTGGGTACGGTTTTTCTACCTTCATTACCTACTTATTTAGACCATTTTAAGACTAGTTTCTTCTATGGCATTTTCTCCGCAAATGCCCCATTTACAAGATAGGGCATATTCAAATGGGGCATTTTGAAATTAGCCTGACCTTACCTGACCTGACCTAACCTAACCTAGACCGCATCAGACTACCGGGACCTAACCTGGGCAGACTACCAGGACCTGACCTGGGAAAACTACCGGGAAATAACCGTGGTAACGTACAGAAAATTACCGGGGCAAAATACTGGGACCTAGCTGGATCTTGCAACACTTCTACAAAACGGTAATTCTTTCAATAAATACCGTATTTGGCCCCGCTCATTTTCTGTACTTTACCATGGTTACTTCCCGGTAGTTTGCCCAGGTTAGGTCCCGGTAGTCTGCTGTGGTCTAGGTTAGGGTAGTTCAGTTCAGGTTAGGACAGACTAATTTCCAAGAGAAACACCATTGATGAAAAGTGTCTTAGAATGGTCCAAAATAGTGGGTAATGATACTAAAATATACAATATAGTGAATTAAGTATTTCTATACTAATATCATGAAAAGTGTCTTAGAATGGTCCAAAATAGTGGATAATGATACTAAAATGTGCAATATAGTGAACTCAGTACTTCTCTAC
Source organism: Petrolisthes cinctipes (assembly GCA_033782935.1). NCBI lineage: Eukaryota > Metazoa > Arthropoda > Malacostraca > Decapoda > Porcellanidae > Petrolisthes > Petrolisthes cinctipes. The sequence goes on along the minus strand of JAWQEG010002918.1, from coordinate 226,266 downwards.
TCTTACCCATCATAAAAATGAATAGATAAAGTCAATAAAAGTGGTGATATCACCATACATAGATAGTACAGTACATCCCACCTCACTTCTCTCAAGTGGCCTATACTCACTTTACTACCTTTTGATGGTTATGTTATTTTGATTTATGTTATTACTTTCCTTACTAACTATAATCGTACAAAACACCAGACACTATTTCAGTATGATCATGCTGTGATGACACAAACTTGAAGAAATGCAAATAATACCTGAAAAACTTATGAAAATATGAGGTTCAACTCACCTTGCTTGACTCGAGAGGTTGGCGAGTGAAGTGTTTTGTTAACTTTGTTTGCAGTGTTGCCAGGTCTGCTTCACGAAATGTCCCCAACTTCAACATCTAAATTTCCCCAACTTCAACATATAAATTTCCCCAACTTCAACATCTAAATGTCCCAAACTTCAACATCAACATTTCCCCAACTTCAACATATAAATTTCCCCAACTTCAACATATAAATTTCCCCAACTTCAACATCAAAATATCACCAACTTCAACATATAAATTTTCCCAACTTCAACATCAAAATTTCCCCAACTTCAACATCAAAATTTCCCTTTCTACCTTAGAAATTCCTTGTATACAGCCTACACGATCACAGTAATAATAGTAAGTGCGAAGTAACAAACCTACTATACATAATAGATACTACTAAAAATGAACCTCTCAGATCTCTCTTTACTTACTCAGTCAGCTTCGCTAATCGAGGTTGACTTGTTGACAGATAAGCCGATAATTTGTTGAGAGACGCAGCCCTCCACCACCTTAAGGTTGTCTTGGTGAGGGAGTGGTGGAGTAACACAGAAGCCATGGACGGTCGAATGGAGTTTGTGACAGACTGAAGGATGGATGGAGAGTGTGACTGATGGGAGGATGGAGAGTGTGACAAAAGGATGGATGGATGGAGAGTGTGACAGATGGAAGGATGGATGGAGAGTGTGACAAAAGGATGGATTGATGGAGAGTGTGACAGAAGGAAGGATGGATGGAGAGTGTGACAGATCGACTGACGGATGGAGAGTGTAACAGATCGACTGACGGATGGAAAGTGTGACAGACGGATGGATGAATGGATGGAGAGTGTAACAGATGGACTGAGAGTGTGAAAAATCGACTGACGTATGGAGAGTGTGACAGATCGACTGGCGAATGGAGAGTGTGACAGATGGATGAAAAGTACTGTATAAGAGGTGTAGGTAGTCTAGTGGGCTGTTGTTGTTGCCTTGCTTGTCACCGATCAGTCACTAAAGTTTGATTTCAAGAGATAAGGCAAGACATTCAAGTATATTATAAGCAACTCACACACTAGAATATAGCCTTCTCACTATCTGTACACGTACTCCTTTGAGATGAACTTGCATTATTCTATCACACACACATACATGCCCTAGTTCTTCACCGCCTTATCTTGAATTTCAGCATCATATCAAGCATTATTCACAAACACGTACAGTATCCTACGCAGTGCACACTCACACTTCCTAGACATATATGGGTCAATGAGTATAATCAGTACATTCTGGATATGAGTCTCACCACCCTATCTATATATCGGCCAATATTTATATCATAATTTAAGGGGAGATTCTCTGTTGGTGAATTAGAAGTCTGTACGTGATGAGGCTTCAGACCACAGAGCTATACACATAGAGCTCGCCACCCCCCCCCCCCGGCGTGTCACCACCGGAAGTGGGTTGGCGGCCATGACAGATAGCCCATCTCCTCTACCCGCCAGCCTGGGGCAGGTGTAGCAGAATGAAGTGAAGCGTCCCGTGCGTCCATACTGCGCATGCGTGGGTGGTGGGGCTGCCAGGTGTTGCTAGCGTTGGTGATTGAGTAGCCAGATGCTGCCATATCCTACCCTACTATATATACATGTATTTTATATGCCTATTTTTAAAATCGTATACAGTTCATTTTTTAAAAGTTTGTGTTTTAAATGGGAACAACTATAAGATTTGCAACCGATTGGCAGCAAAAAACAGTACATATGATGCCCCTAGTATGGAAAAAACTCAACCTGGGAAGGGAGCGGGCCTGCTCGTCGTACTGACGTTGGACCTGGTCAGCACGGGCGGCAACTCTGCGGTCATAATCCTCAGTTCTGGTCTGCCACTCCCGGGAGAAGGACTCTGGGTGGGCCGGGAGGCATGTGCGTAGGGGCTGACCATATAGAACTTGTGCGGGGGAACGTCCAGCAGGTGTAGGGGTGTTGCGTAACTCCAACAGGACTCTGTCGAACTCCTCGCAGTCAATGTTTCCTGTAGGCGCTGTCTTGAGTATCAGGTGCTTAACTGCTTTGACTGCTGCCTCGGCATGACCATTAGACTGGGGGTAATGTGGTGAGGTTACTGCGTGATGGACGCCCCAGCGTTCTGTGAAGTTTCTGAAGTCGTTGCTGGTGAAGGGAGGTCCGCTGTCAGTACACAATCGTAAGGGGACTCCAACTTCACGGAAGTAGCGGCAAAACATCCGGATCACTCTAGCGGATGTAGTGTCATGGCCGCATGGGACAACCACAGGCCATCCAGAGAGTCTGTCTGCGATTACCAGGAATGACTTCCCCGCCACCTGGAAGAAGTCGGCAGACACGAACTCAAAAGGCCTTGTAGGATGATCGTCACATCTGATAGGTTCCTGTTGCTGGCTTGGTTGCAGACGTTGACATGACTCACAAACTTCGACTGTATTCTTGATGTCGGAGTCAATGCCAGGCCAGAAGACAGTCTGCCTAGCTCTCCGCTTGGTGGCTTCTACTCCTCGGTGGCTGTCGTGGAGGCGGGCTATGGTTCGTCTTCGTAGGGCGGCGGGAACAACAATCCTCTGACCATACAGCACCAGCTCTCCATCAGTGTAGAGACTGTCCCATAGCTTCCAGTATGGGAGGACGTCGTTGTGTAGGCCATAACGGTTAGAGGGGAACCCAGAGGACACGCAGACCAGAAGGCGACCGTAAGCAAGGTCCGCACTTGCTGCTTCCCTGAGCTCCTGGAGGGTCCTATCGGCGTCTACTGTGGTCGATGGTTGGTCCTCGGAGGTGATATTGGTGACACTGGTGATGCTTCTGACGTGTGCCGCAGCCTCGCTACACTCGGTCTCGTCCTGTGACATGGGGCGGCTGACTGGGGCTCGTGAAAGTGCGTCGGGAATACACAGCTGCTTCCCTGCACGCCACACTGCTGTAAAGATGTATTGCGAAACCTTCTCCTTCAGCCGTTGGAGGCGGGGGTTCTCGACTGCATCTAAGGTGTAAGAATTTAGGATAGGAATGAGCGGGCGGTGGTCAGTCATCAGTGTGAAGTGTGGCAGACCGCGCAGGTAGAGTCTGCACTTGGACATGGCCCAGGTGACAGCTAGCATCTCCAATTCAATGGTGGCATAGCGTGTCTCGGCATCTGTTAAGAATCTTGATCCACACTGAACAAGACGCATCTGTCCCTGGCCGTGGTCCTGTAGGAGGGCATAACCAATCCCATACAAGCGTGAGGCATCTGTCTGTAGAACCACTGGCAATGACAGTTCAAAGGGTGCTTGTACAGGTGGTGATGTCAGAGCTTGCTTGACACCCTCGAGGCCTTGTCATGGTCTGGGGTCCATACGAAAGAGCGCCTGGGGCTCATTAGAGGACGAAGTGGCTGGGCCTTGGCTGCTATATCTGGGGTGAACTCCGTCAGTTGGTTCACTAGGCCCATGAAGGAGCGAAGATCAGTCAGGTTAGTTGGCTTTGGGAAGTCTCGTATTGCTGTAACCTTGTCTTCGTCTGCAGAGATGCCTTCCGCTGAAATTTGGTATCCACAGAAGTTGACACTAGCGGCGGCTACCACAAACTTTTCCTTGTTGAGTGTGATACCATGGGTGCGACACCTAGTCAACATCTGGTTAATCCGTCCTATGTGCGTGGGTAAGTCCTTGTCGTGTAAGAGAATGTTGTCCACCACTTTAGAACAGTTGGTGATACCCTGGAGAGCCATATCGCCACGCAGGCAATAGGCATCGCCTGTGGCTGCGAAGCCCATTGGTCCTCGGCGATGCTTGTATCTCCCATATGGCGTGATGAAGGTGGTAAGGTGCTGGTCCTCCTCTGCGAGTTCCATCTGCCAATACCCATGCAAGGCATCCGCTGTCGTGAAATATCTCGCTGAAGGAGTGACACTATGGACTGCTGCAAAGGGCGTAGGCGAAGGATGGGTGGGGCGAGATACTTGGGAGTTGAGTTTGGTCAAATCCACTGTGATGCGTACACCGTTGTTCTTAGGAACCAAGACCATTGGGTGGCACCACTCTGATGGCTCATCCCCAACAGGCGCGATGATTCCTTGCTGTACCATGGAGTCAATTTCCGTCTTCACCTGATTCTGAAAAGTGAAGGGTATCGGCCTGGGTGTGTGGATGGCGAAGGGAACAGCGTCGTCCTTGAGGTGGATCTTCATGGGTTGTCCTGCCATCTTCTTCAGTGGAGCTGTCTTGAGTTCCTCCTTGGAGACCAACACATCGCTGAACTCACGTATGAAGTAGTCCCGTGCAGCTGAAGGGGTTGCAGTTGCAGGGAGGGGTAGTTCGGTGCATCTGTTGACATGCGTCACAGTGAGGATAGGTTTTGGAAAGTCAGGCGAAATTATGGCCAACTCCTGACAATGACCATATGAAAGGAGTGGGACCTGTATTCCCTCATGTACCTGTATGTTGGCAATGCAAGACCTGTTGCCAAGTTTCAAGGTGGCCTGGAAACATCCCAATGCAGGTGCCATCTGCGATCCATCAGCTGTGATTGTGTCCGTCAAAGGAGGGGGTAGTAAGCTGTCCTTGTGTATCTCCAGCATCTCTAGGTGCCTGGTGCCAAGTACTGTAACGTCTGCACCTGTGTCTGGGAGCATCTGTAACCTCGAAGTCTTGTTATCATAACAAAGATGCACGTTGACAGGCTTCGGACACTTGTTGTGGGCATTCCCCACACGTCGACAGTTGGCCTTCTTCTTGCTGGGAGAAGGGGGAGTTTTACCTGAACCTGAAGTGTTGTATTGTCCTTTGCTCATCCTGTTGGCTGACCTGCAACACTTTTCAAAGTGTCCTTTGCTCATCCTGTTGGCTGACCTGCAACACTTCTCAAAGTGTCCTGTTCTACTGCAAGCTCTACACGGCACATCGTTAGCTGGGCATTTAGGGGCGCGGGCCCAATGTCCTTGACGTCCGCAGTTGGAGCAGGTACTGTCAGCAGCTGGGCACAACCCGGAACCATGCTGGCGGCGACAGAACTGACAGGAATTGGTGGGTGATGTGTTATAAGTGTAAGTCTGTTGTGAAGAGGCCTTCTCACGTCGTTGATTCTTCTTGTAGGTAGAGACGGCCTTCAGCTGGCTTGGCAAGGCATGTATGGCAGATGCTGTCATCTTGGTAGCCTCGTATGCCCTGCAACAATTCACAAACTCCTGCAGCGTAGATCCTGCGTTAAGGGAGATGAGGCGTTGCACCAGTTCTTCGTCCTTTACACCCATTAATAACACCATCTTCAACTGTGTCTCGGCACACGTGACGGGGTCGCCAGTACACAAGTCTACTTCCTCTGCACGGTTCCTCAGTCTGACGTAGAACTCACGGAAGGTCTCGCCGTCTGCTTGTTTGCACCTAAGCAGTTCAATACGGCGGAGAGCTTCATTCCACAAACCTTTGAAATGCTCTTGCAGACAGTCTAATACCTTCTCCACAGACAGGTGTGTGTCAGGAGGAATACCAAGTGTGTGCTCCAATATCCTCTGCACGTCTAGGGAAACACACGTCCTGAGTTGTATTAGCTGCTTCTCGTGGGTCATCTTTTTGAGGTCGATCATCGTGGCGTAGTCCTGCCATCTGCGACGCCACTGCCTGTACACCTGGAAAGATGCGTCTGCCTGCAACGGTGGGGGGTTGGGTACCGTAGGTTTGCTAGTAGAGTTGCCTGCTGTGGTGTTAGGGGGTGGAGGAGACCTGGAGTGTAGGAGAAAGACAAACAGGTGTAGACTGGTTGGGCTGCAGGCTGTATGGGGCTGCATGATGTGTCTGCTGTGCTGAGAGCAGGTTCATCATAGCCATAAACCTGTCATTGTCTTCTTTTCTATGCTGTTCCTGTTGATCCCGGCGATCCTCTTCTTCTCTGCGTCGTCTGTCCTCTTCCCCTCGTCATAGCTCCTCTTCTCTGATACGTGATTCTTGTAAGAACTTGATTAGTTGCAAGACATCCCCCCCTCTGCTGTCGTGCGAAGGCGGAGGTGTATGTGGGGTGAGCGGGGGTGGTAGTGGTGGGAGGTGTACCGTGTACTGCCTGTGTGTCACTTTCTTCACTCCCCTCATTTTCATACCACGAAATTAAGTCCTTTTGCTGTGAAATGGTTTGTGGTATATCCTCTGGTTCGTGTTGAGAAGAGCAGTACACTGTAGTGCTTATTTTCTGTGCAGTTGTTACCCTAGTCACTAAAAAACCCGAGAGAGAAGTGGGTTGTAAGTAGTTTCTAGTCTGTGCGTGTGTGTGTGTGTGGCGGGGTGGTGGTGGGCGGAGCCTACAGTCCGGACCGCCGCAGCTGCACAGCCACACTCACTCAGTGCCCAACCAGCTGTCGTAGTGGGAGGATGCGTGCCTTGCTCACGTCCTCCTTTCTGGCTGGAAATGATCCCCGCTTATGAGAAACATAATGTACACGAGAAATAATGGGGGAGGGGCACTGATCACTTCACAACACAGCACTAGCACTAAACACTGTATCAAACACTGCACTGTAATTCCTTCCCTGGTCCTTGGTACTCACTGCGCCATGTTCGTCTCTGTTCTGTGGTCCACCTAGTAAGGTTAGGCAGAAGAGTGCCTTGCTGTGACTGTAGCAAGACGTAGATTGCACAAGGAAATCCAGGGAGTACGAGTAACACATATATTAGGAGTAGGACAGTGTTACAACACGAGTACAAGAAATATACAGATAAAGGCGTCACTGTAGAGTAAGTGACCGCCTAGGGCTAAGCTCTGTGTACCAACACTCTCGGTGATGTATTCTTCCGCCGGAAGGCCGGAAGTAGGGAATAGTTGCCAGCACTCGCTACACAATATGAATGTAGAGTTGGTGGATGTATATCTGTGTGTCTGGCATGTTTACTGTGTCGTGTGATATGTATACGTGTAGGTGCATGTCTTGTTTATACATCCTGTATTATATATCCACATGTACTTGTATAGTATGTTTCTATCCACAGTTATTGACATTTCCCTGATTTGTAAAGCATTGTATCTTGTTATTTAATTATGCAGGTTTTGTTAAATCAATTAACAGAGCTATACGTTGTATATAATTATATATTATAAGAAGGTGACTGTGGATGAGAGCCAACGATAGTTTTGTTTATCTAACTCATTTCACCTATTAACCGAAATGTATTTATATTTAATCAGCCATTCACTGATATATCGGTTAAAGAAATACTTATTCATATATTGTGAGTCACTATAATGTAGTTAATATACCATATCATCAATAAAAGGCCGAATAAATGAAATAATATCTTACCCTGGCATAAGCTACCAAGCTGGCGGGTTGAGGGGATGGGCTATCTGTCATGGCCGCCAACCCACTTTCGGTGGCGACACGCCAGGGGGGGGGTGGCGAGCTTTATGTTTATAGCTCTGAGGGTGACACTCCTCCCCTATCTAATAACACAGGGTTAAGCGCTCTATGTTTACAGCTCTGTGCTTCAGACGTCCCACCGAACTCGGCGGACTCTTTTCCATCGCTCTTGTTGTCCCATTTCTCTATCACCTCCTTTCCTTCGTTCTTGTTGTCCCATTTCTCTATCACCTCCTTGAATTAACATGTTACTGGTACAATGATTGTGTATAATTTTGTGTTTATGGAGGAATCATGAATTATATAGTGCTTGATTTAATGGTCTTTTTCTTATTTATATATGTGATTTATTAAACAGAATAATAAGGTCTTTTAGAATACTTTATAAATCCAAAGTCATAAAGAAGTAAGCTTGTATTTAATATTATTATTCTAGTAGTAGTTTTTGTAATAGTACTATGTCATTAGTTTTATAATTAATATGTGTATATTTAACTACATACATTATTCATTATTGTATTTATTTATTTATGGTTTCAGTACAGTATTTATTTATTTTATATTTATATGTAACATTCAAATATTTTTCATATTTTGCTTTTATAAATCATGGTACTGTACAGTATAATATATATAATATATATAATATACTGTACTGTACGAGACAAGAAGTAGCCTCCCTCCCACCACAACACTGTACTTAGGGCCATATTCAACAACATTCATGGTGCATACGACAGTGTGGGATCAGTACAAAGGCCCCATATATAAACAACATAGCCATGGTACCGGTACCACACCATCGTTTACACCTTGGATGTTCTTGCATACAGTTCTTAATTATGTCTTTGAGGTCAATATGGACAGTATCCCTGCCTTAAATTGAATATTGTATTAATATCGGTATAATCCTGCAGTCCGGAGGTAAGTGTATTTACACAGATTTCACTTATAATGCAAACTGTAATGAATTTCAACAGAGATAGACATCTTAGACCCTATTGGTCTAGTAACGTGTGTACTCATGTTGCAGGAGTGTGCCATGTGGGTGAATTATTTCCTCCCTCTCCCTTTTGAACACATCTTCATGTTGGTGACCGTGCCATCTCAGTGGAAAAAAAATTGTGCTGTACAGCACTAAAGTATTACGCTTCATTTTAACATCTAACAATACAGTAAAGGGTAACAAAACAGCAGATCCAGTATTCAACATTTTATGGATTAATTTCATACATATTTACCAATAAAATTTTTCAGTTAAATATTATATCTTCATATATCATTTGTGGTGTTCCTTCATTAACCTTTCTGAATATTTAACCAAGTATTTTGGAATATGATTAATATACAATAAAACCCCTTCGTCTTTGTGATATGGGACCTGTGTTGTTAGTGACTTTGAAGGAACCAATTTCTCCAAACTTTGCCACACATCACCACCTACACAGAAGGAGCAATGCATCATGGCAGTTTGGAGAAATCAAATGCCTCAAATTTACTGACATCTGAGGTATCTTAACCATGGCAGTGATGACACCTCTTTTATACATATCGAGTCTCTGAGCATAATCCTGGCCACAGTGTCAATGTATAAATGCTGATAAATGTACTGACACTTTCTCCACCCCAACTTGAACCACGAAGTACAGTAATGTATTAATTCAAAACACATAGTAAAGTTTTCAGGTACACACAACTCTCTCTCTCTCTCTCTCTCTTCATACAGGGTTGGGGGAGTCTTTTCTTTCCAATTGATGTGACAAAAATCAATCAATACTGAAAATAGGGCCTTAAACTTACCTGATACAGATATTAGCATTCTCTTTTCATAATTACATTAGACAAAAAAAATGTTGCCTTTATTCCCCATTATTGTGGATGGTAGATACAAAATACTGTAATTTACCTTCTGGCTGATAGAAAATGTGATAATTGGGTTTCAAAACACTGGGTACACTACACATAATAATGATAATGTACTACAGTATTCCTGAATAGGGCTCGTAGAACCACCAAATTATAGACATCAAAACTATTTCTCCAATACATGAATATCATGTTCTATAGTAGAATGTAAGAGCCAATCAAGTAAAACAAACACACATAACATCTTAATGGGAAAAGTGCATTATCATTTTACCTCTATGCATTTAAGCAAAATTAAAATACAACAGCTTACATCACAGCTTCAAGCACAAAAATAATAGATTTTTCAAAACTAAGCTTACTTAGCAATTACAAGTAAAGAAAGCTTGCTGGTAGTCCTAGAGGTTGCCTGTTAAAGACTTTGGGGGGTTTACCATCTCGTGCAATGCACAACTTTCTTAATGCAATCCTTCTCAGAAATATAGTACAATTAATTTACAACTGATTAGCCACTGTGTCACTTAATGAAGATATAATTGTTTTTATATTTGAGTTAATATAAAAAGAAAATATGGATAAAGCATACATCATATTACTGTAACAAAACTCATCTCCCAATATTCTTGCACAATCAAATGTGGAATTCAGTCTTCCACTAATAATTCATAAGTAATTAAAACAAATTTTGACTGAAAAGTTATTTCTGTCAATAAAGCAAAAGAACTCTAGTCATTGAATATTTTGATAATTTTTGTGGGTGAGAGATGTGTGTTGTGATGAAGCAGGAATTGTGTGGTGGCTGTGTTTATAATTTTTTATAAAGACTTAAGGGGTTAACCTCTTTTTTTCAAACAGGAGGGTAACTGATTGTTCAAGTTGATCTTCATCACAAATACCTTTTACCCCAAATATGAATAATTTGAAGAAATAACAATCTGTTCCTTTGACAAGATATATCATCTGGTGTTAGTCCGAGAAGAATAGAAAAGATTATAGCCATTACAAAAACAGGAAATGACAGACAATATTGCTAACCAATTTGTCAACCAGACTCAAGTGCAAATTTCTGCATTGACTGGATGTCCCAAGAAAGCCATTTACATAACAACAAACCATAATAATAATATCTTATGGTATTTCCCTGTAGCAAAACTTGGTCCATAAGCTCTATTCCTAACTGGTGAACCCTTGCATCACGGAGTTGTCTGTAACTAGTAAAACTGTCTCCCTTTTCAGTAGTGAAACAGAACACTATACAGTATAGCCATAATCTGATCAGGGGTGTGGAGTTGGAGTCGGATTCGGATACTTTTTGGCCGGAGTCGGTAAAAATGTATCTGACTTAGACTCCTTTATGTGATCAATTCTTGTGTAAGGTACTCGAGGTGAAAAATAGGCTCGTGTTGGGAAATTTCCATTAATTTGTCGAAAAAAAAAAATAGCCTTTGTGGAAGCTGTTGTGCAAAGTTTTTGTGGAAATATTGATTCTAGTCATGTAGCATGGACTTATTATTATTATTATTTTACTTCATGATGTTTTGAATGAATTACCCCGTAGATCACTGATTTATGTCATATAAATATCAAATAATGTCAGTGAAAGATAAGTGATACCACATGTATTATATAATATTATATGAACTAATTTATGATAATGTGAACTAATGGTTGGCCCAGTACTGTACTGGTGAAGGGGAAGGGCTGGAAGGGTGGGGTGGGGTTGGAATCGGAGTTGTAACCTTAAAATTTCCTAGAGTCGGAATTTTTTAAATCCAACTCCGCACCCCTGAATCTGATGGCCAATGAAAGACATTTAATTTTTGACTGGAGGAGAGGAAAGCTACAATATAAATAATATATTTATAGCCAATGTAAAAATGTGCAAGATGTCTACCATTATTTAAGGGGTAATAAAACATACTACACTACAATACTTTAGCAAATTGAGGAGTGGAGATTACAAGCCAAATATTCTGGAAAGATTACAGTTGTTTATTTATCTTAGTACTGCATGGCATATATATATACTATATATACATACACACACAAATGATAATGTCACACATACCACACTATCTTTTTAATTACCTAGATGCTAGGCATAAATAAACAGGATTATGACTTCTTCCATATGAAAGAGTTTACCAATACAAAATACAGTATTAATACTCCCCTAATTATAACAAGTCTCAGGTATTAATTAGGGTATAAATGTATAAGGTTGGAGCAATGGTTAATCTATGATACAGTCAGTGAACAATGTATATTTATATTCAATTAGAGGCCAACATGTCTCCTTCATTAACAATACATAATGGCTATAATATGGTCCTTCATTAGTATTGATATCATTTTACATGTATCAGGTTTTGAATAAAGTTAATTTTATATCAGTTTGTGTTGGTCCATGTACAGTATAGCATCACAACATTTTTATAATGTTCACATAAGAGTGAACTGTCAGACCTCCAATCTCGTCATTAAGTAACAGAGTTCCCTACCTGTATATCTAGTTACCAGTATGTAAAAACAAGCTACCAATTACCCTAACAAATATATTTTTTTCAGTTGTCGTAAATCTGTTTGTTGATTTTAACAAGTACCATATCCCTTATATAAGACAATTGCCTCATAAAATACCTAGTAATATTGATTATATCCCATTAGATGAAATTTCATGAGGTATACAATGACTAGTCCTGTCCCATGACTCCATCATGTTTATGAAACCATTGAACAATCATCGTCATCATTATCATCATCTTCATGCACAAGGCCCTGATACAGATTTCACACAACAGGGCATACATAATTATATAAATCTAGAAAACAAACACCACATGAAGATGAATCTTTATAAAAGATATTTACTACTGCTTGTAATCAAAGGGAGTTCATTCTGTACTATGGTAAATAATGCTATAATAGCGGAAATACTCAACTAATTATAAACCCATTTTATTTTACAATTATATTATACGAAAAATACAATAATTTTACGATAATAATACCCCCCTCCCTTTTTAATAGTAATTCCTAAACCTCGCTCAGCCAAACCAGGATAAGAAGTCTCATGTATCTCGCGGGTTGGCAGAGAACTAAACAGACTTATAACATAAAAAACCATATACCATAAAATATTTCTAATTACATGATTTTCAATGGGGAATTGCCAGCAATTATTACAACAGTGAACCACTTGGGTTATGGGCACTCGTCAAGTTTGCTCAAGGGTTTGCTACTATAAATGGCTACTTAGTACTGACCAGGCTATCTTGCAAGGTGGAATGAGTCAACTCGCAGAGGAGGAATTACCGTCGCTCATGCAAGATAAACCTGGACTGAATTACCCAGCTGATACAACCAATGCCAGGAACTGAGTGAAACAGAAAAATAAATTTACATTAGTTACTATGACCTTACTTTAACAAACAATATTCTTCCGTTATTTATATCACTTCATTGAACTAACCAATTCACCATTTCACAATATGTACAGCAATTTTGGGTTCAGTTTGACACAAGTACCCGGTAACACCGTTTCTGTCTTTACCCACACTTGTGTTTTTTTTCTTTTTTTTCTATTTCAATTCGCCACCGCACGATACCTTCAATGAGATACCATACTTGCTTCTTGGATTAGTTGTTTGAGCCTCCTGGTATTGTCTGCGTCAGATGGGATGGTTAGTAGTGGTGCTGTGATGTGTGTTGGATACCTTCAGAAAAATGTAACGTATGTACGTTACTGCTGTGGACGGCTAAATTCATTACTTCTTGCCACTCAGCTAACAGGGTGGGTCAACGCTGGGGATAGCCCTCACACAACTGGGCCAACACCGTCTTGAGGGTCCGGTGCATCCTCTCTATCATACCATTGGACTGGGGATGGTAAGGTGTGGAGAATAGCAGCTCCACCCCATGTTGGTCTGCCCAGGTCCTCATTTCTTGCCCAGTGAATTCTCTGGCATTGTCACACAGCAACAATCTAGGGCTTCCAAAGTCTGTAACGAACTGGGTGAGCCTAGCAACAATTCCCTTGGCGTGTTTACTTTTAAGTGGGTAAAACTTGGTATATCGTGAAAAATTATCTATCATGGTAAAATATAATGGTTACCATCAGCTCCAAAAGTCATATCGGTCAAATCTATGGCAATTCTTTCTAAAGGTTGTATTATTGGTGGCAATTCTTTATATTGTTGTGAAAGACCCTTATTATACTTATATTGTTGGCAATTAAGATATTGTTTGGTATATTTTACTTTACGTTACTTTACTTAATCTCTCTTTCCAATAACTTATTACTTCTATTAATCTTCTTCGTATTTTTCGTTGACCTTCAATGTTAAGATGTATCCCGTCACATGTAAAATTTTGTTCGAATTCTCTAGTATTAAAATTTATATAATTGAATCTACGACTATTTGCCAAAATTTTATTTACCGCCTTCTGTACTTTCTTGTAACCTTCACTTGTAATGGGCCAACCTGATGCATAAACTCTACTTTCAATTTCTACTAATATTACTTTCGAGCCACATTCCGTTTCTATAAATTTAGCTATTTCCAAGATTTCATTTGCTAATTTCCGCGGTTGAGTTTCTTCCTTTATGTCGTTACTTCCCAACCACAATATAGTGAGATCATGCCTCCACCTACTCACACTTTGCAATCTCTCATCACTATAAAATGACTGGGCACGGGCACCAGGTGATCGATAAACAACCACCTGAGCACCGTCAACCATCAGTTCCCGAGTAAACTGACTGTGTCCTACAATTGCTGTCTTAAACATCAGACCCAATTTCACGGATCTCTGCTAAAACAAATTCTCTGGGTCTGATTTATCCCGACACTGCCACCAGTATAAAAGCAAGTCTGTAGTCAATCATAGTAACAAGATTCGTCCACATTAGCTCCGGACCTCCCTTTTTAATAGTAATTCCTAAACCCCGCTCTGCCAAACCAGGATAAGAAGTCTTCTGTATTTTGCGAGTTGGCAGAGAACTAAACAGATTTAAATCCAAAACAAAAAAATTATTATAATATTTTCTCTATATTTAAAAAACTTACTTTCATAAAATTTTAAAATCACACCCTAAACATTGATATTCTAATTACATGACTTTCAATGGAGAATTGCCAGCAGTTATTACAACAGTGAACCACTTGGGTTATGGGCACTCGTTAAGTTTGCTCAAGGGTTTGCTACTATAAATGGCTACTTAGTACCAACCAGGCTATCTTGCAAGGCGGAATGAGTCAACTCGCAGAGGAGGAATTACCGTTGCTCATGCAAGATAAACCTGGACTGAATTACCCAGCTGATACAACCAATGCCAGGAACTGAGTGAAACAGAAAAATAAATTTACATTAGTTACTATGACCTTACTTTAACAAACAATATTCTTCCGTTATTTATATAACTTCACTGAACTAACCAATTCACCTTTTCACAATATTTACAGCAATTTCACAATATATAAGGGAAAAACATCTTCATTGTCAATCAAACATCTTCACTAATCACCACAATACTAATGTATGTATTAAATATGGTAAAAGTAGAGAAGTACTAAGTTCACTATATTGTATATTTTAGTATCATTTCCCACTATTTTGGACCATTCTAAGACACTTTTCATCTATGGTGTTTCTCTCGGAGATGCCCCGTTTTACAAACATAATTTGGAAATTAATCTAACCTAACCTGACCTGACCTAACCTAGACCACAGCAGACTACTGGGACCTAACCTGGGCAAACTACCGGGACCTAACCTGGGCAAACTACCGGGACCTAACCTGGGCAAACTACCAGGATATAACTGGTGTAAACTATCATAAAGTGACTGGGGCAAATTCCCGGGTCCTAGCCGGATGTGGTAACACTGCGCAGCCCTAGCCAAGAACAGAGTACTTCTGTAATAATACCCTAAATATATACATGTATTACTGAAGACCTCTTTTCAACATCTATATTGCCAGAAGACTTAACATCATAAGCTATTAGTAGAGAAGTACTGCATTCTTGGCTAGGGCCACGCAGTGTTACCACATCCGGCGGTATTTATTGAAAGAATGACCATTTTGTAGCAGTGTTGCCAGATCCAGCTAGGTCCCAGTATTTTGGGTAAATATTGAATGAATTACCGTTATTGGGTACGGTTTTTCTACCTTCATTACCTACTTATTTAGACCATTCTAAGACTATTTTCTTCTATGCATTTTCTCCGCAAATGCCCCATTTACAAGATAGGGAATATTCAAATGGGGCATTTTGAAATTAGCCTGACCTTACCTGACCTGACCTAACCTAACCTAGACCGCATCAGACTACCGGGACCTAACCTGGGCAGAATATCGGGACCTAACCTGGGCAAACTACCAGGAAATAACCGTAGTAAAGTACAGAAAATGACCGGGGAAAAATACTGGGACCTAGCCGGATCTGGCAACACTGCTACAAAACGGTAATTCTTTCAATAAATACCGTATTTTGCCCCGCTCATTTTCTGTACTTTACCATGGTTACTTCCCGTAGTTTGCCCAGGTTAGGTCCCGGTAGTCTGCTGTGGTCTAGGTTAGGGTAGTTCAGTTCAGGTTAGGACAGCCTAATTTCCAAGAGAAACACCATTGATGAAAAGTGTCTTAGAATGGTCCAAAATAGTGGGTAATGATACTAAAATATACAATATAGTGAATGAAGTATTTCTATACTAATATCATGAAAAGTGTCTTAGAATGGTCCAAAATAGTGGGTAATGAAACTAAAATGGGTAAATATTGAATGAATTACCGTTATTGGGTACGGTTTTTCTACCTTCATTACCTACTTATTTAGACCATTCTAAGACTATTTTCTTCTATGCATTTTCTCCGCAAATGCCCCATTTACAAGATAGGGCATATTCAAATGGGGCATTTTGAAATTAGCCTGACCTTACCTGACCTGACCTAACCTAACCTAGACCACATCAGACTACCGGGACCTAACCTGGGCAGAATATCGGGACCTAACCTGGGCAAACTACCGGGAAATAACCGTAGTAAAGTACAGAAAATTACCGGGGCAAAATACTGGGACCTAGCCGGATCTGGCAACACTGCTACAAAACGGTAATTCTTTCAATAAATACCCTAAAACAGCGTTTCCCAACCTTTTCCGACCATAGCACCCCCTGTTGTCATGTCTAAGCAGTCCAGCACCCCTAACTAATATCTTGTCATTAGATTTTAGAAATTTAGAAGGATAAAAGAAAGTGAAGTGTCATCACTTCTTTTACAGATGAAAATATGAAACGACACATGGAAGAAAGAGAGAGAGAGAGCGAGCGAGACTTTCCAATGGACTTACCAGTATTACTGGAAACAGAAGATAGACTCAGCTATGCAGACAAAACTCAAATATGTAGGAGCTGTACTGCTACTGATTAATTAACTACAGTGCTACTGCCTGGCTGCCTCTGGTCCCATAGTCTCGCCGCTCTCGTGTCAGATACATAACTCGTATACGCACCGAACGTGTACCACATTTGGTCGCGCCTTGCTAAGACGTGATATTTTACTGCCATGTGTGCATCACTTCCCAGCACCCCCTATAATTGATTTCAGCACCCCAGGTTGGGAAACGCTGCCCTAAAATGTGCAATATAGTGAACTCAGTACTTCTCTACTCTTACCCATCATAAAAATGAATAGATAAAGTCAATAAAAGTGGTGATATCACCATACATAGATAGTACAGTACATCCCACCTCACTTCTCTCAAGTGGCCTATACTCACTTTACTACCTTTTGATGGTTATGTTATTTTGATTTATGTTATTACTTTCCTTACTAACTATAATCGTACAAAACACCAGACACTATTTCAGTATGATCATGCTGTGATGACACAAACTTGAAGAAATGCAAATAATACCTGAAAAACTTATGAAAATATGAGGTTCAACTCACCTTGCTTGACTCGAGAGGTTGGCGAGTGAAGTGTTTTGTTAACTTTGTTTGCAGTGTTGCCAGGTCTGCTTCACGAAATGTCCCCAACTTCAACATCTAAATTTCCCCAACTTCAACATATAAATTTCCCCAACTTCAACATCTAAATGTCCCAAACTTCAACATCAACATTTCCCCAACTTCAACATATAAATTTCCCCAACTTCAACATATAAATTTCCCCAACTTCAACATCAAAATATCACCAACTTCAACATATAAATTTTCCCAACTTCAACATCAAAATTTCCCCAACTTCAACATCAAAATTTCCCTTTCTACCTTAGAAATTCCTTGTATACAGCCTACACGATCACAGTAATAATAGTAAGTGCGAAGTAACAAACCTACTATACATAATAGATACTACTAAAAATGAACCTCTCAGATCTCTCTTTACTTACTCAGTCAGCTTCGCTAATCGAGGTTGACTTGTTGACAGATAAGCCGATAATTTGTTGAGAGACGCAGCCCTCCACCACCTTAAGGTTGTCTTGGTGAGGGAGTGGTGGAGTAACACAGAAGCCATGGACGGTCGAATGGAGTTTGTGACAGACTGAAGGATGGATGGAGAGTGTGACTGATGGGAGGATGGAGAGTGTGACAAAAGGATGGATGGATGGAGTGTGTGACAGATGGAAGGATGGATGGAGAGTGTGACAAAAGGATGGATGGATGGAGAGTGTGACAGATGGAAGGATAGATGGAGAATGTGACAAAAGGATGGATGGATGGAGTGTGACAGATGGAAGGATGGATGGAGAGTGTGACAAAAGGATGGATGGATGGAGAGTGTGACAGATGGAAGGATGGATGGAGTGTGACAGATCGACTGACGGATGGAAAGTGTGACAGACGGATGGATGAATGGATGGAGAGTGTAACAGATGGACTGAGAGTGTGAAAAATCGACTGACGTATGGAGAGTGTGACAGATCGACTGGCGAATGGAGAGTGTGACAGATGGATGAAAAGTACTGTATAAGAGGTGTAGGTAGTCTAGTGGGCTGTTGTTGTTGCCTTGCTTGTCACCGATCAGTCACTAAAGTTTGATTTCAAGAGATAAGGCAAGACATTCAAGTATATTATAAGCAACTCACACACTAGAATATAGCCTTCTCACTATCTGTACACGTACTCCTTTGAGATGAACTTGCATTATTCTATCACACACACATACATGCCCTAGTTCTTCACCGCCTTATCTTGAATTTCAGCATCATATCAAGCATTATTCACACACACTTAAGCCCATGTCACACGGACACTTTTTCCGGCATCTTTTGGTATTTTGGTAGCAAACGGGAAGACGCTCATGATGGTCTTCTTGCCGCCAGTACTGGCATCTTTGTTTACATACTGGAGCAGCGACCACCCCACACAGTACATAGTGACTCATCAGCTCTTCACATTTCATTTAAAATCGAGATAAATGGCAAATGTTGGTTGGTCCAGGGATGCTATTATGACTTGGTCCTTATCCTTAATTTCTTTAGTTACATCGTGAGGCTATTACAGGCTTTAGATTTTCAAATTGTATTGAATCTTGTTAAATAATAATCAAAATTACAAAAAATAACATGTTTTAACTTTGCTTTCATTTATATTTACGGTGTATCTTGACCTAAAATGAATAGATTCGAACGATACAGTAACTCCGTAGCCTAATGAACAAACCAAGTTTTTCCCCTAATATAAACAGTTTTTGCTTGTCATTTGGCTATTATATAATAATATTTGTTACATTAAAAACATAATAACGTGTCAGATACTTTATTTAAGGCATACTAGATCAAAACATCTGAGATATGAGAAGTTTGGACAGCCAATCACACGTCGCTAAAGTTAGGAGCCCGGTCGCAAGAGAATTCTTCCTTATTCTCACTGCTCAGATTATATGCCAGGTTGACCACATGAATTGTTACACAGGTTTTATAAAAAGAGAGATCATTATTGTGGAAGTATTGCAATGAATGGTCTACCAAGTGACTCAGTGATTGTTTTGGTTTGCGGGAAGACGCCAGTGGAAGATGCTGGTAGACGAATCCACCGTGTGACTACACGCCCACTTTTAGCCACCAGTACGGGCATCATTTGGTAGCAAAATACCAAAAGATGCCAGAAAATATCTCTCGTGTGACACGGGCTTAAAGTAACAATATCCTACGAAGTGCACACTCACACTCCCTAGACATATATGGGTCAATGAGTATAATCAGTATATTCTGAACATGAGTCTCACCACCTTATCTATATATCGGCCAATATTTATATCATAATTTAAGGGGAGATTCTCTGTTGATGAATTAGAAAGTCTACGTGATTCCTTCAATTTGAGGCTTCAGACGTCCCACCGAACTCGGCGGACTCTTTTCCATCGCTCTTGTTGTCCCATTTCTCTATCACCTTCTTTCCTTCGTTCTTGTTGTCCCATTTCTCTATCACCTCCTTGAATTAACATGTTACTGGTACAATGATTGTGTATAATTTTGTGTTTATGGAGGAATCATGAATTCTATAGGGTATTTATTGAAAGAATTACCGTTTTGCAGCAGTGTTGCCAGATCCGGCTGGGTCCCAGTATTTTGCCCCAGTCATTTATTGTATTTTATCACGATTATTTCCCGGTAGTTTGCCCAGGTTAGGTTCCGGTAGTTTGCCCAGGTTAGGTCCCGGTAGTCTGATGCGGTCTAGGTTAGGTTAGGTCAGGTCAGGTAAGGTCAGGCTAATTTCAAAATGCCCCATTTGAATATGCCCTATCTTGGAAATGGGGCATTTGCGGAGAAAATGCCATAGAAGAAAATAGTCTTAGAATGGTCTAAATAAGTGGGTAATGAAGGTAGAAAAAACGTACGCAATAACGGTAATTCATTCAATATTTACCTTATAGGGTGCTTGATTTAATGGTCTTTTTCTTATTTATATATGTGATTTATTAAACAGAATAATAAGGTCTTTTAGAATACTTTATAAATCCAAAGTCATAAAGAAGTAAGCTTGTATTTAATATTATTATTCTAGTAGTAGTTTTTGTAATAGTACTATGTCATTAGTTTTATAATTAATATGTGTATATTTAACTACATACATTATTCATTATTGTATTTATTTATTTATGGTTTCAGTACAGTATTTATTTATTTAATATTTATATGTAGCATTCAAATATTTTTCATATTTTGCTTTTATAAATCATGGTACTGTACAGTATAATATATATAATATATATAATATACTGTACTGTACGAGACAAGAAGTAGCCTCCCTCCCACCACAACACTGTACTTAGGGCCATATTCAACAACATTCATGGTGCATACGACAGTGTGGGATCAGTACAAAGGCCCCATATATAAACAACATAGCCATGGTACCGGTACCACACCATCGTCTACACCTTGGATGTTCTTGCATACAGTTCTTAATTATGTCTTTGAGGTCAATATGGACAGTATCCCTGCCTTAAATTGAATATTGTATTAATATCGGTATAATCCTGCAGTCCGGAGGTAAGTGTATTTACACAGATTTCACTTATAATGCAAACTGTAATGAATTTCAACAGAGATAGACATCTTAGACCCTATTGGTCTAGTAACGTGTGTACTCATGTTGCAGGAGTGTGCCATGTGGGTGAATTATTTCCTCCCTCTCCCTTTTGAACACATCTTCATGTTGGTGACTGTGCCATCTGTGGAAAAAAAATTGTGCTGTACAGCACTAAAGTATTACGCTTCATTTTAACATCTAACAATACAGTAAAGGGTAACAAAACAGCAGATCCAGTATTCAACATTTTATGGATTAATTTCATACATATTTACCAATAAAATTTTTCAGTTAAATATTATATCTTCATATATCATTTGTGGTGTTCCTTCATTAACCTTTCTGAATATTTAACCAAGTATTTTGGAATATGATTAATATACAATAAAACCCCTTCGTCTTTGTGATATGGGACCTGTGTTGTTAGTGACTTTGAAGGAACCAATTTCTCCAAACTTTGCCACACATCACCACCTACACAGAAGGAGCAATGCATCATGGCAGTTTGGAGAAATCAAATGCCTCAAATTTACTGACATCTGAGGTATCTTAACCATGGCACTGATGACACCTCTTTTATACATATCGAGTCTCTGAGCATAATCCTGGCCACAGTGTCAATGTATAAATGCTGATAAATGTACTGACACTTTCTCCACCCCAACTTGAACCACGAAGTACAGTAATGTATTAATTCAAAACACATAGTAAAGTTTTCAGGTACACACAACTCTCTCTCTCTCTCTCTCTCTTCATACAGGGTTGGGGGGAGTCTTTTCTTTCCAATTGATGTGACAAAATCAATCAATACTGAAAATAGGGCCTTAAACTTACCTGATACAGATATTAGCATTCTCTTTTCATAATTACATTAGACAAAAAAAATGTTGCCTTTATTCCCCATTATTGTGGATGGTAGATACAAAATACTGTAATTTACCTTCTGGCTGATAGCAAATGTGATAATTGGGTTTCAAAACACTGGGTACACTACACATAATAATGATAATGTACTACAGTATTCCTGAATAGGGCTCGTAGAACCACCAAATTATACACATCAAAACTATTTCTCCAATACATGAATATCATGTTCTATAGTAGAATGTAAGAGCCAATCAAGTAAAACAAACACACATAACATCTTAATGGGAAAAGTGCATTATCATTTTACCTCTATGCATTTAAGCAAAATTAAAATACAACAGCTTACATCACAGCTTCAAGCACAAAAATAATAGATTTTTCAAAACTAAGCTTACTTAGCAATTACAAGTAAAGAAAGCTTGCTGGTAGTCCTAGAGGTTGCCTGTTAAAGACTTTGGGGGGTTTACCATCTCGTGCAATGCACAACTTTCTTAATGCAATCCTTCTCAGAAATATAGTACAATTAATTTACAACTGATTAGCCACTGTGTCACTTAATGAAGATATAATTGTTTTTATATTTGAGTTAATATAAAAAGAAAATATAGATAAAGCATACATCATATTACTGTAACAAAACTCATCTCCCAATATTCTTGCACAATCAAATGTGGAATTCAGTCTTCCACTAATAATTCATAAGTAATTAAAACAAATTTTGACTGAAAAGTTATTTCTGTCAATAAAGCAAAAGAACTCTAGTCATTGAATATTTTGATAATTTTTGTGGGTGAGAGATGTGTGTTGTGATGAAGCAGGAATTGTGTGGTGGCTGTGTTTATAATTTTTTATAAAGACTTAAGGGGTTAATCTCTTTTGTTCAAACAGGAGGGTAACTGATTGTTCCAAACAATCCTGTAAAACAGATCCTTGGCTCATATACTGAGGTAGCCTATTTCCTGGTGTAGTTTGGATGATTCATTAGCCTCTCAATTTACCCACAAGAGAGTATCTCCTCAAGATCCATAGACTGGGATGGGACCAAATATAAATGGCATCTGCTGTGAAATAAACACACTGATGGTAACTGTCTGGATAATTGAAAGAATACGAGATGCACACCAAAAAATACATTACATTACATTACAGTACAGGACAGAGTTGGGGCCTACTAATGTGATGTATGTGAATCAGCAGAGAACCGAACCAAACCAAGTAACAAACACTAAATGCTTCAATATGAATTAATACATTAAAATTTTTGTGACATTATAAATATGACTATGAAGCAGCCTTTCTAATATTTCCAACCAGTAGAAACTGGGACACTTGAGCATTGAAGTTTTGTGATACGGTAAGCAAATTGTCCATCTGTTGTCTTAGTCTATTACAGTATGCAATATGATGACTGTTGCTTATGGGTTAAATACCTAGACCAACAAAGTTCAAAAGGGTACGATTTTACTGAAGTTTGTCTTTTTGTTAATATGGCTGCAGAGAAGATATATGAAAGTCAAGGAATTATTTTCAGTACATACATATGTAGGATATGCACCAAGGGAAAATAAAATAAATACAATAACTTTTAAAATCAATACGTAGAACACTGACAGAGGTAAGAGAATAAATGTCCCTCATGGTTGTTAAAAATGAGGGTGAAATATTGTATAGGTAATTGTGCCTGTAGATTTTCATGAGTCTTTGGGAGAAGGAACCTTTTGGAGGAGTGGATGCTAACCCTTGGCAGATGTTTGCAGTCTCTAAATGCCCTTCCAGTTGAAATAAGATACAACCTTTTATAAAACAGGTCATCATTATTGAGCAAATTAACAATCTTACTCTGGCTAACACAAGTTGATCTTCATCACAAATACCTTTTGCCCCAAATATGAACAATTTGAAGAAATAATCTGTTCCTTTGACAAGATATATCATCTGGTGTTAGTCCGAGAAGAATAGAAAAGATTATAGCCATTAACAAAAACAGGAAATGACAGACAATATTGCTAACCAATTTGTCAACCAGACTCGAGTGCAAATTTCTGCATTGACTGGATGTCCCAAGAAAGCCATTCACATAATAACAAACCATATTAATATCTTATGGTCTTTCCCTGTAGCAAAACTGGGTCCATAAGCTCTATTCCTAACTGGTGAACCCTTGCATCACGGAGTTGTCTGTAACTAGTAAAACTGTCTCCCTTTTCAGTAGTGAAACAGAACACTATACAGTATAGCCATAATCTGATCAGGGGTGTGGAGTTGGAGTCGGATTCGGATACTTTTTGGCCGGAGTCGGTAAAAATGTATCTGACTTAGACTCCTTTATGTGATCAATTCTTGTGTAAGGTACTCGAGGTGAAAAATAGGCTAGTGTTGGGAAATTTCCATTAATTTGTCGAAAAAAAAAAAAAAATAGCCTTTGTGGAAGCTGTTGTGCAAAGTTTTTGTGGAAATATTGATTCTAGTCATGTAGCATGGACTTATTATTATTATTATTTTACTTCATGATGTTTTGAATGAATTACCCCGTAGATCACCGATTTATGTCATATAAATATCAAATAATGTCAGTGAAAGATAAGTGATACCACATGTATTATATAATATTATATGAACTAATTTATGATAATGTGAACTAATGGTTGGCCCAGTACTGTACTGGTGAAGGGGAAGGGCTGGAAGGGTGGGGTGGGGTTGGAATCGGAGTTGTAACCTTAAAATTTCCTAGAGTCGGAATTTTTTAAATCCAACTCCGCACCCCTGAATCTGATGGCCAATGAAAGACATTTAATTTTTGACTGGAGGAGAGGAAAGCTACAATATAAATAATATATTTATAGCCAATGTAAAAATGTGCAAGATGTCTACCATTATTTAAGGGGTAATAAAACATACTACACTACAATACTTTAGCAAATTGAGGAGTGGAGATTACAAGCCAAATATTCTGGAAAGATTACAGTTGTTTATTTATCTTAGTACTGCATGGCATATATATATACTATATATACATACACACACAAATGATAATGTCACACATACCACACTATCTTTTTAATTACCTAGATGCTAGGCATAAATAAACAGGATTATGACTTCTTCCATATGAAAGAGTTTACCAATACAAAATACAGTATTAATACTCCCCTAATTATAACAAGTCTCAGGTATTAATTAGGGTATAAATGTATAAGGTTGGAGCAATGGTTAATCTATGATACAGTCAGTGAACAATGTATATTTATATTCAATTAGAGGCCAACATGTCTCCTTCATTAACAATACATAATGGCTATAATATGGTCCTTCATTAGTATTGATATCATTTTACATGTATCAGGTTTTGAATAAAGTTAATTTTATATCAGTTTGTGTTGGTCCATGTACAGTATAGCATCACAACATTTTTATAATGTTCACATAAGAGTGAACTGTCAGACCTCCAATCTCGTCATTAAGTAACAGAGTTCCCTGCCTGTATATCTAGTTACCAGTATGTAAAAACAAGCTACCAATTACCCTAACAAATATATTTTTTTCAGTTGTCGTAAATCTGTTTGTTGATTTTAACAAGTACCATATCCCTTATATAAGACAATTGCCTCATAAAATACCTAGTAATATTGATTATATCCCATTAGATGAAATTTCATGAGGTATACAATGACTAGTCCTGTCCCATGACTCCATCATGTTTATGAAACCATTGAACAATCATCGTCATCATTATCATCATCTTCATGCACAAGGCCCTGATACAGATTTCACACAACAGGGCATACATAATTATATAAATCTAGAAAACAAACACCACATGAAGATGAATCTTTATAAAAGATATTTACTACTGCTTGTAATCAAAGGGAGTTCATTCTGTACTATGGTAAATAATGCTATAATAGCAATATTCACATAAAAATTTGAGGTTCAGTTAGAATTCTGCCAATTAGATAAATATAAGCAGCATGTACAGTCTGTTGTTCTGTAGGTGACTGTAGATATCCATAGCACACTTATGATATTGGCTGTGAACATTTTC
Source organism: Petrolisthes cinctipes (assembly GCA_033782935.1). Classification (NCBI taxonomy): domain Eukaryota; kingdom Metazoa; phylum Arthropoda; class Malacostraca; order Decapoda; family Porcellanidae; genus Petrolisthes; species Petrolisthes cinctipes. The sequence goes on along the minus strand of JAWQEG010002918.1, from coordinate 200,326 downwards.
ATCATCTATGAGAAAACAGACTTTACAGAAGATGCAGGAGGAGGAAGACGGCATTGGCATATTCAGGAACACTCAGCTTGGAGCTCCTGAGAGGTTGGCAGCAACTGGGAGCAGGACAATTGGGTTTGAGGACTGGTGGTGGTGGTGGTTGTGGTGGTGCTGCTATTGCTGGTTGTTGGCACTGATGTCTTGCTCATGGCTGCATATAAATGATAAAAATTAAAACATTATCTGGTACAATATAGATAATTCCTATTCTTCACCAGTGAGCTATTAAGGCTGCGTTTACACTAAGTGTGTCGCGTCGTGTCAAGTCAGTCTCAGTCAAGGCGCATCATGACTCGTCACCCCCGGTTAGCATTAATTTATATGGATGCATGGCAAAACCGTTTACACCGGATGCGTTGAGTCAATTCAAGTCACACTGCGTAGCGTTGCGTCGAGTCACTGATGGAGCTGGACCCATTTTCTGTTTCAGTCACAGCGAGTCCACGGTGAACATCCAATGCTAGTGCCAATTAATCAGAGTATTCTAATCTCTGAGAAGTAGCCTAACTTAGAATTTATTGTTTCCTTGCTTATGTCCCTCTATGACTGTCTCTTTCTGTACATTAAATTTTTCTGCCTTATATGTTAATTAGGTAAATTCCTTATTCATAAGCTGTATCTTGATGTACCAGCAGATATAAATGAAAAGTGTTCATGTTTCTTTTATTTAGTATTGCCCTACACATAACCCTACTTGTAAATATTGCTGGAATTTTCAATAAGATACTTCTTGCCTTAAAAAAAGGGCAATTTTTTCTTCAACCCCAACTGCACACCTGTAATTAGTGTCCATCTTCCTTATAGAAAATCCAGTCAAGTCCACCAGCTTCTTGAAATTTCACTTGTCATCCTAAATAAGTTGTAGAATTCTTCTACAACAATTTTAGAAATAAATGACTGAAGCTTCCAAAATCTGGCCTTTTGGTGTTCCGGTCATGCATCCAGATTCTGGTTGTCTTACATCTGCGATGACAAAGCCATAACATAACAGTTACTTCAGCTAGAGAAAATGCCTCCATAATCTTTGAAATCTGGCACCGAGTACTGATTTGATTCGGACTGATGCAGTCGGTGTGAACAGAGATTGTTGTTTTGACTCGCACCATATGACCGAGACTGACTTGACACGACGTGACTCGCTTGGTGTAAACGCAGCCTAATTCTCTACGAACTATATAGTGTACTTTTTACTAGAATTAAAGTACTGAATCAGGTACCTGAAAATGATAATACTTGACTCCAATGCACTAAAGTTTTGAGCATTAACAACTTACAACTGACACCCACCTCTGATCACAGACTTCCTCTTTTTATAATCTTCTTGAGTGGAGTCTTTGAGTGTGTTGAGGTGTAGAGACTTGCAAGGAGTGAAGTTGGTGTTGTTGTTGGGAGTAGAGCAAGAGGAGGCTGAAGATACAATGGGTCCTTGGGGTGAGGTGATGACTTGATGGCGATGCTGATGGTGTTTTGGGTCAACATGTTGGAGGACTTTATGCTGCTCTGAGGTCACTGTTGACTGCTCCTGCTTCCTATCAACAAAGGTGAGAGGTGTGGGACCCTGGGAGGAGCTAAGACTCAAGATACGGTGGCAGTTTTTAAGGTGATTTACTTGTTGGGAAGAGATTTTCCGTGGCGGTGACTGCTTGGTGATATCGCCAGAGTGGAAACCTTCACCGGGCGCCACTGAGTGTTGCCTGGAGACGGTGCCGGAATGTCTGCTGCCCCCCTGCCTGGCGATACCATTCTGAAGTTGAAGGGGGGCATAGCAGGAGGGGGTACTGCTGTGAATTTTCCCTGCCTCTGGTGCAGAGTCAAGTGTTTTGGTGGTGTTTGTTGGTGTTGTGGGTGTGTTAGTTAAGGCACTGGTTACTATCAGAGTGGGAGGGGTGTCAGTCCGTCTTATTCCTCCTGCCTGTGTCCCGCTCTCTCCCACAGTCTGTTGAGGAAAATGGGAAGCATGAGTGAAGGGGTTCTCTTCCCCCCAAGGTAGTTTTAACAAGCATTTTTCAGATTAAATTTTCAAGACCTGTACTTTATTGTTATTTGTGCAAGAAATGAGAATATCACAAACTTGTCACTTATAAAACAGTGAACTCTCTGTGGTAATTTCTGTACAATGTATGAGAAAAACAAGCTATATAGAATACATAATTTTCATTTGCAGTTTTGTAATACTAAAAAATACTAAAGTGTGGGTTTTTCATCTTGCTAATTAAACATCATTCAAGACAATGAAGCAAGCATATGATATTACTTAAGAAATCTGTATATGTTTATCACACAAGAGTAAATTTTGAAATATACCGGTAATTATGATTCTACTGCAGCAGTAAAAGTACCAGTACACCAGATTATATGAAAAATTGGTAATGCATTTGAGAAGACAAAACAATAATGGCATGCAAAGTGTATAAGCAGCAGGTCAGATGTGAAACTATACAGTACTCCATTCTTTTATTATGGTAAAAATGCACTGATTCCCTTCCAAGTAATATGACTTAGATACACATTTCAGATACATACCAGTTGTAGATAAGTACCAATATCATAATTGTGTAAATATTTGGTATACACTATTTTGGCTTGGATTGCTTTACACTCACCAAAAAAGCCACAAAAGTAAAATGAGGGAGTAGGTACATTTTCCTCACAATAAAAAAAATGGAATACCCTGATTGGTAATTATGGTGCGTTGTACTGGCACGGATATTGCAAGTGGCTTACTGTACTGGGATCAACAAATGATGATGCTAAGAGCCACATGCAAGAAAATGACGAAGTAGGCAATGATGATGATCGACTAATATGATAGCCCAGTATATTACAGTAGTTTGCTTGGAGCCACTGTACAAGTCATCATCATTACCTAACCCATGACTTTAAATGCTTACATCACCAAGAAAGTAAGTGCCAACCTAACAACACGCTTGAGCCAACCAGCACCAGTGGAACGCACCTCACGACAAGTGCAGACAAGCAACGTTAAAAAAAATAAAGCACTGCCTAACTTTCCATAATCAGACTTACAATAAAGTAATACACAATCACAAAACAAACTCTTCTATCAATGCCAATATGGAAAGCCTACCATTTTCCCATTTATTAAGTTCACAATACAGTAACAGATCCAAAACCTTGGTACAGTACTATAGAATGACTTTCCAGACAGGAATTTCTCAGCATATAAAGTAGATGCATCAGGAAATAAATTTGGACAAACTGTTGAAAGTAGTTTATGATATTTGGATCTGGCACTGTATATACACGATAATAAACCTTTGTTGTGAGCGTTGCTTCTTCCGGTGGCTACTTGCTCTCTTCTGTATAACTCCATGCTGCATTGTGTTGTTGTTGTTGTTGTTGTTGCATGGAAGGATTGGGCTACCTGAGGAAATGGTCTTTGGAAGCCGTGGCTCAGTTATCAAGCCGTGCATCGAGAGACATGAAAAAGTTTGGGGTATGGCCACCTCCTCTTGGGGTTTGCATAATATTAGTTAACTGAATGCATAAAGTTAATGATGAAGGTGTGAACCACTATTAATAAGAAGATTTATTGATGATCTTTCACAATTGCTTCTTCAGCTCAAAGATAATAGCAAAATATCATCAATGAAGCTCCTTCTCATATGGTGTTTTATTATTCACTCTGGCTGGTTAAGTCACTGGCACACTTCATTGATAATATTCCTTCACATATTCTTTCCAACTGAGATATAAAATACTGCATCAATCGCTATATAAATCAATTCAGCTACAACAGCCATTAATGAATCACATGCAGTTGTCAGAAGAGGCTCCTCCCTTTTCTCAGGATTGGTTGGTATGTAAAGTGTATAGGCTACACTATTGCCTAACATTATGATTTGGCAGCTTTGAGTAAGGGATAACTTCTCTGCTGACTGCTCATTTGTTCTCCAACTCTCTTAATTACGGTAGTGTCATATGAGTTTATTTTACAGTACTCTATATTGCAGACCATTTGGACACCTAAATTAAAAGGTGAGGTAGCTCTAACATCAACAGAAATAGAAATTAATTGAAATGAACCCTGAAAGACAGATTACTGTATTTTTAAATATTTCTCAGACACACACAGGATGATTTTTTTTCTTACTGACAAGAAATATTGCAAAGTATATTGCATCCAATTGTTAAAAGCTGTTTCATCCAACTTATAAACAACAGCTAACATCAAAAATATTATTACATATTTAGCCTGAAACCAAATTATATATATCACTGCTATTATCCTGAAGTTGCTAAATGCTCGTCTAGGCTGCAATTTGCTAGAAAATAAGCTCAATTGATACTTCTTTCATCGGAACTATCATTGAAGTGCTAGAGTGAGGAAATAGATCAAGACCACAGCCAACCCCATTTGATCATGCTGCTGGTACTTTACACCAACTCACTCACATCTAAACTATAACTTGTTCACTTATTTCCATTTTCAGTCATGGCATACATCTAAAGTATCCAAGCATGAACATTAGCAAGATGAATTTAAGCTTATATAATAATTTTGAAAATAAGTGATCAAGTATAAAAAAAAAACAGCAGTGCTTCTCATTCAAAAATTGACACAATATGAACAAGCAGTTGCCGAATGCTAGCCCTTGCTAACATTAAGCACTTGCTACAATCAGATTCATTGCTAAATCATCATAATAGTGTACTGTAATGAGGATATAATGGTGATTACTACTCATATTAGCAACAAGTGCAAAAATATGAGGTTACCATAATCAAACCTGGAGGATTGTTTATTTTAGAAGCTGAGCTTCTTGCTGCCTCACAAAACTGAGAGATTAATACCACACAATTTACTATTGTGTTACTCTAAGCATGAATATGATGATGTTCTAAGCATACAATTAGGGTGAGCCAATGCAATCTGTGAGAGAGCAAACTACAGCAAGAGTGAAGCGAGTGTGGAGGTGTGATTAAAACTGTAGTGTAGGAGGAGGAGGAGGAGGTGGCCCCCCACACAAACTAAGACACGTACCGCACTGGTTGACCCCAGCGTCACTGGGACATGGGCCTCCCTGGGGCTGCCCACACCTCCTGGCTGAGAGAGGGCCCCAGGGGGTGTCCCAGGGTGGGAGCCTGGGCTAGAGGAGCCCAGCTCTGCCCCTGAGGGCTGAGTGCCAGAGGGAAACACTTGGGTGGACTTGGCAGGCGTATCCTTATGGAAATCTGGCGGTGGTGGGCGCTGTATCCAGTTGTACTGCCTCTTCTCCACGGGTACTCCCCATCTCTCCAAGTCTAAGTACTGTACATGTGAGACAAGTTACACCAGTTCCATCAGAGTCAACAATAGGATCGAAGAACCTGTAACATCAAAGCCCATGCGTTATCAGCTCACAGATACTATTACCCGACTCCTGGATCCGCTGCAAACACCAACAACTTGAAGAAGTGGAGACTGAAAATATGGTCAAGATAATATGTCAAGTATGTCATTAATGTAAGATGTAATGCTAAGGTCACACAACACATTTGGGCCGTATTCCTAGTCAACCCCAAAGGACAATAATACAGCCAAAGAATATCTATAAAAGAATTTAAATGCTTGCAATCCCATCTTGAAAGACTGGGAATACGGCCCATACACGAGTCACTAGGTAGGATCCGCACCTGAGTCTTGAGCGAGGAGAAGCAGTCCTTACACACCACCACTGAATGTCCACTTTCAACCACCATACCTCCAGCTGGTCGGTGATGCTCCTTCAGGAATGGGTAGTCCTGGAAAGATAAACAATGGTTACAAAATGGACGAGAGAGAGAGGCACTAATGCTGGTAAACACTGAACATAGAGCAGTTCCTTTCCACCCCTCTGGGATTATGGTGTCAGATAAAGTTGTTATGTGACAAGATTTACAATGTCAATAAATAAATACGTATATAACCATAATAAATATTAATACAACAAATGATTCGTGGGCCTACTATATATTGTTTGGTTACATACATTGTTTATACAACGAGTCATAAATTCTTCCCTGGTTGTTATACTGGTTCCACATTGATAAAGTTACAGTATTACGTTTCTTCCTATGTCAGTCAGGCTCTACACATGTTCATTTGCATTATAAACCACTCCAATCCGGCAAAGACTGCAATACCTATCCTATTTGGTTTACAGATGTTTATTTCTACCCTGATATATTAAACATGTCAGACTACACTTGTGGTTAGCGACTGCTGAAGCCTGAAAGTAACGTGTGTGTGTGTGTGTGTGTGTCCCAACTTCCCCGTACACACAATATATTCTATATACATCCTTGTATGTCAAAACAAATCAAGTGGAACAAGAGATGTCAAATTTCGCTTCATGTTGCTAGATCTAGCTAACACACACACACACAAGTAGGTAAGAGATAACAATATACGACCTTTGCACCTAATACATTTTCATTTCCTCTTCTACCATTGATAAATTTTTATAATATACTTAGATCTATATGAATCCCCCCCCCCCCCCCCGAATCATATGACGGCTCTGCTCCTTATGACGTCAAAGGGCAAGAGTTGCAGCTTGGAATAACAATGACAACAATGTGTGTACTCAAAGCTCTTCTTTCACTACCTAAAACTTACATATATTATACTGTCTTGCGGAAATATCCCTACTCGACCACTCCTCCACTACACAACAGTCACAACATATAAATTAAACTGTTGGATTCACTTTTGATGTCCCTCCTATTCTTGTCCCCAAAATTGTGCACGGGTTTTGCTCCCTGGCCACGTGTTGAAGGTTACTACGCCACCACTGCATTGCAAACGAGTTTCATCCAGTTTCATCAATGTTCGTAACGCAATCATAATCATCATTGCTCTTCTTGTATATCTCTCTCTCTCACACACACACACACAGCGGATATGAAGGACTATAATGTTACCTATAATTGATGTAATCTAATCTTAGCTCATTTTTATATATTATCATAATTACTTTACAAAATGTACGTACGTTTTGTCAAATCATTACACACTCTCTCTCTCTCTGTTAACCCGATGCTGAATCACTGTGAGACTCATGTTAAGGGACCCTGTGGTGTAGTCAGAAAATTGGAGATAAATGAGTCCTTCAAATATTGCTACGAAACACCACCTATATGGAAGGAACTTGTTTTGTGGCATGGTCAGGAGGAATCAGAAGCCTCCAATTTTCATACACGAACACAGGGTCCTTAAGGGAAATGTCAGCAGAATGCGTCAACCATATTAAGGTGTTGTTAGTATATTTTTGGTACAGTGGAGCGACTTTATTCCTCCTTTGTATACCAGGAAACAGGACCAGATTAATTAACCAAAATTATGGTCGCCTATAGCTGTTGCCTGGAAGAGTTGGAGGAATATTTTGCACCTGAGGTAAGGTGTTTGGTCTGGCGCCAGTGTGTAATACGTCAGCAAATTATAAATAACGGTATGGTTATGGGGCCAAATACACACCAGTTGTTATATTTGGTTCCACCCCCCCCCCCTCCCCCCAGACACGCAATCATTTTACAGTACGTGATTATTGTTGTCAATCAGCAAATATAATGTTGTGTTGTGCTCATGCATTTCATTTTCCCCCATCCTGTCTTTCAATGTTTTCTTTTTACAATCGGGAGCATTGGTGTAATAAGGCATCATCCATACAACCCCGGCCGATATCCTTGCCAACCCACCAGCCAAACAGACACACAAGCTTTCCTTGCCAACCATCTGCTAGGGTTGCCAGTGCTTTTCCCGCCCATTACTTAGCCTATAAGTAGCCCAAAAATAGCCGAAATTGCATTAAGTGTGAAAACTAGCCTTTACATATAAATTATAATTAAAATTAACTTTAAAAAACTGTAAAAATGCAACTTAGAATGAAAAATAACACACACGCAAGTCCAGTAAATGTTTGTGTGTGTGTGTGTGTGTGTGTACATTGCTTAACACGTGGGCCAGCCGTGGTCTCTCTCTCCATCACACTGTTTATGATGTCAAGTGAGTGACTGATAACCAAGCCGAGTAACACACAAAGTAAAAAGATACTTCCACAGTCATTCACAAGGATTCCTATATCCTTATACTCTTGTTTCGTCTTCCCTGGGAGACCCTGTAGGACGAGAGAGAAGTGAGAGAATGGTGGGACAGCAAGCACGATGGAAATAGAAGGAAGGGAGGGACAGTTGAAGACAGCATGGTGGAAATAGAAGGAAAGGAGGGACAGTTGAAGACAGTAGAGAGGAAAAGAATTGGCTCCCGTGCATGGGCAAGAAGGCACGAAGGAAATGGAAGGAAAAGAGAGACAGTTGAAGGAAGAGAGGAAAAGGAATTGGCTCAACTAGACAAGAAAGCACGAAGGAAATGTAACGAAAAAGAAAGTTTAATTAAGAAAGAAAGATTGGTGCAGCAGGATTGATGAACAACAACAACATAAGACTCTTTGATCCCATAATCCAACTAACTACACATGATCCCTGCCGTACGTACGTGATGGTGAATGTAAACAGAGGAGAATGTGATCTATATAGCGCCAAGGATGAATCTATTGCAACAATTAACATGTTATTATTTTTCTTTCCTTCGTCTTCCATCCTCCGTTCTTTCCATACTTCATTCTTCATCTTAAAAAAATTCCATCCTTGCAAATCCATCCTCCATTTTTGCATCCTTCCTAATCCGTTCTTTCATTTTGTATTTTTCTTCACCATCCTTCACCATCTCTTCCTCCATCCTATCATCCTATCCATCATTTATAGTTTGACCACGCATCTACAAGTCAGATTAAAACATCCCTCACTCTAAAGTTCCTCATAAACCTTGTTATTATTGAGGATACACGACCCCCAAGGTTGTTTGATGTTGGTCATGAGTCTATATAGAAGGGAGGGAAGAGTCTCAGAGGAGGGTGGGGTGGCGAGGGTAAATACAGTATGATCACGAAACAAATCAAGAAATTACATTGGAAAGCCACTACATTTTTGCCGCCAGGTTAATTAAAGAAAACTGAGCACAGTAAATAATTGACAGTAATAGTCGGCACGAAGTCAGGACTGAATAGTGAATAACATTAATAGGCACTAATAAGTCATGACTGATTACGAAAAGATCTATTCCTAACCACTGTATCTTAATGACAAGTTTTGGAGAGTTTTAAAGGAGTCATTTTGTAGCCATCCATCTATATCTCCCACAATAGACTACTACTACTACTACTACTAATACTACTACTACTACTACCTCTCTTAGTACTGGGTCACATTTTCGCCTTCTGTGTGAGAGATTGGTACAGTGTGGGCTGGCTGGAGCTTGTTTGACGCTCGGGTCGTAACTCTTAAAACTAACCACGTCTCAGTTTCGAAAATATTCTCAATGTGTTTCCCACGAAAAGTTACCTTCCCACCAACTCTTTACTTACTTCATCCTAATCTAACCTTACCTACCGAGGAGCGTGGCTAGACTAAAATGGGTCACAGAATGGGAATATGCTACCGGGTCAGAGTACGTTGATGATCAGAAAGGAGCTTTGATACGGAATTATGACTGATATACAAACCTATGGATACTGTACATTATTACCTTTCCTTTAAGGGTACGGTAATTCATTTATGTTACAATGGAGCTCCTTAGATTCCTCATAAATATGCCAGGAAACAGTACCAGGTGAACAAAAATAATGGTGTTCTGTTGCTTGGAATAGTTTGGAGGCATCAGTTACTCCAGATTTACCAACACTGTACTTCCACCTTAACACGTGTCACCTTATAGTTTTATGTTGATAGGGACAACTTTAACACTCCTGAGTCTGCGAGTGCGCGATCCTTCCTTTGATAAGTAAAATAATCTAACGTTAGCCAGAGCTGAGATAGCCTATACCTTGGCAACTTCTGGGGATCTCAGGAAAATCAACTAAAAGATGTTAGACTGATACGACTTCAGGTTTGATCACAGAGTTATAACTTTTTGCAATCACACATACATTGCCGTCACATCCTTCCTAAAATACACACACACACACACACACACACACACACACACATACACAGTCAGCTTGCATACTAACTAGCCTAGTAACCTGTGGAGCCTAGCCTAATTGGGACTGTGTTTATATGTAAGGCAAGCAGGCAGTGGTGAGGGAATGTGAGATGAGTAAGGAGAGTTGAGGATACGATGAATAATGGATGGTGTGAGTGTGAGGTGTGGTGAGTGATGAACGTGTAGTTATGAGTGAACAATGAATGAAAAACTTAGATGAACGTGTAGCCATGAGTGAGTAATGAACGTGTAGGTATGTGTGGTGAAGGTGAGTGATGAATGAGTTGAGTGAATGAATGAGTTGAGTGAAGGTATGAGTTGGGGTGAGTGATGAATGTATGATGTGCAGTGATGAAAGTATGTGGAGCAAATGTAAATATGAGCTGAATGAGGAAGGCCAAAGGTGGGTAATAATAAGAGTAATAAACATAATGGAGCAATAAAATGACACAGTAATATATAAATAATACAGCAACATTGAGAGAGTGACTGACCTTAACGGGGAGAAGGTATAGTCTCTTGCGGTAAGTTTTGAGGCTACAGATGAAACAGGTGTAGTTGTAGGTGTCGTAGAGTCTGGCGTAGTGTGCAACCTGCTCCTTTTCATACTTCTGCCACTGGAGTAGGAGGGAGTGGAAGCAGCACAGACACGCTAGTACACATGACTCATCCACTCTGGCTTCAGGATGTGCCGACTGGTGTTTGGCCAGGAAGGGGAAGAAAGGTTCACCACCGAGGGGCCTGCTGCGGAGGGCATACGTCTGTCCAGGCTTGGAGTGGAAGCTACAAACGAAGCAGTTGACGGCAATGTTAAGTGCCTTCTGTGTGGTGATGACGGGAAGTGCAGGCTCTGAAGGGTCATGTACGCTATCAGCCATTTCCAACGTGTGTAGAGGCTGGCCAGAGTAACTCCCACACTTCTTAGCCTCCTTCAGGTGTACCTCAGCTGCTGCCGCGAAGCAGTGAGGGGGAGAGGCGTCAGAGTGAGGTGACATACCGGGTGAGGAGAGGGGGGGTCCAGGAGTGAGGCGAGGGGAGGGAGAGTTGATGGGCATCACTCTCAGGGAGAACTGACGATGTTCCACTGTCACCTTGTCCTTTTCATACTCGGCCCACTGAGTGCTGAGGTGTTGATGGCAGAGAGAGCAAGCCAGTACTCGCCCTCCTTCCATCACGCTGTTCGCTCCAATTCTGGGCAGATACTTTAGGAATGAGAAATACATACCATCTTGTGTGGAGCCCTCAGCCACCATGGCCAGCCAGTGCATGGTTTGCCGGGAATGATTCTGGTGACATAAATAACAAGTGGCTTCAGCAATCGGTGAGTCCCCATCTCCACCAACGGCTGAGGCAGAGGGAGGCCGAGTCACCGGTGTTTGTGAAGTGGAGGTTGGGGTTGAGGTAAGGGTGGAGGTAGTGGTAGTACCTTGTTCTCCACCACCCACTGCACCTCCACCCTCGCCTCCACCTCCCCTTGGTTCAGGAGACTTTTTGCCAAGGTCGTGTCTGGCCTGGAGTGGGATGGAGTGTGAGCAAGATGTACACACCTGTACCATACCCTGTGGGGAGATGGGTGACGCTCCCTCTGGGGGGTTCAGCTTCTCAATGAAGGGGTAATAGGGTTCTTTCTCAGAGTTAGGGCGGCAGTAAATGAGACAGAGGGCACTGGAGGGACACTCACGCCCACACTTGTAACACACAAACCCAGTCGTGTCCTGCATTACAACCTTAGACCTTTTTCTCAGGGAATATTCACGATCTTTGAGTGGGACTTTATGGGCCTCATATGCATCCCACTGTGCCTGGAGATGCCTCACACATTCCCGGCAACCTTGTACCCGCCCTGACGCCTCCATGGGGTGTGACTTACTGGGTCGTGGGTGTAACACCAGGCTGGGGAAGAATGGACAAGGGCCACTCTGTTGTGTGGCGTAGATGTTAACCAGTGTGCCCTTCTTGTAATGGTCCCCGCACACATAACAAACCTCTGTAGTGGCATTCTTGTCTGGCATACGTAAGTCAAGCACCTCAGTTCTATGTGGAGGGACAACCACCTTGTCTCGTGTTGGTTCCTCTTCTCTCTCCCGCTTCACACCTCGGCGACTCTCCACTGACAGGTCCAACGCCTCCTGTTGTGTACTGATCTGTGGTGCAGACAAACCCAGGGGTAGTGGTGGTACTCCTGGTGGTGGTAAGGGTACACTGGGAGGTTGAGGTTGTGGCGGTATTACTCGGGGTCTCTTCACTTCAACTGGTGGAGCGAGGGAGGAGGTGGGGGCTGGGGTGGGGACTGGGGTAGGGGCTGGAGTAGGTATGGGACCAGTAGTAGGCTGAGCAGCAGTAACAGGAGGATGAGGGTGAGAGTGAGGGGGAGGTGGAGGATGGGCAGGCATCTGTGTCCTTGTGCCACTACTGGGTCCCGCCCTCTTCACATCCTGGACAGGTGCCGTGGGTGGGTCAGGTGCCAGGCCCAATAACTGTGAGGCATACTCACTCTGTACTCCCACCTCCACCCCAGTATATGGCCCATTGTCAACACGTTTCAGCCAGTAGATGCGCTTGACGGGAGGCACCTTGTCTCGTTCGTACAGCTGCCATTGCTGCGTCAGGTACGAGTAGCAGAGGAAGCACGAGAGGACACGACCGTCGGGTGAAGGGGGTTCACTGCCGTCAGGAGGCTCGTGGGTCTCAAGGAAGGGAAAGTAAGGCCCCGAGGCTTGTTGACGTACAGCTAGTGGATATTCTGCACATCTTGGACACCCGCATACATAGCAGGTGACTCTCTTGTTGCCGTCGCCGCCGCCGCCCTCAGGCCGAGCGAAGACTGGCTTCATCACCACCACCACCACCACCACACCACCGCCACCGCTCCCGCCACACCTGCAAACACAAACACACACACACACAGATATTAACATTTTTCTACTGTAGCACGCACTCACATATACCTTCCAAACTAAGTAATCTTACAGTTTTCGTCAATTATCTTTTGTTTACTTTTTATATATCAATATTTTAGTAACAAGGAGGGCTGAAATAATTTCTTGTCGCCACACAAACCATCATGACCAAATCAAATCGTCATTTTTCAACAATGGTCCCGAAAGACATGAAGTTAGGTCCCAAATGTAGCCATAGTCCAGGTTATGTTATGATAATGTCAGGTTGGCTTGTTTGGAGAAAATAAAATAAATATAATTATATGCAGTACTATTACAGACCCACAGGAATAGTTATTCACAAGAGGAACTCTAGGTAAAGACTGACCATATAACGATTAAGGAGAGAGTACAATGTTGGTAAATCTGGAGCAACTGATTCCTCCTAACTATTCCAGGCAATAAGCCACCTTTATTTTTTGCTAATTTGGTCCTGTTTCCTGGCATACTTTGGAGGAATCAAGCCACTCTAATTTACCAAGTGTATCATTCCCTTATCCAAGCGAGCACTTCTCTTTGTTGTTATTTATTTACCTTGACTGGATATAGTTGCTACACATCAGCCACCCCGCTATGAATAAATAACAATAAATCACATACGTCAACAACAACAACAACAACACTGGTATGAAAGGTTAATGGGGCGTAAGTTGACACCGGTGAAAGTCAATGAGGGATAAGTTGACCCAGACTGACGAACAGACGTACCCCTTCCCGGCACTCAAATAATCAACTAACCCAAATCTTCCTGTCTAGTCAATGATATACCTTATCAACAGGTAGACACTCAGGCTTCTATACCTCTTAGCCCCTCCCGACTCCACCACAAGGCCGCCAAGATTAAAGTGATGGCCTTTATAGTATACTTTTGGTTAATTAAAGAGCATTGATTCCTCCAAAGTATGCCGGGAAACATGACCAAGATGGAGAAAATATAATGAATGGTGGCCTGTTGCTTGGAATAGTTTTGAGACGTCAATTGTTCCTCGAGAGTTATCAACACTATCACCTTGATATAATATTATCCAAACAGTTGTGATCCAGGTTAAGGCAGATCAAACCAGACAAGACAACCAGTGGGACAGTCAACAGCAAAATTATATTTTTCCCATCGCCTCGCATGTATTTCTCGAGTCTTTATTTAGTTATTGAGTTATTTTTTGTCTTGGGTTCGTGAATAGGAGAGAAGTGCTTTAATTCATTGTACTATCTCTTGTTTCTGGTGAATCGGAAGGCTACTGATTCCTACAAACTATGCCAAGAAACAAAACCAATGAATAAATATAATGGTATCCGGATGCCTGGAGTAGTTCGGAGAAAATAATCAGTTGCTTCAGATTTACCACCACCAACAATATTGTACTATACTGTATACTTACCACTTTTAATCAACTGAGAAGAAATTTCATCACACCATATATATATATATATATTATAAAACTTTTGACACTAACGAATGCTGTACTGATAAGCGAGTATAGCCCTACCTTTACACGAGACGAAAATTTCCACTGGCCTCCCATAAACTTTCCACGTGGAGTGACTGATAACAAACAAGTGGGTGAAGCAGTACCAGTTTTATATATATATATTCTCCTTCGTTATCTGGTCTAAGTTATTTTCTTTTCGGTGACTTGGAGGGCTACTCTTGAATCCTCCAAGCTGTAAGGTAGGCAGGCCCCCAATAAAAGATAATTAAATTTAGCACTATCCTTTTAACACAGGCTCAGTATATCTCTCTATAGTCTGTTTGGTACGGTACTGTAATGAATAACAGAATCCTGGGAAAATATATATGCCCTATTGGTGTCTTCAATTACTATAAAATGAAGTGATGGATACAAGTATTTATTCACTGTATATCGAGGGTCTAAAGTATAATTAACACCGAAGAAACATTCAGGTCTTATTCACTATTACATTATTCTTAAAGTTCAACATCATTCATACCTGACCGCGAGCTGTACACGTGACATTTCATAAAGTTTCGCCAAGTTTAAATACTCATCGTCATTATGAAGTGGGGCAGATAGCAGTATATATTATCTTCGACTAAACACCTCGCACTTTCCACACCCACAAAGATAAAGACTGAAGTAGGGAGGAGTTGATAAGCTCACCAACGGGTCATCACTCTTATTATAAACTTTCCATTACGATATACAATACGATTCTATATTGTTTCCGGGTTATAACATTAACATCAGGAAAATGAGGAGGAGGAGGAGGAGGAGGAGGAGGAGGAGGAGAAGGTGGTGGTGGTGGTAGTAGTGGAGTAGGAAGATACAAACACATTCAATTAATTAACAGCAACAGACGTATTAAGGAGGAGGAGGGAGAGAAGAAAGAAAGGTAAAGTAAGGAAGGGAGAAGAGGTGACAAGATTGGAAGATACGGAAGAGAGATGAAATAATGGTGAGGGTAGATAAGCGAGTTGAGAGGAAAGAGAGACGAGGTTAGGAGGTACAAAGAGAGAAGCTATCATGGAAACAGGGAGGAGGAGGATGGGAGACAGGATGTATGAAAAATGGAGGGAAGAGGAGGGAGAGGGGAAGAGAGGTGAGATAGTATAGTTACCTTAACACTCTTTATGCCTTCCCTACTAACTCTGGTCCTTCCTCTACTATTCATCTCATAAGACAACAATTATAGCAGTGTGGATAATTATAACAGCAAGATAATAATGAAGTATAATAAAACAGACGTGAAAATGATAAAGAATTATTATTTTTTTCATTGTTGTTGTGGTTGTTGCTTAGTTGAGGTAGATCGTTACATAACATTTTATTCCTTTTATTATAAGCGCTTGGCCTGGAAAACACCGTAGCACGAAGGAAACAGAGAGGAGGATGAGCAACCATAAAGGAAATAGAAGGGAAGGAAGGACGCCAGAGTATTGAAAGAGGATGGCTCAGGTCCGAAGACTAGAGAGAGAGAGAGAGAGAGAGAGGATGCACGGTAATATCAAGTAAAAACTGGTATAATCTGGCGTTCTCTCTCCAAGTTGACGTAATCTATCAAACACCATGTTGAGAGGGGAAGTAATATTCACATCACCATCATATCCGCTTCTGAATACAAACAAAAATTACAACAAATGAAATACGTACTGATGGACAAGCATGGAGACGGTAGAAGGAAGATTGCCCATTATAATATGAACTTGTGAGACTCTCTTGCTAAACACCACGTACCACTGCAGCAGATTTCAAACTTCACGAGAACCTCATTATGTTTTTACGACAATTTTTTATATGCCGTCACCACGCTTTTCAACGGCCGCGGGCAGAAATAATTAACGCATGAGTACTATTATTAATTAAAGTCACCAAATTTTCTTTTCGTTAATCAATATATCACCAGTAAAAGTTCAATCACAAAATATAATTACAATTCGAGGCTCCTCAACTAAAGGTTTGTTACTAATTATTGTTCTTTCACAGTTTGTCATTTTCTTTCCGGTGTCATGTGAGCTGTCATTAGGCTACTTTTATCTTTCCAATTAATGCGTCCAAAGAGTGGATTCAATTTCATACCCTGTTATTATTATCTGTCTTAGGTCACGCAGTCCTGTAATCACATAACTATCACTTTGTATAATTATTATGTGTTTTTGTTGTTATATGGTTAAGGGTTTATATTATATATTTTCTTTCCAGTTAACTCTACCAATCACACAACGTTGGAAGCCTTCAGTGAGTCTTATTCTAAGGTTGGCAGAATACAACAAGGTTTCTCCACACTACCAATACCAATAATGTAACACTTTTTTGCACGACGTATGAAGTTATATATATATATATATTAACACTCCTATAAAAATAATACGTAAAGAAGACTGACAGCCCAAAGACGGTAAAATTTAACTGAAATAAACCAATAATCGTGACATGACAGACTGTGTGTGTGTGTGTGTGTGTTGTTCAAAGTGGCGCAGTGGAGTAACTAGCCTAATAAGCTGCCTAACCTAACCTCGTACAACATACACTACACAGTTACACACCACACTTGCGCCATCCCCCCCCCCCCCCCTACACACACACACACACACACACACATTTAACACCAGACCAAACTAGTAGGATCAGGCTGGCTGCAGACCAAGAACTGAGATATTTATGTGTTCTGTGTTGTTTAATACATGACCGAATTTTAGCCTTGGAAAAAACAAAGGTTCCTGTCATAATTATACGGTACAGATCCACGCAAGAGGAAGAGGAAAATTTTGGGAGGAAGGAAGGAAAGGCTAGGGAGGGTAGAGCAGTGCCGGTCAATACTATATGATACTGCTTACAACCACCCTCAACCTACTTCTCATTATTAAGTACACACACACACACACACACACTTTCTCTCTCTCCCTCTACCAACACACACACACACACACTTGAGGCGCCACCATGACTCAAATCAATAATACATATTTGCCGAAACAACAACGGGGAAAAAAAAACGACAGAGATCATTGTTTACGATTCAATCGCTACTTATTATTTATTGCAGCAGTGAGGATATTCCAACACAAAACACAGTTGCTATTGTTTTTTTCTTCGTAAGTATTCAAAGTGTCAGCCCTCAACATTGACACATTAGGCTACTCATCACTATCCTGTAAAAAATAAATAAAATAAAAATATCTTCTATACACAAAAGACACACTGACACTGTAATTTATAATTAGTCTCGTAAGTGTTCAAAGTGTCAACTGATCATCAACATTGACAAATCACGCATTACTATCCTGTAAAAAAATAAAAATACATTATACAAAATAAGACTTACTTTTGCATCACTGTCTTATCGTCTTTAGGAAGAGTGCAAACAAACTCGTCCCTGCTTAATGGGGCGTCACACTAACCTAACCTATCTGACTGACTGTCTGTGGAAGAAAGATAATCTGGTCTATCCTGCCCGATTCCGGTTCGAGGGGGTTTGCACAGTTGTGGGTTAAAGTGGTGTTGTTGCCTCTCTGGTATGGTGGTGAACTCGGGAAATAGGCCTACTCTTTGTCGTGGATGAGATATGGATGATTTGTTACGTCTGTAGGCTATGTGAACCTTCAACATAGGCTAGCGGTATAAAAAAAAAAAAAAATAATAATAATAATAATAATCACAATCACATCTCATTAACATTATCATTCACAAAGCTGACCATTATGCGAGGCACAACTGGCGAAGGGAAGGGAAGGCTTGTAGTGTGTAGACAGCACTGGTAGGACACACACACACACACACTTTACTGTATATAAAACTACAAATAACCAACACACACCCACACTTTACTGTATATAAACATACAGAATAACCAACACACACACTTTACTGTATATAAACATACAGAATAACCAACACACACCCACACTTTACTGTATATAAACATACAGAATAACCAACACACACACTTTACTGTATATAAACATACAGAATAACCAACACACACCCACACTTTACTGTATATAACATACAGAATAACCAACACACACCCACACTTTACTGTATATAAACATACAGAATAACCAACACACACCCACACTTTACTGTATATAAACATACAGAATAACCAACACACACACTTTACTGTATATAAACATACAGAATAACCAACACACACCCACACTTTACTGTATATAAACATACAGAATAACCAACACACACTTTACTGTATAGGCTATAAACATACAGAATAACCAACACACACACTTTACTGTATATAACATACAGAATAACCAATGCGGAACATACATATATTTTTCTTACTTCTATACACACACACATAAAAAACAGTCAATGCACAAGACATATACCATTATTATTTCCCGTGTGTGTGCGTGTGTGTGTGTGTGAGTAGAAATACGGCCCTTCAAACTGAGACAATAAACTAGTTTCCACCCTTGTCTGTAGCCTAATCTAGATTTTGCCGCGCAGTTATATAAAATCAGTATTCGGTATTCGCCAAAGGTCCGATGTCTACTACAACCTTGTTCTTAGTTATTAACATTCTACTCTCGTATTATTATAGTCTGGAGGACAGCACCTGAGTTTTGTATAGTGAGAGTCTATAGTCTTGTCGCGGTTTGGTCCCAAGATTTAATTCAATGTGTTGGTCCTACCTGCTTTGGATATGGATAGGGTTTACTAACCTATTTAGCAAAGTGCCCCCATTTGGGGCACACACCCGTATCTGATGCCCAAATACTAATGTTCATATCCATTATATAAACATTCCTATTCTTCCTATCGTTATTCTTCCTTTCCTGCTTCCTTCATTCATACTGCTTCCAATACGAATGACATCACAGGGGCAATGTTCGTTACAAAATCCTTAGCAAAACCCTCCTGAATAGTCTAGTCTATGGTGAACTTTGATTACCCCTCTATGCCCCCCCCCCCCCCTCGGGCCCCAGGTTGTTGGGAACTACTGCTCTAGGACTAATGTTTAATTCATAGAAGGGTACAGGCACATCTCCGTAAGCAGAGTGGACTGGTGTATGTAGACGTTACTAGACATCAGTGGGGTGTTGTGACCATGTTAGGAGAGGCTAGGCTATACGGCCAACACAATGATGACTACATAACACTCACTCCCAAGATGTGTAGGCAACTATATATATTTTGAATACTGTACACTCGTTCATTAAAGTTGGGATGCAGAAGGGGATCCGATGCGTAACGAATTTAAAAAAAGCATTCGAACAACTAACTGCTGATGTCAGACACTAACTTGGCAAATTGGAAGGCTACTGATTCCTCCTAACTATGCCAGAAATCAGATCCCCTCAATGGTCCGGTATTAATAGGGGATTCGTTTCGAGGAATAGTTTGGAGGAATCAGAGACCTTCCAATTCACCAACAATAGAATCTCCCTTAATATTTCGGTTCAAAATGAGGCTTTCTATGGGTGGCAATATCACTAGTAAATCAAGACAACAACATTTTAATATTCGTGCAAATAAAAATCAATGGTATGCAACTTGCAATGATGTATCTTCAAGACATAGTGTGAACATAATGCAAGTTTGAGTGTGTGTGTGTGTGTGTGTGTGTGTGTGTGTGTGAGCAAGAAAGTGAGTGTGAATGAATGAATGCGTGAGTGTTGAGCGTATACAAGTTTGTGTGTGTGCGTGAGTGAGTTCGTGTGTGTTTGTGTGTGTTGACGTTTTATCATGGCATTGTTTACCTTGTTGTTGAGTTCCATCTTATCACACAAGGTCGTTGGTGAGTGGCGTCTGTCTGTGTGTCCGTCAGTAATTTCCCTTGTCATCATCCAAGGGCAAGGTCACACACACACACACACAAATTGAAAGGGAGTGACTGGGGCATGTGAACTATACACACACACACACACACAAATTGAAAGGGAGTGACTGGGGCATATGAACTACACACACACACACACAAATTGAAAGGGAGTGACTGGGACGTATGAACTACACACACACACACACACATTGAAAGGGAGTGGCTCTAGGGTACACACACATTGATCGGGAGTGGGTGGGGGTCTATGAAGTGTAGAGAGACCGAGGCAGTATTTCTCCTTCATATGCGGTCAGAAGTTGTGTCCCGATTCCCTGACACGATTAATCACAACCAGACGAGGCTCCAAGTTTCGAACAACAGTGAATCTTGTACCACTCTCCTCATAACGTACCGTTGTTCGAACCTTTGAACTTCGCCTGGTTGCAATTTATCTTACCAGGGGATCGGGACACAATTTCTGACAGCGAGTATACAGTCGGCCTCAGGAATTCGTATACACCACTGTGACATCAATTATTCGTAACAACTAGAAATTTTGGTTAATACTTGAATTAGTCAGCAGAACAATGCCTACAGTAAGTGTAGAATAATTACCCCTTTTAACCAATGTTCTGTTTACGAATTCCTGAGGCCGACTGTACATGTATACCCTACTAGGCTATACAAATAACCAATGTCTGTAACGATCCATATATCCTTACCCTCTTGTTATACCTCATTATTTTGTATGTGAACCATTTGGATCTTATGAACCAATATTACAGAGACACAAAGATATAGTTTCATATCATTTTTCGGGGGATGGTTTCATTTTAATGTGTTGCAGAACTATTAGACGTGACTGTACATGCATACTGATCCAAGGACGTAAAAAATATACCGGTATATATAAATGTAAATTAAGTAAATCTAAACTCAAGCATATATATAATTCTGGGTTGACTCTTTACTTAGTTATTGGTAGATGCAGACACACAAGGCAACGTGTTGGAGCACCTTATACGAAGGAACCCGATGATAAGAAGATATATTGGAGATTACTAAGGTTACAGAGTACTCCAAACAAACACACACCAACCATAGTGAAAGCTCTATAGAGTTAGTTTCGTGGCATAATCAGGAGGCATCTGTATTCCGTAGCCTATCGGTTATTTTCTGCATAAGATTCTACCATCAATTTTATGGGCGACTGCACATGTGCGATTTAGAACACAGACACACACACACACCAAATACCCCAAAACCTTGACTTTCAACCTTAACTGTACTGTGCACCTCCCACACCCATTATCTCTCTCGCATAACATTTGTTAGTCACTGTATCTTATCTATCTTGCGTCACCCTTGTCTAGCTTCCATACCGTACTTGGCGGGAATCCATTACACCTTCACAGATAACGAGCCTATAACAAACTTACACTATTAGAGGGGTAATAATAATAATAATAATAGATATACTGCACATAATGTAGCAAATGCAACGTGCTCGTCTGAGCCAATGTTGTAAACAAATGCATTAAGTTTTACCTTCTTTGCCCTTGTGTTGGTTCATCTGAGGCAAGCTGACGACTTGAGGGAGAGCATTAATTAAGTGAGTCGAAGTGTGCGTCAACTTTCAGTATGGTTGAGATGGACGTAGGCTAAGCGGGAAATGCCACGCATGCCCAAGTGTGTGTGTGTGTGTGTCGGCTATTACACGTGTGTGTGTCCACGTGTGTGCTGCCCGTGTGCTGTACATACATGATTGCTTTCAGTAGCTTGGAAACCCGCAAAAGGGAACCATGTTAAATGTTCTGAATAAATATAAGAGGGACGAGAAGGTAAAGATTGTGTACAGTGATTCCTTGTTGTCCACCAGCTTGTTTTTCTATTAATTCGTGTACAGTAAACCTTCATTGTCCACTGGGTTTATGGGAGTGTAATGTAGAATGAGGGTTTACTGTCTACAAATTCATTACAAACAGTTCAATACACAGTTACACACCCTTAACAACTGTAGAAAACAAGGCATTACTGTAGTCCATTATAGCACACTGCAGAACTAGCCTAAACTTATCCACTTAGGAAGGACAGTGTCAGAAAATCCTATCCAGCGTTTGCTTATAGAATGATGACGGTGTGGAGAAGGACGAGTGTGTTGTGGTTTAAAACTCAACAGGTGGCTGGCTGGCTGGCTGGCTGGCTTGGTCAAGACCCTGTAGCAAGGAATGTAAAAACACCCTTCCTCCTCCTCCTTTGTATTCCTCCTCTGTGTTCCTTTGTATTCCTCCTCCTACTTCTTTGTATTCCTCCTCCTACTTCTTTGTATTCCTCCTCCTAAGTTTTATTCCTTTGTTATTTTTTTCCTCCGCCAACTAGCCCAGCCGCTGCCGTAACCTCCACTACCATACTACCCCAACATTCACCACTATAAAGACACAGAGACTGGAAACCATGGTGGTCATTATAGCGACGAAGCCAGGACTAGTTGTAACACCAGCTGACCAACTAAACGTGGACGCAGACATTTTATAGGTAAAGACGGAAATCCAGGGCTACAGGTCACTTTATGTAGAATCTCTTTACCGTCCCCATAGCTCCAACGTAGAAAGAATACCTGCAGCACCTTGACCATTGTTTATCGAAAATTGATCCCTGATTGGATAACCTATCTCTGCAGGAAAATATCAATGACATAATCAACTCTCACTCACTTTCACAAACAGTACTTGAACTAACACGTACACAATCTAGCGTAATGAGAAGTAACCCAAACATAAGACACAGGGTCACCCAACACCTTAGACCTCTTTCTCACAAACAACACCTCTTTGATCACACAGGCACTGGTAATAGGCCTAACTGGCTTGAGCTATCATGACATGGTGCTAGTTGAAGCAATCATAAAACCAACCGGTTATACAGAAACAATTACCCAGAAGCATTTTTTTTTTTATACAACTGAGCTAACATGGGTACCATTTCCCAAGACTTAGCTGACTTTAGAGACCCCTTCCTTGACAACAACCCTATGGCCAGTTCCGTTGAAACGAATTGGACCAGACTCCGTGACTTTATACATAACACAATGGACAAGCACATCCCCAAGAAAAGTTTAATGCAATACAAGTCACCCAAATGGTTCAATAGACAATTGTTCATACTACAGAGACACAAAGCATACATGGCAGCAAAACGTTACAACGATACAGAACACTGGGAACTCTACAAGAATACACAGAAAACACTACAAAGAGAAATTAAATAAGCAGAAACTAATTACACTGACACTTTCCTCACAGACAACAAATAAACCCACAAAATATTTTACAGCTTCTTCAAATCACACAAACAAGACTCGACTAGTATAACAACATTACTACATAATGATTCCTTGGTTACACAAACATATGATAAAGAACATGCACTTAATTAACTCGCAGTTCCAGTCAGTTTTTACACAGGAACAAACAGACTTGCCGGACCTGTCACCATCACCACATTCACCCAACTATACCTCCACTGACTATACACACTCTTGGAATCGAGAAACTTTTATCTGAGATAGACATTGACAAGGCAACTGGACCAGACAATATTCCCTGCAGGATACTCAGGGCTACTGCTGCCATCTTTGTCCCTGTGTGTCCTGCAAGTTATATTTTCACAGACACTTGCCACCGGTGAACTTCCCCATGACTGGCTTTTGGCGAACGTGACCCCAATTTTTTAATCCGGAGACAGAACCCTCCCAGTAAACTATAGACCTGTTTCTTTAACCTCAATCCCTTGCAAAATTTAAGAACATATCCTCCATAGACATATAATGGACCACTTCAATAACCAAAAATACTGACTGACTCATAGCACGGCTTAAGGCCAAAATGCTCGTGTGAGACTCCGTTATAGTCTTGTGACGACCCACGACATAGCCATGCAGTCCCTTAATTTACTGTAAAATCAAACAAGTTGACGCCATAGTTCTTGACTTCACCAAAGCCTTTGACAAAGTCCCCCGCCGTAAACTGTTAGCTAAACTAGATTACTATGGAATCCGAGGACCACTAATTCACTGGATTAGGACTTTCTTAACCAACCAGAAACAACGAGCGTTGTTCTCGATGGCTCCCTTCTAAATCATCTTCCATTATCTTTAACATCTACTACTAGACTTTTTGCTGACGATAGCTTAGTATACCGACCAATTGCAAATAGGGACGATTGCCTTCGACTCTAAGACGACCTGTCTGCCCTTGAAGACTATACAAGATCACAAACAACTTAGTAGACATAGACAAAGACACTTACACCCTACAAATACCGGTATATGATGTACTGTACAAAAGGCAGCCACAACCGAAAATACCACACATACAGTTCCAGGCAAGCACCCACATATTCAGGCAATAATTTTTTCCCCGTAGCATCCAAGAGTGGAACCATCTTCCAGCTCATATAGTTAATAGGTCTTGTACCACTCTTGGTAGATTCAAAGCTAGGATCACCAAACATATTTCTCCTTATCCAAACTTTCATCCTATCCATTATGCCCAATTCACCATACAGCCCCCGTGTGCAGCCCTCTGTAGGTCCTTAAGGTAAAGCCAAACCCAAACTGTCCCTTCCCAGGCTCCCCTCCCTCCTCCAACCAACCTACTACCCCACCTCCATCACATAATAACTATCCAGCCCACCCGCCTCCACTGTCTCCCACCACCACTACCACCCCCAGCCATGTCCAACCACCGCCACCACCACCACCATAATCATAACTACCGACCCCAGGCCCCAGGCCATCCGCTTGGCGCCAACACCACCAAGGAGTTGGGTTCACTCGACACCGTACACGTAACGTCACCTTCTCTCTCTCTCCCCACCTAAATATTTTGTTTATTTTTCATGTTGTCACCTGGGACAAGAGAGAGCCACAACAGATGCTCCAATACTGAAAACTTTGGACACTTGGCAAAGGATAATCGTAAAAAGAGACAGTAGGGAGGATGCATGCTTACATATGCCTATTTAAAATTAAACCTTTGAGAAGGAACAAGTGCATTATCTCGCCACACAATAATTACTATGATCACAGGTTTTTCTTGAATTACCAGGTCAATAACAGGGGAAAACTACGGCGCCATAATTGCCAGCGTAACTAATCCAGGGGATACTGCCTCGTTTCACCAGAATGTTTCATTTTCAACTTTACAGTCGGGCAAACCACACCTCATGGCCACATCATTTCGGAGTAGCACAATAGTCCTGTATAGTTAAAAAACATGTAGATATTTCTTTTAGCAATTTCTAGACAGAGAAGTAAATATCTAGCAGAAGGATTTAGAAACGAGCTGTGACTCTGTTCTCCTCCCTAAGTAATTAGGGAGTAAGTAAGTAAGCCTTAAATAATTATTGAACCATAAAAAAAAAAATATATATATATATATATGTACAGTCGGCGGCAAAAGTCCTGTCGTGTCACTTGCTTTACCGAAGCACGCGATGTTGATAGACTCGAAACTATTAGGTGAACCGTGATTAGGTATAGAAAACGTGCTTATTTCTCGAGTCCATGAATTCTGTGTGACTCGTTGAAGCAGGTACGGAAACAAGACTTCTGCCCCGACTGTACTGCCATGCATGGCCTACAGTGGCTGGAGGAGCAGGCGACTGAATGGTGATCACAAGCAACTCGCCAAACCCTGACCTATCCTAACTAGCCTCTAGCGCTTTTCACCCTCCCCCCCCACTGTCCAGTTTCTATTAATAGCCTTACATAGAGAAACTGTACCGGCTCCCTCATTTAATTTATTTTATTTGTTTTTTATTTTTCGGTAAATATAATGCAATCAAAGACAAATTGCACCAAAGAATTGACAAAACTGAGTACATTAATAAATACTAGAATGTTAGTGAAATGTACAGCCACAATCAAATATCCACCGACACTTTCCTTCCATCGTTGTAAATATCTTGGTAATAAAGAACACGTGTATGATTTTGCAGCACCTCATAATACTAATTGAGGAGGTTGAGTTGACGTAAGTTGTTGTAAGATTATAGTTTGATATGATATTGATTTATTTGCACGATGAAAGGAAAGTGTCGGTGGTAATTTGATTGTGGCTGTACATCTAAAATCGTATATTACTTAGAAGGAAATAGGTTCATTTTCACTAGGGTAAAAAAATCACGCACTATAGGATCACACACACACACACACAGAGGAATGTGGTTGCTTCGTATTGCAACACACCAGACTATAAATAATTATCACTACCGTAGTCTTTTTTGTTGCAAGGTAGGTACCGGTACTTCCCCCTCTGTCTGGCCCATGTTACAGTACTTCTACATTTCCTAGTTCACTTCCACCTTTGTTATCTCCACCACCATCACCATCATTCTCCACCTTGCCATCTGATTCACTATAAATGTCCACCCTACCCTCTCCATCACCACCACCACCACCACCATCCTTCACCTCAGCATCTCCACCACCACTGTCACACACCACCCTGCCCTCTCCACCACCTTGCACCATCCTACACTTCATCCTCCACCACTGTCATACTCCACTACCTTGCACCATATATTTACCTGAGCATCTCCACCACTGGCACACTCCACTCTGCCCTAACCACCATCATTTACCTCAACATCTCCACCACTAGCACACTCAACTCTGACTTCTCCACTACCTTGCACCATCCCTTACCTCAACATCACCATCCTTCACCTTAGCATCTCCACTATACCACCACTGTCCCACTCCACAACTTAATTAGGCTACTACGAATGTCCTTTTAGTTGAATACCCTAACTCCATATCAACATAAACCTTGTACTATAATGTAACGATTAAAGTGATCTGTGTACAAGTATTATTTATGGGTATTGTGTATATGTATTGTCCTGGCAGTGTGCACCTCATTTGTCGTGTTTTGAAGAAGTGAAAGTCAAAATGAGGGTGATTCAGAATTAGTGTTCATGACTGTGCAATAACCATTATGTTGTTGTTGTTATTGCATCTATCTCACCTCCCCTTCCTCCCTCCCAGCATGGTTCATCCCCCCAATTTCATTCTTCTTTAATTAAATATCAACCAATCAATTAATAAGGTATAATCAATCACCTTCTCCCTGAATTCATTCATCTTTCTCTTGTCCATCCTAATTCAACTCTTTCCTCTTAACTTCTATCTGGTGCAATTTGCCCAGGATTGCATTATATTGTGACAATTTTTAAATGAGAGCCAGTACTGTACATATTACATTTTCGTCTGGTTGTTTAAAAAATATAACCTGGAGTACAGACTGCAGAACGTATCGAGTTTTAACCTTAAGGACTTTATGAAAACTGGAGGCTTCTGATTCCTCCTAACCAGGTCACGAAACAAGTGGCCTGGCCGCATATTCGCGTTCTGTAACCCATTTCAGTCGCCTCAGCCCCGCCTGCATATTCGTGAACTTTATATGGGTATGTGGCAGCGCTTGATTTGGTTAGGTTAGATTAGGTCCAGTTTAGGGTAGGATAGGTCAGGTTTAACTTTAATAGTATATGATAAAATGAGCTGGGAAAGAGAATGAAACTATTTCAAAGATTATCCCATGGTTGGTTTTATCGTTATAATCCAAGCGTTATTCTCCTTCCAACCACCACATTTTGGCCAAGCAGTAATTTATAAGCGGTGTGGGGCACGTAGCCTGCCAGACTTCGCGAAAATGCGCCCCGCCTCCTCCTCCTCGTGGCCTTTCAGCCAATCACACAGCAGCGCGCCATATAGGATGCAAGCTGTACAAAAATATTTCATCACATTTATTTACGTTTTTCTATGCATGAATAGATAAGAAAAAATATATATATGACTATTTACATTGTACATGGATTGAAAGAATTAATTAACAGAATTATGAAGACATAGAGGTCATATTGATTGGCTGAAAGGCCAAGAGAAGGAGGCGGGGCTGAGGAGACTGAAATCATGGAAATGGGTTACAGAACGCGAATATGCAGCCTGGCCAGCAGGCAGTGGGCCTGGTTGCCACCTTCCTCCAGTGAAGACACAGTAAGTCACTATTTGAATTTCCATGTTCTTTTGCATTGTGGGGAGAGTACTATTTATTGTGTTGTTCTTTAACTTTTTACTATTTCCAGTAAAGTGTTCTTGTTAGATATAGAGTAATGGGTTGCGGGGGTTTATCTTGGTTTAAAGTGTTAACTGTTCTGCAGATATTTCTTAGTAGCATTTCAGTCATAAATGCGTTATAAGCCCACTCTCACGATTTCTACCCTTCGATGTCTTTGGAAACAAAAATAACATGGTTGCGATCTGCATCGAATTCAAAACGCAGATCAGCTGGTCATCTGTGGTTGTCATGGTAACCATGATGCTAGCAGTGCTACCTCGTGGCAGATTCTTAAACTTCAACCCATGTCCAACCAATTAGTTTTTGACACAATTCTATCATCTCGTTATCGACCAATCATAGACCTACAACACGGGACTACGTCACTGACACTTCAGTCTCCATCCATTTATGCTACCTTTACAACAATGGCGTCTGTCTGTGGAAGAGGTTCACCCTTGGCTGCTTGGATTTATGAACTTTTACTGGGGAAACAGAAAATATACAAAAAAACACTTGTGCCTCTTATTGAAAAATACATTAGTCCATAGTCAGTTATTATTAGTGATTGTTGGAAGGTTTAAAGTGCTTTGAATACAAGGTCATCCAGTCCACCGAGCACCCATATGACTTCCCAGAAGACAACACTAGCTACGACTCTTCAACTCCACAAGAACCAGTACCTTCCACATCCTTTGCTTCCAATTTAGGTAAACTGGTGTATAAAACAAGGGGTCTGATATGGTCTTCCTAATTCTATAACAAATTGATGTTCTGGTTAAGACATAAGAATGCCAAGGTTAGGTTCCGAAGTATGACAAAGTTAGGTCCCAAAGTATGCCAAGGTTAGGTCCCGAAGTATGCCAAAGTTAGGTCCCGAAGGATGCCCCCTTCTAGGTTAGGTCAGGTCAGGTAAGGTCTCTTTAATTCTGTAACATCTCGATGCTCTGGTTAAGACTGAAGGATGCCCGATCCAGGTAGCATCAGAAAAAACTTGGCTCTGGTTTTAATTTTTCAATATTTATGCTCGTTGAAAACTGGAAAACCCGAGCCAAGTTTTGGCAAAACTTGGCTCGGGTTCTCCAGTTTTCAACATTTATGCTTGTTGAAAATTGGAAAACCCGAGCCAATTTTTGCCGAATCTTGGCTCGGGTTTTGCACTTTTTGACATGGCATATCATGAGTGTAATCTAGAAAGGCAAATATACTATACTATGAGTTTTCCCCCCACCCAAAACCCCCAATTTCCCAGGCTCTCCCCCAAGATTGTTGGATGGGGGGGAGGGGGGCTATCTCCAAAACGAAGCATTCCTAAAGAAACGAAGGTATATATCACTCAAATCACACTAAAACCTTCTAGGAATTATATATTTTTCCTATGAAATCCTGTTGTGGCAACTTGTAAAAATTTACCTGTATCTCTTAGCCTAAACTTGGTATAATGGCAGGAATGTAACTCACACTCGCCGAACATCTCTCCTACACATTTCTATTACGATTATAGTAACTGTACTACTATACAGAACTTTACACTATTTCTCCCCCTGGACATTATAGAAACCCATTAGAGTTAACATAGCGGTTTTAAGGTCAATAAATAAATAAATACATAGCAGTAATATACGGTAAGTCGTTTAAACACACACCACCACCCGTAGCCAATATCTCTTGTCAAACATTTTGAACTGTATTTCCTCATCAATTTATGATTACTGAAGGAAAGTAGATCTTGAAAGATTTCCTCTCTTCGCTGCAAGAATATACTCGTACGATGGAGGAAATACACAGTTACAGCTGCTGTATGTTTGTAGTTGTGAACACGAGTTCAATACGTTATAAAAAAACAATTGTATAATCATTTAAACATTTCCTATAAAACCCGGAATTATACACAATTTCAAGCTTTATGTGCGGGTCAATGGATTTCCAACACCACTGGAGCATGTGTAGCCTACCATTACACCTTCATTTATGCCTATAACCTATTTAATAAGACTCAAATTGCTCTGCTTGTGGGTATTGGTATTAGTCAGACGGAGTAGTTACACCAGCACAAGTATTTAATATGAATCCCTCACACGTACAGTAACCTTTGTAACAACTGTGATAATGAAAAATAGGGAGGCCTATCAGCATCTATTACTTTATATACTTCAGGGGTAATAATTATACTGTAGGTATACTGTTAATTGACTACCGATTCCTCCAAACTATATATGCTACTTGAGAAGCAGACCAAATCAAGGACACTTAGTTAGTTTTAGTTAGAAGTTTGAAGGAATAACATGCTTCTAATTTACCAACACTACAGAGCGTCGATCCTTATCTCTTTCCCTTGTCCCTATCGATATCATTAGCCTATATAGCATTTTCAGCGTTAGGCCTACTCATATTATATTCCTCTCTTCTTTATTACTTTGTTTCTCTCTATTCCTTCTTGTGGTTTCCCCCATTCCCATCATATTCTTATTACTTTCGTGTCCCCATTCCTTTATTTTCCTTTCCTCCATTCTCATCCTCTTCCTTGTTTTGGTTCCCATACTGCTTACCTAATGTTTCTCCCATTCCCACCCTTAGTACTTGGTACCTCCATTTCCATCATATTAATTCCTTATGTAGCCGTACCCTATAGTACCCGGCTGTTCAAGGTAACATTAATTTATCCAGCAGGCGTTGTTTTGAGTTCCAGCAGTTTTAATAACTATATATAGCAGCATTTTATAGGGAAAGTTTATTGGTTAGACATATGGCAATCCTGGTGAACAGAATTTAATTATTTCTGATGATTAAAATTATCCTCTTAAGTTACTGTACACAAAACAGTGATCACCATTAGCCTGAAAAAAGTATAATTAAATTCTGTTCACCAGCATTACCATATGTCTAACCAATAAGGTTTCCCTATAAGATGCTGCTATATATAATTATTAAACTGCTGTAACTCAAAACAACACCTGCTGGATAAATTAACGTTACCCTCAACAGCTAGGTACTATAATATAAGCTACACAAATTAGACCCACAAAACTATCACATAATCCGTCACTAACAGTAAAATGCGACAAAAAAAAAAACTAAATACTCTCTTATTGCATAACTAAAGAGAAGGTGAGGGAGGGATGAAGGCAGCAACACACATCCCAACAACATACACACATACACATTCACTCACCCACCTTCCAACTCGGGGATGTCTGGAGGGGTTTTCCCGAGGGAGTAATGGTAACTGGACCATACACTATGAGCCTCATCAATCCGACAGTTTATTTACGTGTTTCCATTTCAATCAAGTTGGTATTTCTCTTAAAATCCCGGTAATAATACTGGAGCTTACAGCCCCGTCTGACCCACTTCACATCACACACTGAAGGCGACAGACACACCACACTAGCTAAAAGATGCCACAAGTTGCTATAATATAACTATATATATATTATTCTCCATAGATCTAATATAAATACAATAATGTAGCCTTACATAAACAATTCTCTACATGATATTGTAACCCTAGTAATATAGAACATATTTGTAACTTGCAATATATTTTTGTGGTAGTATTGCCAGCGCAGTCCTGTTTATATATGGTGGTGTTTTACGATAATGTATTTATTATTAATATAAGTTCCATAGACTAGTATAAAAGATATGAAAGGTTCAATCAATATATACTACTTTCCCACGTAGGACTTGTATATCTCTCATTGCTACCTCAAAATTTTAAATGAAAATCCAATAATATTAACCCAATGTGCCAATAATATCAAGATTTTCTTATTTATAACAAATAGAAGTAATTGTGTCATTACAGCTTCCTCTTGGAACAAATAACTATGAGCGACTGCACGTACGCTCGTGTTGAGGAAGGTTTCCATAGCACGCCCAGTCTCAGCCATGTCCCCCAAGCCAACGCAAACTGGATTTTACCAGTTTGCCTGAACGAAAGCTAAGGAAACGTGTCAACTCACTTCGGCTGATGCGTGAATGAATAAATATCATTACTTATTTCTTTTACATACTCATTGTGAGATAAACTTACAAGATATTTCCATTTGCAATATATATGCGGATACAGAAACTTCACGCTATGTTAATATAAAGAAATTTTAGTGATACAGACAGGTGAGACGGGAGACAGGAATAGGAGAGGCATATAAGGAGGAGGGGTAAAGAGGTGGAGAGGAGATGGGGAGTGGAGGAAGGTGGAGTAATAGGAAGGTGAGGGAAGAGAGGTAGAGGGGGAGCCATACGAATCGAGTCAGTCTGAGGGCGGGGAAATATTATTAAAAACGGATCACCCACGTTGTTCTCTAAGTTCCTATTATAATATACCACGAGATGTAATGTATGTACTGTAATATATATATATATTAGCTAAATAGAGTAGGCTACAGATAAACACTGAAAATATATATATATATATATGCTTGATTATAATATAATATAACTGACTATATTAACACGTAGGAAACTTAATTATTATAACACGAAACTGTTATCATAACAATACTGACTTGTGATTTACTGTATATCTGTGTGCATTGGAAGGGAGATATATGGTTACTGTATATATAGGGAAAAACTTGGCTTAACATTAATTATTTCTGAGTTTACAGGGGAACGGCTTTTTGTCTAAATACTTGTTGGGTGGTTTCAAATTAACATACTCTTGTGTTCATTATATTACCAAGATATTGAGTTACTGTACGTAGCTGTACTCCAGCATTATTGGTTACTATATATGTGTGTACAGTACGGTACGTACTAATATTGGTAAATTAGCGAAGTTACTCCTAAATTAAATATGTTGGAGGAAATTTCCACGGTGCAATATATTAAATTAAAAATCAAACATATAACTTAAGTGCATTAAGCTCCCGGCATTAAACGTATTTATAAACAAAGAATATTTGTATCAAAATTTGTATTGGTATACTTTATTTAATATCAATATACTAAATAACCTATAGTCATACTCCTACAAATAATAAGAGTTTTTAAGCTGGGACTCGCACAGTTCCGTATTGACAAGAAGGATTCTATTTCTAGTACACAGTACTGGTATTGATCAGCAGATGGTTCTGTTCTTATTAATTACCGTTTTATAGGTATGTCCAGTCTTGGCTCAGTGAATGGTGGTGTTACAATACCTACCTTAAATGTCTGTAAACTTTAAAGGAGTAGTACAGTCACGGTATTATACCGTGAGTACAGTGTTGGTGGTAAATCTAGAGTAGCCTGTTTCCTCCAAACTATTCTAGGCAACAGCTAGGACACCATTATCATTTTATCTGGTCCTGTTACCTAGTAAATTATTTGGATGTCCTTCCCTATCATCTACCTGCCTGCTGCTCACCTGGCCGACGCTGCCCTCTTACCGCCTGCAGTGTACACTGTACACATATGCCTGCTGTTACTGTAGCACCTACTCGCTGCTACCGTACCTTCCCAGCTCCTGCAGCCCAGCCTAACTCAAGTGCTCGCTATCCATACTTACCTTTCCCCAGGCTCCCTGGAGCCCATAGAGTGTACCAAATACAACACACCTGTATAGACATACCAAATAAACCCAGTGTAACCCCTTGTGAGTTTGGTGCACCCCCAGGTAGTAACCATGCACCAAGAGACGTTACAATATGTTTTTAGGTTTAAGAAATTAAGATATTGTAATGTATATGTAGGGTTTTGTTTTGTATTTTTTTTTTTTTTCATTTGGGAAAATTGACATATATCATTGTATAATTGCAGATTTGATATATATTAAAATATGATAATTGGGTTATAAAATACGGGATGAGTTTGTCTAATGTTTCTCTGACCAATAAACTTGTATGTGGAGAAGGAATAAGGCAAGCAGGTGAATGTATAAAGTATGAACCCACTCCTGATATGATATAAAAAATGAACAAGGAGTTACATGATAAAAAAAAAGAATAAACAAGGACATGAGTGATGAGATATTAGATAATTTGGGCCTGAAGAAAGTATGAACAAGTTATTGGGACAAGTCTGCTGTAGGTTAGCTATGCAGGTGTACTGAAAGTTCAATAATTGATGTATAATTTATAGTATGTACCTCAGCAGTAACCATATCAGTGATTATATTAAAGATTTTCATTTTGGTAAATTGGAGGGTTACAGATTCCTTCAAACTATCTCAAGAAACAAGTCACCTTAATGATAGTTAATATGTTACTGTACGGTTTCGTGGCATAGTTAGAGGAATCGGTAGCCTTCAACAAGAGAATCTCCCCTACAAGTACAGTACTGTACATTGGATAATGGATCCACCATTTTTGTTGCGTTTTGTATATCGAAATAATAAAATAAACTAAGTTATAGATCTATAGAACCAAGTTGGCATAATTCCATTACTAATTTAGCATTAATTTGCTTGATCTAGCATAATTCCGTGATTGAGATCTAATGTGACACTGGAGTACTGGCAACAAGCATGGATTAATCAAGACGGATTAATATTGGCTAGGCCGCTAGGACACAAGAGGATTTGGAAAGAATGATAGAAAAGCTAAAAGGAGACGAAAACGGACTGGAGATAAGTATAGAAAAAAATAAAAATATTGATATATATAACAAACAGCAAAGCCCATAACAAATTAGGGTATAGCAGTAACAGATCAGATTAAGCACCTATGAATAGCAGTCACCAATAGGAAATATTGTTTTAAACAACAAAGAAATGTGATAACAATAGCAAGAGTCCTGGCAAATGTAACTTACCCCATAATTAAACAGAGCAGCAACAAATTAGTCGTTGGGAAGATTTACTGGAAAAGTGTAGCATTGCCATCACTACTGTATGGTTCAGCCGTGCTTGGTTTCACAAAGGAAGAAATTGAAAAATGGAAAAAAATTGATAATACAGTACTGTACAGTTTACAGAACTATACTTGGTGCCCCAAGATATGCACAAATGTGTACCCTGAGAGGAGAAGTGGGAGCTAGTACAATGGAAACAAGAATAAAAGGAAATCAGGTGAAATACATTAAATATATCCAGAGCACCCCAAATGACCTGATGAGGAAAATAATGTAAGAAAAAAGGGAAGGACTATACAACTACTGGATATGCTCCACAGAATTCACAAAAAAAGTGAAAATACCATTTGAATGATAGGCAACATGACATACAAAGAGATAGAACAGAAAATAAAAGTATGGGATAGTGAAAACTGAATCAAAGAAGTAGAAGAAAAAACACTAGAAATTTATGTATCGTGCTTAAGATAACAAAATGTGCTGATTTGGGGTTTGTCACTCAATAGGTGAATTGCTGATTGAGTACACGCACAATATGCGAACTACTACATTTATTCAATGTATATCAAGGGTCTGAACCACAACCTTCTCCATAAATATGGCCTTAAAAATATCAGACAATCAATATTTGTTCATTATAAAAACAAATGTTAAAAGTTTACAATTTAATATATCCATGAACATCCTTCTCAATAACAAAATCAGCAGCATCATATAAAAAAAAAAAAAAAAAAAAAAAAAAGAATAAATATAAGCCTCAATTTCGTCCACAGAATTATTCTACACAAACTTGTCCACATAATATGCTGCCTTAAGTCTGTCAATATAAAAATACACATCCTTCATATAACTAAATGAGCATCATCATGTCAAAGGACTAGATTAATAATAAGCACCTGTTTCATCAACAAAAGACATCCACTATAATGAAAATACATGCTTATTGGCAAGTATGAGAATAAATCAGAATAAATTATGGAAAAACTTTCATGCCTTGGTAAATGAACATGTAATATCCATCAAATTTTGTGCACCCTAAGGATATATCATTCATAATCCTCCTTGTACAGCTCATAATACAGAAAACAATGTCAATGCCGTCTTCAGTCCTCATCTTCCTCAAATATATATAATGGTTTTTTTATTTCTTATTCCCTATATACAGGTTTGCGCGGATAACCACTGCGTCTGATACGTGGAGTGGAGGTATAGCGCGAGGATTCTACAGTAAAGGTAAACTGGGGATACAAATTTTGGTCTGAAGAAACTGTACAATGATCTTCACTTAGCTATACTATACATCCCAAATATAGTTTAGGTCTAGTTGAAATGTCCAATAATCTCTTAAAGCTACTCCTATGCTAGATGTTACTCATTGAAAAAGGTGAAATGGACGTAGAAAATGAAGCTAGGCAGGACTGCGATGATGATATATGGCAGTGCAACGTTGAGACCAAAAGTAAGTGTCAGCAAGATCAACAAGTCGTCCGTTGGGAAGCTGGCCTGGAAAAGGAAGGTCACATCATTAGATTACAACAGTAAGGATTATTATGTAAGAAGAGCCATATTTTGTTACTCATGTAGGAATTATATATGAAAATTATGCCTAGTTGGTTATCCTGTAGCTGATGTCAGATGTAGCTCACATCTTGACCTTGTTCTCAGAGAATTGCAGGACACCTGCAAAACTTAACAAGTAAATTTGGCCTGAAAGTGAAGGATGACAGAGAATAAAAGTAATATTGTATGTGCTTGGTGCTCATGTCATAGACCAATTATTACAAGTAACTGGGTAGTAAATCATATTTGGAACCAACTGTACACTATTTAGAAAAAATATGAGTACTGTACCATACTGTACTACCGATATACTGTACCTGGATAATGGTAGCAAGTCTTCCCATAAAGTACCCAAACTTTATGAGGAGGAGGGATCGGAGTAAGTTCCCAGGAGCCCGCATCACATAGTGCCGCCTGCTTGATGCAACACCCAATCCTGTCATAAAACATCCAGTAATTACAAAAATTCAGTCAATAAAGACACAAGTTACTGAAAGTTGGAAGACAAAACTTGTGATAGTACTGTAGATGAGTAGGGGAATCACACCCATGAACTCAAAAGTGAATGTAAGAGAAACTATTAATATGTAGACATCATTACAGTACCATCTTCCCTCTTACTGACCCATGCCTAGTGATGCACCGGTGAACCTTGCCATGAGGTAGAATGGCCTCGTGTCTATCTTCACATACTCCGGCCGTGAACAGTACTTGAGAGCGAGAGGCAGAGTCCACAGGGGGTCCATTCCCTCATTGAGTAGCATAAAGTATGTGGAGACAGATATGGTGATGAGGAAGAGAGTAAATGTCACTGCTCGTGTACATCCCATTCGTACCAGCCATCTTGTCCTCCATGCCACATTACCCACAAGCAGACCTGCACGCACAAATATGCCATCAGCATAACATGAAAACAATATACAACACCTGTTACTTAACACAGGACCAATGAATACTGTACTCCATTAACAATTAATCACAAAAGCCTGGAAAAACATTTGGGGGTCGTCTGTGAAACTGAATACATACCCAAGTAGTGGTAAAGGATATTATATGAAGGCTTTATTGTATTACTGAACTTTTCCATTTATGACCATTGAGCTATACACAGTTCTGTCATGGCTTACCAAAGCAAATCCCCAGGATGTTTTGGTGAATAAAGTGTGCTTGAATGTAAAGTCTTGACACAAATATCACTCCAATCCACATGAAATACAGCATGTACAGGAATCCAGTCAACAAACTCTTTGAACACTTTCTGAAAAATATAAGAAGGGATATACTGAGAGACACACTGAGTTATCAAATGCAACCATTCTTAATCAATATTTTTTAAGATCCATAAAATCATAATTTCCTAATTATCAAATTTCAAAAAACTGATTAACTAACAATGAAAGGACAGGTAGAGAAGAGTAAAATAAAATTAAGGAGAACATAGGTAGTTATGGTGTATTTACCCAATACTTTTTGAACTCCATATAAAGTAGTTACTGATGCCCTTGCAAACAACATAGAAAAGTGCAACATTGAGCATAAGGTGTCCAGATGGTGTTCCCGGTCCAGCCTCACATGTGTTGGGGAATTGGCGCAGGTTTGGCCGAGTTGCATTGGTATAGAGGTGTGTCTCTCCAACCCACCAGTATGGTCGGTGTCCCATGAATATCCTGACAATAATGATGCAGAAGATGTTACAAGGTTAATAATATGATTGTACAACCTTGAGCTCTATTTTCTACCCCACCCTGCTTCACCATAAAGTAAATTAACCCCTAAAGACCGATGGGCCTCGACTGATGCAAGAGATTTCCTGTGCAAAGCAGCCAATTTTGGAGTGCACTAGTACTTACAATGAGCCATGTACACGTGTACATACACAAATGTACCCTCTTGTATGCATGGGAAGAATGTGTTTTGTGATGTAATTGTTTTTATATATATATTTGATGTTTTGTTCACTCCAGGTGAGTTCAGACATATACAATTACACTGAAATTCATATATTATGCCAAAAGCCCCTTCCACACGAGGCAAAATGACAACGAGCACAGGCAACTGAATGGAATTCTTTCTCATTTTACAAATGTTACCAGAAACAGTCCCCGGTAGCCATTGGCTACTCGTGCCCACCACCCACCTACAAAATTGGTAACAGTGTCTGCCTGCCATTCTTTGCCCCTCGAATGGAAAGGGGCTTTACAAATCACTAAATTGCGTACACATTCATTTTTTTGTGACATGTTTGGGGGTAGCTATTTTGCCGCGCTGCCATACGCAAAACAGTGGACTTTGGAGAGTGTGGTTTTCAGATTCTGGTGTGTAAATTCAAGCTCTATAAATCTGAAATTTATGTATGTGATACTTAAATATCAATTGCGGCCGGGGGTAAGAAATTGAGATATATTTGTGGTCTTTAGGGGTTAAGACATTTGTTGCCTATACTTAATTTACAAAAACTTGCATGCATATCTGTATAAAGTAGCAAATAAAACATATTTTATTTTCATAGCTAAGAGATGAAAGTTTGGTGGATGTGGCACAGGAACACTACCATTTTACTGATATCCCTAATGTAACTGTAGTACTGTAACACTTTCTTGACATTTAAATTGATATAAAAGTTACAAAACAAAACTTCACAAACCATTTTAGGATTAAATTGGACCACTCGGCCAGGATGGTTGCCCATAGAGCTCTAGCCCCCAGATCAGAGTAGATGCCAGCCAGAATTGGGAAGAAGAGTGTGAAAGCTTCCCTGTTGTCCCCATACACTGACGCCCCCACCACCCACGACTCATATGGCTCTAGGCTGAATAAAGGGACAATGAGTAGTGAGCTGCCATGGTAAATTAAGTGTCAAAATGGTTCAAAACAGAAATATACACTAGATAACCATATTGGTTAATTATGGTTCATGGTTGTGTATGTCTGATAGTAAAGTTAAACTGGTTTTGGTCAAGCAAGTACCTCGCCTTCAAATTATTCTTTTGCATGTTATGAAATAGTGTGTGCAAGGTACGGTAATGAATAACAGAAGCCTGGGAAAACATTTGGTGGTCTTCAATGAGGGACTGTAAAATGAAGTGGTGGATATATCTATTTATTGTATATCAAAGGTCTACTGTATAATGTACAGCCACAATCAAATATCCACCGACACTTTCCTTCCATCTATAATAGTATAAATCTTGGTAATAAAGAACAACACCTGTATGATTTTGCAGCACCTCATAGCAATAATTGAATAGGTTAGATTGGTGCAAGGTGTTGTATATGATTATATTTTGATACGATACTGATTTATTTGCACGATGGAAGGGAAGTGTCGGTGGTTATTTGATTGTGGCTGTACCAGTACTTAAATGAATATAATATGGAATTGAGGGTAACTTAACTGTGCAAATGTATTACAATATTACTAAGACAAATATGACTTATACTTACTGTTCCTGTAGTGAAGATATGACCTCAACACTTTTCATATTCCATTTTTCACTAACAGTGAGATTTGCTTCAACTGTTGCTGCCATTATTACTTCTCTGTTAGGGTTAATTGAAAGAAAGGCTACATAAATAGGTATTTATTGAAAGAATTGCTGTTTTGTAGTAGTGTTGCCAGATCCGGCTAGGTCCCAGTATTTTGCCCCAATCATATCCTGTACTTTACCACGGTTATTTCCCGGTAGTTTGCCCAGGTTAGGTCCCGGTAGTCTAATGCATTCTAAGTTAGGTTAGATAAGGTCAGGCTAATTTCAAAATGCCCCATTTGAATATATTTCCTCTATGGTGTTTCTCTCGGAGATGCCCCGTTTTCGAGATATGCCCCGTTT
The DNA here is from genome assembly GCA_033782935.1 of Petrolisthes cinctipes. Taxonomy (NCBI): domain Eukaryota; kingdom Metazoa; phylum Arthropoda; class Malacostraca; order Decapoda; family Porcellanidae; genus Petrolisthes; species Petrolisthes cinctipes. Next base: position 159,789 of record JAWQEG010002918.1, on the reverse strand, counting down.
TACAAACATAATTAGGAAATTAGTCTGACCTAACCTAATCTAGACCACAGCAGACTACCGGGATCTAACCTGGGCAAACTACCGGGATATAACCGGCGTAAACTATCATTAAGTGACTAGGGCAAATTTCCGGGACCTAACCGGATGGGGTAACACTGCACGATCCTAGCCAAAAACCCAGTTATTTTGTAATAATACCCAAAATGCCACGGAGGTATAATATAGAAGAGGCGGCAGGAGCTAAGAATCGAAACTTATGATGAGAGCAAGAACTAACACACTAAGTTTAAATTGGAGAAACAGTTATCGAGGAAAGAGTGAGAGGTGCCAATTTGAGGACTGATAAGGAAACACTAACTAGAAAATTTTCTTTTAGAATGTAAAGGTTATGAAAATATAAGAAACAACTTTAATCTCCAAACAAACTATCAAGATAATGAAGAAATAATAGCAGAAACATTACTTTTTGATAACCAAAGAAACAAAAATATACATGAGAAAAAAGGGTAAATATTGAATGAATTACCATTATTGCGTACGTTTTTTCTACCTTCATTACCCACTTATTTAGACCATTCTAAGACTATTTTCTTCTATGGCATTTTCTCCGCAAATGCCCCATTTCCAAGATAGGGCATACGCAAATGGGGCATTTTGAAATTAGTCTGACCTTACCTGACCTGACCTAACCTAACCTAGACCGCATCAGACTACCGGGACCTAACATGGGCAAACTACCGGAACCTAACCTGGGCAAACTACCGGGAAATAATCGTGATAAAGTACAATAAATGACTGGGGCAAAATACTGGGACCCAACCGGATCTGGCAACACTGCTGCAAAACGGTAATTCTTTCAATAAATACCGAAAAAAGAATGCATCAAGAATATCTGGAAATCAAGATACAGAAAAACAAAAGAAGTGCAACACGACTAGAGGAACCAGTGGGAGCCGATGCTAATTATAAGGCTTATCCCACTGTCCCACGCCTACTATACTGAACTGAACTGAACTGGGGGGGGAGGGGAAACAGCCAACCTAATAGCCAGTTGACTTCACTTTTGTGACGCCATACCGCCTCCTTTATATTATATCTCCATGCAAAATACATACACACTCTTCATATATATATGTATATCTGAAATTAAGTCAATTGTTGTTATAGCTTTGTTGAAGTTTGTTATTCCTTCCAATAACTGCTAACAAACACCGGTTCAAGGTCCACATATAACGTAGTGTATTATAACCAAGATAAATATTTACTGTGAATAACAATGATATAATATGATAGTAATGGCTTCTATAAACATATCAATGAACAAATATTGACGTGATGATAAGAAATAAGAGTGAAATTTGACTACTTAAATAACTCTTACCAACCCAACACGTCGTAGCTGTCAATTGTTTTGGTTTTGAGAAATGACGATGATGAAAAAAAATTAAAGTTTGTCCTTTCAACGGCACCAATGGAGAAAACAGTTTTCATATTATTATTTCTTTTATATAACATGCATTTGCCACACAGTATTCCATTGTATAAATAAGTTTGTTTCTATATAGTCTGTTCATCGGTATGCCTCAAAACCAGGGGACTGGAGCAGGAGGCCATTCTGCCCTGGAAGAACATCAACAACAAACTTCAATTTCATATTATTTATAATTGTAATAATAATGTACACCTAATTAACGTTATATGAACTAAACTCCCAACTTCCTATATACACTTGAGAGCAAACAAAGTCTAATTGCATATATTACCTCCAGGATTTGGTTGTCCCATAGTTTAAAAAGTTCTTGGTGATCTCTCTGATACTGATTACAGCATTCATTATTCATAGGCTGGTATTATTAAACTTCTTTGAGCAAAAGTTCTCTTCGTCGCTCGATTCCTATCATTTTGCAGTACAAACTGAGCAACAAAGAGCCTGTTGTTCCTCAAAGAAGTAGTTTACTAATACCACCCTAATACCTTTACCTCTAATAAGGGGATAATTCAACATACAATAAACTTAACTTTTATTCAGGTCATATGTTTGATCAGTAACAGGTCATAATGCTAATTAATCCTTTACTATATAAGATTGTTGCTTCGGCATAAATTGGACTCAACATTAGTGAACACAATTTAAAGCTCTTGTTACATACTGTACTTTATCTATACTTGATAAAATAATATACTATTTATGGAAATAATTAATACACTTGTCAAATTATTTCACATAAAGTAACTATTGTACAATTGTTATCACCAATATTTTGTATATGAATGTACAGTACACTCATAATTAATACTGGAGTTATCCAATCATTATGGATGTTATGGTACCTATTCTAAAAATAAAAGATTTGAACATCATTATCCCTTGGTTGTGGGATCTCATTGTGATAAGTATATGTACTGTATAATTGATTGGTTAATCAAAAACAATCAAGATATCAAAATCAGGTCATTGTGCAGAAGAGTTTAATAAAAATGTAATACAGTACAGTAGCCTAGTACTGTACTACCTATATACAGTACTGATACAATATGTACAAAATAACAGCACAAGCATTTTGATTCAGAGCCTCCTTAATTTCATGTGATTACCTTTAAATATTTTTATAATATATTATAAGTTGGTGAACACCACTTGACTTGTATAATGGAGTAAAATTGAGCACAAAAGTCTGTGGCCATGACATAATCCACAGATCAACATGTTTACACATTATGAGAGTTATCACGTCATTACACGGTAAAATTATGAATCTCAAGCACCCAACAACATACACACACACACACACACACACAAACTATTCCATTAACACATCTGAAGACATATGACATCCTTCACCATTCTGTTTATTGTATAGACAAACAAAAATATTTGCATAAGTTCAGTTTTTTTAATCATAATCTTGTGGATGGTCTTTGTGTAATGGCCGGACCTGAGAGTTAAAGGCGGAATTTGAAAGCTACGCCAATGGAGTACTTCTTTGGCTTACCCGGTAGAATTACCGCCTGAGATTTCTCTGGTCCGGGGTTCGATTCCCCGTGGGTACGACTAGAATTTAAATGGATCAATTTCTGGGTCTGACTTACTTGGGTGATTTGGATTTGGAGATATAGGGATTATTACATTTGAACCCTTTTACATTTTGATCTCTATACATTATTCAGATAATTTAAGGAACCCTGACAGACATTTCCAGAGCTGATAAAGGAATAGTAAACATGACTGTACATCATCAGTTTATGAACTGAAATATAGATAAGAAAATGGCACTGTTAAAAGGTCTGTAATGTAGGTGTCATAATAAAGTCTAATGATTCCTCCAAACATTGTCCTAAAACAGCAGCTATACTGAAAGAATCTGTTTTGTGACATTGGGTCGTATTCAAGAACATTCATGGTGTATACGATGGTGTGATAACTGTACTACGACTCCATAGACAAACAATAGAGCCATCATACCAATACCACGCCATCATATACACCACGAATGTTCTTGCATACTTCCCATTGTGTGAAAGAATTAGTAAACTCCAATTTGCCAACATCACAGACCCCTTAAATAAAGTAAGAAGGGACACATGATATTCAATGTAGTATTGGAAGTATCAGATTACAAAATACAGTTTGGTAAAATAAAAAATACATTGTTTATAAAACGCATATATACTTTAGTCATCTTTAAAAATACCAATGGCTATAATTATATAACCAGTACAGTACAATACTCTCTACTAAAAATAACATGCAATGGACCAACTTAATTAATCTGTTTCTTGCTGACCAACACCATCACAGGTCTCTTAATGGGAGATTCTCTTCTTGATGAATTGGAAGGTCTCTTGATTCCTCCAAATTATGCCACAAAATAGGTCCCTTATTAGTACCATTGAGGGAATCTATACTGACATAAGTTGGAGGAATTAGATACTTTCCAATTCATGAACAAGAGAATTAAGAAAACAATGATACTTTTTTACCAGTAACCATCAGCTGAGAATAAACAAAATGAATGGCCAGTTTTTCTGCAGTTTTTGAAAAAGTATTCTGTATATCCACAGCTGACTTTTAATTAATTACCAGTATCTAGGATTCTCTCTATAGTCTTCCTTATAATGCTATTCATTTAACTTTTCCATATTTAGTTCATCTATTTTTCTATTTATTTGTTCCTCACTTCATAATTATGCTTCCAGCCAAATTTAGGCCTGCTGTTGCCAAATGTTTTTTGTTTCTCTTTCTTCCAATCAATCAACTGACAAGACATCCCAAAACTCCGAGTAGCCAACCTCAATCAATCACAGCTAACCTTAATGATATTATCCATGGACATTTACCATCAGATACTGTATAGAAAAAGTTACTCTAAGATTTATTTCCATCCAAAAGTGTGCCACTTACTCACTGAGCCACAGGTGTAGGAAGAACAGTCCTCCTGGTGTGTCTTAACCTGACATGTGACTTGAGGTGATCTTTCCTCGTTGATCGGTAAGGACAATGCTCACAGGCAAACGGCTTCTCCCCAGTGTGGGTGCGTATGTGTGCCTTGAGTTTTTCCTTCTGGGCCGCTGAGTATGGGCAGAATGGACACGTGAAGGGCTTCTCCCCAGTGTGAATCCGCAGGTGTGTCTTGAGGTTGGCATTGTGGATGGCTCTGAAGGGGCAGTGTGGACACGCAAAGGGCTTCTCTCTGGTGTGGGTTGAGAGGTGAAGTTCCATGTGGCTTCGGGAAGTAGTGGTGTACGGGCAACAAGGACATCTCTGCATCTCGTCAATTCCTCTAACCTGTGAACAATGTCCAATGGTTTAGTTCTCAAAGTTTACTTTACAATCAACAAGATATATTTAACAGAAATTCTGATATTGTAATCTACAGTCAATCAATAGAACATACATACTATAGACCTGATGTTTCAATATACCGGTACATTCAGTAAGACACATTCACTTCAATTTTACATTAAAAATAAAAGACACTTAAAAGCAATAACTATACTGTACTAGTAAACACACAAACTCTCTTTACATTGTTGCAGGGATGTTAAAAAGAAAACACAAATATTCTTGCATATTCTATAATTTATTGAGGTGTAGATAAAATAGTATTATTACATTATTGTAGTACTGTAATTACACATTATTATTATACTGTACACAATACTGATGTGTTAAAAGTCAGCATTTCTCCCCAAAAAATATAAATCCCTACTACAGTATAAATAAATTTCCATAAGAAATGGTAGGTAAACATTGGAGCTAATAGCACAACCAATATCATTCAACGTTGGGAATAAATATTCTAATGAATGATTCCCCATGGAGTGTTTAACAATAACCTTTCTATATTCCTATATTTTTACTTTGAAATTGTTCAGTTCATTGGGTGGTGTATTGAGCATCAATTAAAACTAAATATATTGTTTCAATGCAGAGTTGTTTGCAGATCTACATACGGTACCATACTTTTCATGTAAATGTTCAAGCATTGCAGTGATTAACAGCTGACACTCTGAACCATGTTGCTCTATTTCTTACCTTCACTGTGTGAGTGTGTGTGTATGTGTTCTATGAGGCCTGCATATGAATCACCATATGGCTCTTTATTGTACAATAATTTTTTGCTTTAAATGAACAGTATGGACAGGAGTGTAACTGATCTCCCGTGTGTATACGAAGATGTTTTCTCAGATTTGATCGGTCACCTGTCTGATATGAACAATATGAACAAGAGTATGGTTTTTCACCAGTGTGGATTCGATAATGCTCTGTTAAATGTGACTTATTGATGGTACTATAGTCACATTGAGGACAAGTATGTCTTTTTGGAAGCTTTGTACTTGTGAGATGAATCCTTCCAGCATCTGAGGCTCCTGCCATGTTATCCATGACACTATCCAGCATCACCTGTGGGAAATGTTCACATTACTCACCCATATCACTCTTAGTTCTTTACTATCATTAATAATAAAGGTATAAGAAAATACGACTTGTAAATATCCTTAGATTGCGAATTGATAATTGACAAACTACTCAATTTCAAAAGTATTTAGGAAATTTTGCTAGTGGGTACCATGGTGCTTTATAATAAACTTTTGAGTGCAGGAGTTTCCTTGTAGTGAGTAAATTTGTCAGGAATCCATACCACAGTTACGTAAAGAAAATAGTAATTTTGCTAATGAGGTTCATATGTATATTAAAGATATTGTATTTAATTTACAGCATAATACACACAAATTAATTATAGTCATACAAACAGTCATATAACAACTCAGAGACCATGTGCTTTCTAACTCTATATTACACTGAGATAGGAAAAACAAATGATAATTTCATTTGATAATTACATAATGTTTGTCATAGTAAATTTGTTAGGAAACTTGCTCCTTTCACCAAGAATAAATGAAGGACTTTTATTGTGAACTTGTGGTGGGCAAGGGAGGAGTGGCTGAGATAATGATAATGATGATACATAATATACAAAGGCACAGTACCGTACATGATTAGTAAAAACAAAACAGAATATAACAGCCAATTATAAGCAATTTGTTAACATTGGCAAAGGACATTATATTTCATCTTCAGGACAGATAAAAGAGCTACAGTATCATTTCATGAAAGACTCCTTATGTCATATATCAGACATTCAGTAGCCATGTGGGTTTCAGGGGATGGTATAGTTTTGGCACTTTTGCAGATAACAATTTCCTAACTATTTCAAGCAACAGTCTACTTTTATTTTCAGTTGATATGATTTGTTTCCTTGCATAATTTGAAGGAATCACAAGCCTCCAATGTATTTCAAGTATACTAGTGTATCTCTTTAATATTTTCCAGCATGTTTTTTTATATGTCTGTTCAAATTTGACTTGATGCCAGTTTTGTACGAACACAAGGAACATGTATATGGCTTCTCCCCAGTGTGGATGCGATAATGTTGCAGCAGGTTACTGCTCTTATGTGTGTTGTACGAACACGCAGGACACTGATGAACTTTTGGCATGACACTGTACGTGTTGGTTATCTTCAGAAAATCTGAGACTTCTCCTGAGACTTCACTCGCCATTTGACAGTTACTTTTCATCCAGACCTGTAGGGAACATTCTATCATCAGTCATACAGTATAGAGTTTTTTTGTACAGGTACTGCATATGTATAGTAGTATTTTAGTAACTTTTGTACAATACTGCGTATGTGCAGCAGCATTTTTTAGACGGTAACAAGAACAGCACAAGAACAGAGTACCCTACATGAGTTAAAGACTGTAATGGACTGAGAAACCTGCAAATTTAAGAGCAATGTGTACATATGGTATTTCATCATAATGCCCCACCTCACTATTACTTTTACTGTTTTAAGGAAATTCATACTGAGCATTAAACTGTACTGTATATCTTTATTCAGGTTCAAAGTACAAAATACAACGAGTCTGGTGATACAAAATAAATATATTTCAGCACTAGAGTAATTACAACAAAGGAACTCATGAGAAGTAAGAGAGCTAAACAAATTCTTACAATTAAAACTTTTCAGTCAATTGCACTGTGACAAACCATAATTTCTGTTAATTCTGGTGAGTAAAAAGAATATGGTTTGCTTTAATTCCATGTACTGTACAACACACTACTTTTCCTAAAAAAATGACTTATGACGGAACAGTGAAACTTATATTGCAACCGTTTAACATAAAAATGTATAAATTATACAAAAATACCTGACATTTACAAGGTTAAGAGAATAAAAGTAACTTCAAATATATATATGGATGACACAAAATCCTAATTACATATTTTGTTTTACATAATATAAATACCTAAAGCACACAGATAATTAAAATATAAATGAAAAATTACCTGGTATATAAATACAATACAGTACACCACCTTTAGGATATGTGTGTACGCATATGTCTCTTAATTTTAGGCTTTTCATGTGAGCGGTACGGACAATAAGGACAAGAATGAGGCTTCTCCCCAGTGTGTATGCAGAGATGACGTGACAGGTTCGATCGCACTCCAGTGGTATACGAACAATAATTACATGAATACGTTTTGTTGATGTGAGTGGGTGAGTGTTGGTGATTACTACTACTCCTATTAAAAGAACTGGTGAGAGTGGAATGTTGAGGGTTCGGATTCAAATTGGTCAAGTGTTTGTTGTTGTTGTAAGAGCAGCCCTCAGCATCTGACACTTCCCCTTCTTGTCCCATTTCACTGTCTTTAGCCACCCATACCTGTCGGAAATATACGCCTCCGTTGTATTTAGACTGTTGTAAATAAGGCCATATGAATGAAGTCATGAAACAGTTTAATTCAATAATATAAAAAACTTATTTAGTACCTACCAAGACATATAAGGCATTTGGTACTAAGATGGTTAAAATAAGTATACCGTACATATAAAAGGGAAACTGGAGCATGGAACAATAACAGAGCACGATAAAGACGTGAGGATATATGTACGTAATGACCATAGTCAATAAGGTCACTAGGGGTTAAGGAGGTAACACACTTTTGGTAAATTAGAGTACCTTTATTCCTCCAAAGTTTGTAAATCAGTAAATAGGACCAGATCAACAAAAATAATGGTTGCCTGTTGTTTGGATTAGTTTGGACAAATAATGTTCTCTATATTTACCACCAACACTGTACTACCACCTTAATGTAAGATATGGAAAAGCAGCATTAATATGAAAGGAGCATATGTGGACTTACCAGGTGGGATGGAGAAAGTAATGAGAGTGTGTATGAGAGATGTGGTATGAGTGAGAAGGCAATTGGTAGTGAGTGTGGAGTGGTTGAGAGAGTGAAGCGTAATACATTGAGGTGCTTTGGACATGTAGAGAGAATGCAAGGTGAGAAGTTTGCAAAGAAGGTGTATGGAAGTGAAGTTATGGGACCTGGTGTGAGAGGCAGACCTCCTATTAGATGGCAAAAGAGAGTGGAAGAATATGTGCGGGAGAAACGTGAGCGGCAGAGTAGGGCTGGACTAAGTAAGGAGGGAGTGTTGGGAACAGGGAAAGCTGGAGACACTTCTGCCGTGGCCACCCTCTTGGGGGGAGTTCCCGGAGCTATTGATAGATAGATAGAATATGAGACAATGGCGATGGCTGGTAAGATGGCTTCAGGTAATGACTTTGAAACTACTGAACCAAACACTATCATTAACTACACTATGGTTATGATGAACATATTCAGGACATTTCAATGTATAGCACCAAAGTATTGCACAGATATACAACATTATATCATTTTGTATAAACTTTTATTACAAATATACAAAGATTTAGGTCAGCACCATTAGGTATACAGTATTTTGAAATTAAAAAGTAAATTACTCCCTTAATTAAACCTGAAGCTAATTATGACTGGCCTACACATGATCCAATAAATGTTGTTGAAGTTCATATTCTTCATAACATTGATAAGGACAGTACGGACAATACAGTGATGATAATTTTTCTCGTAAGTGAGTCCGGATGTGTCTGTGTAGGTTTGATCCGTAACCGGTACCATAAGGGCATTATGGACAAGGGTACGGCTTCTCTCCCGTGTGTGTGCGACAGTGCTCAATGAAATGTGTGCGGTTTCTCCTTGAAGTTGTGTACGGACATTGAGAACATTGGAGAACTTGGTACAGCTGTTTGGCATCCATGTCATTTTCTTCAACACCTGCTCCTCCATTCCAGTTAACAGTTTCTCTGTTAATATTCAGCAACACCTGTAGAAAAGGTACACAACTTGATGATTTACCCTCATAGTACCACCTCGATCCAAGTTAATCCTGCATATTTACTCTTATTCACCAGATATGAATATCAGATTGTTTTGGAAGCTTCCTTTAAAATTTTTTCAGTTGATTTTGGAACTCTTGCTTTTTCATCATTTCACAGAAGAGGACAATAAGCAACTGTATTTGTGTAAAAGGATAATAAAAGTATAAGATCATGAAGTTTAAACATAGTCATTAAATATAGTCATTCTTCCAATAACTATTGATCATACATTGTAGTATTGATATTTTTGTGGCTATTCAATTATTGTACTTAATGGCTGTGAGAACTTGATATATTGTGTTAGGAAATAAAGCTTAAGGAGGTACAGTTCTGTACTTTGGCAAATTTACAGGCAACCGACTTCTCCAAAACTACTCTTAAGAAAAAGGTTATTTTAATTTAGCTGATTTGTCTTATTTCTTAGTACAATTTGGAGGAATCAGACAATGCAATACAACAATGCAAGACAAGTATGGTGCATTTGGTACAAGGAAATGAACAGATAAAAGGGAATCAGTAGCCTCCAATGTGCTAAAAGTATATTACCTACACAAGCATATTGCAGTTACCCCTCGATATAAGGTGACCTAATTTATCACTATCCTTTTAACACAGGCTCAGAAAATCACTTAGTGTGTATGGTAATGAATAACAGAAGCCTGGGAAAACATTTAGTGGTCTTCAATGAGGGACTGAGTGTAAATGAAGTGGTGGATACAAGTATTTATTCATTGTATATTCAAGGGTCTACAGTACCTACTTATATAGATTTAAATGTACTTTACTATATGAATACCTGTACTATAATAGATATAGGAAATGACTCACCACATCATAAACATTCCAACTATATGAACAATGAAGTATGGTACATTTAGCCAAGGTAACTAAACACTTTGATATATTTGCTATGCAAGATTTGTTTGCTATGAGTATGTATGTGCTGTACAATATAACAACAGTACTCAACAATAATTTCTTTTTAAATTATACTCATTTTATGAGTAAGCACTATACAATTCATAATTATTCAGCATAAATTATATCTTTCTGATTTATATCTTTTAGAGTATATAAAATTATTCAATATACAGTAAAGTAAATTTCTTCAGTCTTAACATTTATGAGTGTGTAACAGTATAATGAATCTACAAATATTACATACCTTACATCGAATTTATAGATAAGTATATATATTCAACATACAGTATTTGATCACATTACTTCAACAATATTCCATACTTTACACATTATATCCAAACATCACAGTCTTTTATTGTCCACTGCAGGACTAGATTTCTCACTAAGGAATACAATACAGTACTACTGTATATCCACAAAACCCTTCCTTCCACATTGAACATTATCACTCTGTACTTCAATGCTTCCCTTGTATGTCATAATAACCCTCTCAACAATTACTACATCAAGATTTTGATACAGTATTATGTTAAAATATTTAATACTTGTCATTTAACAAAGGTCCAGTTGATCAGTTAGACTGTATGGTAAATGGTAATGATTGACGGTTTAGCATTTACACTGAATTAATACCAAAAAATTTTCATGAGTGCTAATATGAATGTGTATTGGACCCTGTGTGTGAAGGTTACTCAGTAAAAAAAATTATTCTGGTTACTCATATTTCTAAGGCATTATTTTATGAGATGCCTTTTTGCTTTAGTATTCACATGATTAACAGGGACAGTAAGGATATAAATAACAAGGTTTGTTTTCAGTACTGTATGAGTATGATAATAAGTGCAGTACATCTAACATGTGTGTGACAGGGTTACTCATAATATTTAAAGAGCTTTATTTGTGAGTGAGCATGTGTCTCTTCACTTTGGCATTTTCACTGGAACGGTAAGGACAGTGTGGACACGAGTAAGGTTTCTCCCCAGTGTGAATCCGAATATGTCTCTTAAGGTGTGAGGGATCACTGGTCTGATATGAACACTCAGGGCAGGAGAAGGGTTTATCCTCATTGCTGTGACTCCGACAATGCTCCGTGAAAAGTGTACGGTTAACCGAGGTGAAGGAACACTGAGTACACTGTAGTATTTTCCGTCTGTTGGAGAGGGAAGTCTTGTTGCTAGCACCCGTGTCTCCTCCTCCTCCTCCTTCTGACATTTCACTCTCATTTACCAGCAACACCTGTGGGGAATGTTTGTGTCTCAGTCAAAATCTTCCAGGCAAATGGCAAAGCTATGACACGTAGTGCAATCCACAAACAAAATGACATGGGTTGTGCCACTAGCAATATGATATCTACTTCATTTTTACCCTGGAATTACTCAGTTTCTCAGTTTGGTGTCCTGACATTTATTTCATACTGAGCACACCATGTGAAACTTTCAAAGAAAAAATACCCCAATATAATGCTTCAATTAAATCAACTTAAGAAAATTGGCAGTTCTCCCAAGAATCAATATCATGAACGTGTTATTCGAGCAGGTGCATGTAGTACAATTACACTCTGAATATTTCTTTGTTAGCAATATTTATTGATGCTGGTGTTGTCCTAAATAATGACAAATCTTCCTTTATCACCCTCAAGCCTCTTACCATTCATTCTCACCTGTAGGTAATGTTTAATTGATTTAACTTTTCATCTTCAGGTAACTTGTGCTGCAGTGTTACCAGTTAGTCTTTTTAGCATGAATTACAAAGTACACTAAGAAGTATAATGAAATTCTATCCATTCATAAAACCATTAGAAAGGATAACATGTAATCAATTATATGTAATAAATGGGTCCCTGAGAACTCTTAATGTAATATACAATACATACAATTAATGTCATTACAGTATTACAGTATTTATTTTGTTAAGCTATAAAGAATATACACAATTCCTTTCCAATATGGCTGTTATTCTTAGCATTGTGAATTCTTATGAACATAGTCTATATGGTACTTGAGATTATCACTGCGATTTGATCGGTATGGACATGAAGGACAGGCATAGGGCTTCTCTCCGGTGTGAATACGTATGTGCTTAGTAAAATTAGACTTATCACCAGTTTGGTATTTACAGTGAGCACATGAGAAAGGCTTTATTCCGGTATGTTTGGTACTATGACGCAGCAAATGTGAGTAGTTGGCCGTGGTATAGCTACACTCAGAACAATTATAGGCTGACATTATTTTCCTGTTGGTGGTGGTTTGGTCCTTGTGAGCTGCAGCAAATCTTTCTTCATCACCCAAAAGCATCCCATTATCCATCCACACCTGTAGAAAATGTTGTATTCTCTTCAGCATCATCATTACAAAAGTTTTTCTTTAGCTTACAAAAAATATATATGCTTTATTCTCTTTAGTATCATTACAAAGTTTTCTAAAAGTAACAAAAAAAGAAAAAATTATCATTACAAAAGTTCTTCTCTTAGTTACAAAAAATATACTGTATATGTTTTATTCCCATCAGCATCATTATTACAAGTTTTTTCTCAAGGTAAAAAAAAAAAAGTTAAATTTCTCCTCAATATCCTCAGTACACTGTGGGATTTATTATAACCACTCTTAAACTACTGTACTTTTTATTCACTGCATTGAATACTATAATCCATAATTTGTAGCTCAACCTGGCTATCTGTCAAATGAGCCAGTATACTACAGTACAGTACAGTAGTGTTGACTGTGAGGGACAACACCTATCCTGTACTGTACTGTACTGTAGTTTGTTTTTCTGGGACTGATGGTAAATTCCTACAACAGATATCAATTTAATTCAATAATACACATATAACTACAGTACAGTGGTACCAGGGCATCAACCAAATAATATCAATGGCTTCAATCTCATCACGACACTGAATTAGAAATATTCTCTGATTTTGTTCATGTTGTTACTCGCCCAAGAGGTATAGAAAAAAAAACGTATAAAATACATACTTTATTATGTATAACTGAATTCATTTACTCCATTTAACACAGGACAGTTCTGTAATTACAAGTTATATCTATACTTTACAGTAAATTTCTATACAATTTATACAAATACATCATTATGTAATATACTGTAGCAAGAGAAAAATACAGAAAATAACCTATGTCATCTAAACAGTACAATATTATCTTTCTGAGTCATCAATAATTTATCTCATCACATATTTGCATTCTTAAGATGTTGGACTGTATGCAGTACAGTAATTTGAATATGATATTAGATGTTTTTCTTCACTCTTCAATGATTCCATTTGTTATATGGTACATCTCTACTGATGACATAATCATGATATCAATTTTCATAAATCTCTTTGAGTGTCAAAGGATGTACAGTACAGTATTATACAATACTGTCCATCAATGTTGTACCTGGTTAGTCTTGGTTTTAGTTCTCATACTTTTACCAAACATTACAATATGATGTACAGTTTGTCTTTATAAAACAGAGGTTGCAATTAGTAGATTATTTATATGCCAGAAGATCCAACAGTCACTTCACCAACTAAAACTGTGAGTAGTAGGTGTATATTGCATGTGTAGTATTTTCAGAGATTACTGCTTGTGAGTACGCAAGTGATGCATTAGTCTATCATTTCTATCTGACCGAAAAGTACAGTAAGGACATGAAAACCTCTTAATTCCTGTGTGACTCCTTACATGTTGTGCCAAATTAGATTTTTCACTGGCTTTGTAAGAGCAAAGTGAACATGAGTAAGGCTTTTCCCCGGTGTGAGTACGATAGTGTCTCTTAAAATGGGAGCGATAAATGCTGACATAACTGCAATGTGGGCACTGGTATCTGTCCGACTCCTTCCTACACTCGTCGAGGAAGTTCTCACAAGAAGTAGACCTTACCTTCTCAGGGCTTTCTTTCTCATTATTCAGCCACACCTGTAGGAAATGTTGTCTCATTCAGTCAGTGGTACAGGTACTAAACACCCTATACTCTACTATTTTAGTAGGAATTTTCTGCTACATTTTAGTAGGTATATTTTCTGCTACCGAATCTATACATTTTAGTGAGAATTCTGTCTTACTCTAATTATTTGTTCTGCATCTTTCCTTTCTTTTTGGTTTGAGGCAAACCACCTCTCAGAAAATTTAAATGAGGTTTTGATGATGATGATGATGATGATAAGAATGATGGGATTGTTGGAGAGAAAGAAACAGAAACTCTGTAGAAACTAACAACAGACAAAGAGATGTGTAAAGTGTCATCTGCATTAAACTATCAATGGTTAATAATGATGATGATAAATTGGAATTTTTGTATTCACTGCATGAAACTAAGCAATCCATGTCTTACCAATAGTTTGATCTAATGTTTAAGAAACAAAATAATAGTATGCCAAACCAGACAGTAATGCTAAACTGATTTATATTGTAACAAATCCACAGTACTGTACTGTACACACATTTCAATATTCTGTACATTCATTTGGTTACATAAACATCTTACTATCCAATCCACACCAATGTGTTCTAGAGTTAAACAGGACAATAATTTTTTTTTGTATATTCTTATCTTTATTAATATTTCCATCTGTATGTATTCTCATAGCTTTAACAAACCTTTCAATATTTTAAGGGAGTGGTACGGTGTTGGTAAATCTGGAGCAACTGATTCCTCCAAATCATTCCAAGCAACTGGACTCAATTATTTTAGTAAATCGGGTCCTGTTTCCTGGAACACTTTTAATGAATCAAGGTGCTCTAATATATCAAAATTATATCATCCCTTAACAAAATGTTATTGGATGGGTCAATTTCATATTAAATATCATATGTTGGGTTCCTCACATCTGTACTTCACTCTTGACAATCACAAACAGTTTAGTACTCACTCTCTACCGAAGTTTAATATCTATATATGATCAATTCACAGTTCAGTTATTTAATTCACAGCTAAAATTCAGTCACAAATCACATGACAGCCTGGTTTATATCACTCAGGTGTTACAAACCCATGATGTGTGACTATGAAATGAACTGTGTATGTCTGTTTAGTCCAAGTACCGAGTTGTCTGACTTTTCCACTAACGAGTATTTTACTGTACTGTACTGTATTTTGTACTGTCTGAATTAATATTTCTGAATTGTATATGTTAATGACTTCTTAAAGAGCTACAGTTGATTAGCTATTTCAGCATGACTGAAGTACAATTTCTGTCAACAATACCTACAGTACGAAGTTTTTGGTTTAATTAGAGTGGAATGAAAAAAAAAAAATTGCAAGAAAGCTGCAGAAAGCTGGTTGCTGACTAAGCGTGTCCCATAATCACACACTCACACACACACACACATAGTGGATCAGAAAGTAGTGAGTTATAAAGGGGAATTGCAATGCCACTTTGATTACATACTGTTAAAAAATGCCAAACAATTTTGCTTGCCAAACTTTGTTGTTTGTCTTACATATTGCACTGTACTAGGCACTGGAAGTGTCATGTGAATTAATAGTGTATGATTAGCAAGTAAATGTTGAACACAATAAAGCTGAATGGAGGAAGTCTCTTCATAAAAGAACTTGTGATGTGTTTTGTTATGATGCATGGAATCCATACTGTACACACTCAAATAGTGACATATGAGAAGCTTTGTTCGACTTCTATAATATACAACCTTAATAAAGCAAGTATCATTTCCAAGGTCCATGTATGTGTGTATATGGTTGCAAAGACCATAACAAAACAAGACATCTGACAAAGAAAAACTCCTACAATAGATGATAACTGGACAAAACATGATGCAAAGCTTTACATATGAGTGCGTTCATGAGCCTGAAGTCTATCTTTTCTATTGGACTGGAAGGAACAATATGGACACGAGAATCGCTTCTCTCCTGAATGTATCCTCAAGTGTTTTGTTAGATTGGATTTGTCACTAGTCTGATAGGAGCATTCTGAACACGCGAACGGTTTCTCTCCAGTGTGGGTGCGGTAATGCTTAATGAAATGTGAAGGTTTAGAACAAGTATAACTGCATTCTGGACACTGATACTTTTCCACTCTGCTGGTGGTGAGAGTCTTGTCAAAAGTTGGGGCTCCTCCTACCTTGTCAGCTACATGTATTTGACTCTCATAATTCTGCCACACCTGCGGGGAATGTGCATCTCATTCAGTTTTTGACTAAGTAATGGCGGTAAGTTATAATGAATTAACAGCTAATAGTACTTTTCCCAATACATATCCACAAATGTCACTCTCAAACACCTTTAACCTAAAAAGATGAATATATTGTAACAGCAGTTATTTGGCACTTCAACAATATAGTACAACTGTATATTGGAAAAAAGTTCAGTATAGTACTAGTAGATTTAATGAATAAACATTAGTAGAATCTATTACAGAAATAGAATCTATTTTAGAAAATACTGACTATACTGTATTTGATAATAATCAGCCAAAAATACTATACAATACATCTCTGCCATCAAACAACAGAGATATACAGTAACATTTCTACAACTTATCATTTCTTTATCCAATTTTGTCATTTTACACATACTGTACACAGTTCAGTAGTTATATGCAAACTTTACTAGCACAATATAAATTTAAAATGCATCAAACCACATGTAAAAACTTAACATCAGGAACTTTATCTAATGTTTATAATCCTCCATAGCATTACCTTTAATATCCTTGACATGATTTCGAATGTGTTTTAACAGATTTGACCTGTCACTTGTTTTGTGACGACAATAAGAACAATAGAAAGGTTTCTCTCCTGTGTGTCTTCGATAATGTCTTTCAAACTTATAGCGTGTTTCACAAGAGTAACTACATGCTGGGCATTTAAATCTCAGAGTTGTCTTTCTGTGAGGGAGAGTCTTGCCTGTATCTTCCTGAGCTTCCATCAGGCTGCCAACACTACTCTCATTAGCCAGCAACACCTGTAGGGGAATTATTGTCTTATTCAGTCAAACTTGCTCCCATTGACTTTAGGCCATACTGTACAGTATTATCATCACACCTGTACTCACTAAATTTTACATGGAATACAGATTAAACTGTTGCTTTATTACAGCAGAAGAGGTAAATTTTCTATTCTCATAAGTCTCATAAAAACTTTCAAGCAGTGAATTAGAATTACTTGATTTTCAGATCCAAAATGTTGATAAATCAATTATTTCTGGTAAACAAGTAGGACGACAATATATTCTTTAATGTAATATTTTATGCAGGTTGTATTCCACACGCCAACGAGTATCACACACTTTATTGGAGTAACATATTTATCTGATTCAATAAATTTTCATCATACAATCCAGTCACTTTCTTTCACTTAACTAAATATCTGGTTGTAATATATTACCATTTAAGTATATCACAAACATCGTCAGATTGTCATGAAATATGTATACAGTATACTGTATTAAGTTTTGTTTTATTGTATATTCAAGTTGACCGTCAATATACTTGGTTCATCTGATTATTATGACAATTTATAAAGAGAAATATTGTGGGTCAAATTTGTGTTTCTATTAATGTATATGACAAATAAAATAACTACAGACGTTGTAATACATTTTACGGTTCCCCAAGCTTTTGAAGATCAGTGTGCATTATTTCAGATTAGAAGGTGTGTGTGTGTGTGTGTGTGTGTGTGTGTGTGTGTGTGTGTGTGTGTGTGTGTGTGTGTGTGTGTGTGTGTGTGTGTGTGTGTGTGTGTGTGTGTGTGATGATGATGATGATAAACATACTGTACAGAAATGTTTTGCTGCTGGAAGCTACTTATTCATCATAATATGCTGTATATTGCAACTAATGATGTATTTTGTTATAGCCTCAGGAACCCATACCAACTCTAACTATGCCATACATGAAGCTTGTGTACAAAGCTACCAAATTTTCATATTTTTCTAAGACCCAGAGTATGTTATTTCTTGTGATGGAAATTATCTTTGGGATACTAATCATTCTGTTCACAAACAAGGATCATGTCACATTCTCTTTTATATGCGTCCCAGACACCAAAACCCATGAGACGTCCACATTCTCTGTAACTCTCAACATCCCTCTCTGAGTTCAGTTAGGTTCCAGATACCATAACAAAATACTGTATATGATAACATGAGTGATACAGTACTGGCAACTTCACTACAGATACTTTTGTACTATATTAAAATAAAAGCCAAAATAATACATAAAAATCCATGTAGGGAGAGTTAAGTTATTTACATATGAGTCCGCATATGATTTTTAATGCTACTTCTCCTAGTGGCACGATAAGAACAGTATGGACATGCAAAGGGCTTTTCTCCGGTGTGAGTACGAAGGTGTTGTTTTAAATTGGACTTATCCCCGGTTTGGTAAGAGCAGTACGCGCAGGAGAACGGCTTTGATCCTGTGTGGGTTCGTTTATGCTTCACGAGATCACATCGGTTTATGGTACTGTAAAAACACTCAGAACACTGGTATGTTTTTGGCATTTTTCTGCTGAAGTTGAGGTTCTTCTGAACTTCTGGAGTTCCTCCTTGGTCAGCAATTTGACTGTCATTATTCACCCACACCTGTAGGAAATGCTCGTCTTAATATGTGAAAAATCATCAGGTTGATTTAATACTACAGTACCAGAAAATATTCCAAACATGCTTTCCTACCAGACACACAAAATACGAAAGCAGCTACTGTATTAAAAGAACTTATGTGTCCAAGTCCTATCCAATAATACCTTGACCAAACCAACAGTCCACACCCATTACCAGTATACAGTATACAGTATATAGTACAGTACACCTATTACTGTACTTGGAGTCATACACAGGGAAAGTAATGTACAGTAATGGGTTCAATGAAGATGGTGATCAATATAACCATTCCATTGACAACTGTAATAAAGTATACATGTGGATTTGTTCAATACATTATGACCAATTTCTCAGATGAAGACTGTCAACTTGTGGGCACGTAAACGAAAGAGTCTGTAATGTGCAGCAACATGTGATGTGGTCGTAAATAATATTGATGACAGAATTATGTACAGTGGTTTATTACAGCTGTAGTTTTGTGTGTGTGTGAAGTCCAAGATGTACATTTGGGGAGAAACCAAGCTAATGTATTATCATTTACATCAACAGCACAAACAATGACCAAAATCTGCCAACTCGACCTTTATTACTTAGTGTATTCATACGTGAGAACTTCTTATACTGTATAAGCTTTGTTTTGTTTTCCATTTTAGAGTTTGACAGTTTACAAATAAATATAATGAAATATTCTTAACATATATATTAAAAAAAACATGATGTAAAGCTTTTCCATTAATCAACAATGATATTTCCAGCATACAGTAAACATTTACTTGAGTCATAGATAACATGCTTGAATTAAAGGCAAATAATTCAATACAACATGAAACCCCTTGTTGATTAATAGTTAACAAGCTCAGTAAGATTTGGTAACTAGAAATGAAGCTATAACACACCAATTAAATTAATGGTGAGCCAATCCCTTACAATTTCTCATCAACCAACTAATATAGAATTTTTCACAAAATAACCTTTACGAAAGAAAAAAAAAATAGAAATTTATGAACAAGTGAATAGGTAAAGGTGACAAAGATTTACATTCCAGGAACATGGTACAGTAACTTCAATATATACTACACTACATATATATAGTCTTCACATTAAAATAAATCTTCCCTATATTTAACCTGAGGTAATTGCTTTCTGGGTAGTTACTAATGTTACATGATAATTAGCACAAATTATGTACAGTACAAGTGTAAAACTGCATGCCTTAATACTGTATACTTAAAAAGTTCCTATTTGAGAGAATGAGATAGTAAATTCTTAGATTCCAAATATATTAATGTATTTACAGACTGATTGTATATTTCTAATATCTTGTGTTATTCTAAATATAAATTGCTGTCCAATGGTTCAATTCCCATGTGGGGTAACTTGCTAACTAGAGATCAAGACAGCTTTGGTATTATAATTATTATTTATTACTGACCAGTAGATGGTAAATATTCATTGCCATCAGATCCTTGGTTTCCACGATTCATATGTGTTCGTAGATGTCTGTTTACATGACTACTATTTCCTGACTGGTAAGGGCAATGTGGGCAAGAAAATGGCTTCTCTCCGGTATGAATTCGTAGATGGATTGTCAGATTGAACTTCTTGCTACACCTGTACGAGCAGTAAGGACACGCATACGGTTTTTCCCCAGTGTGAGTCCGATAATGCACTTTCAAGCAGTACTGGTTGTTTGTAGAGTAAGAACAGTAGGTACATTGGTGAGCCTTCTTGGGGATGACATTCTTTGCTGCTTCATTCGTGAGTCTTGTTCTGCCAGACATCTGATCACAACCGCCAAAATCCACCTGTAGGGGATGCCCGGATTACTGACGACTCACATCTAATCCCCAGGACAGTAAACCCTTAATGAAGAAGTCACTTAATACATCTTTTATCAGTGAAAAATGGATTAAAAGGCAAAACATATCATGGTATCAGTAAGGTTAAAGTATACTATACTGTTAAACAATTTCGAACAATCAGTGTAAAAGTTAAATTACAACCTGCATGTAACATTGTTAATATAGCACGAGTTACATACAGTACATGAATATTCGGGATACAGTGAAACCGTACTTATGAAAGCCGTGTAGTCAAGGTTCTTGTACATTACATATTTACATGCCAAACCAATTAACCCTTCCATGCAATCAACTCATATGTACATCACACCTCATCCTCATTAGAAAACACACACTTGATAATACAGTAAATCTCAAGAGCCGAAGTGCCGAGAACTTCAAACTATGCATATTTCTTCATAGTTCAAACAAATATGAAGCACTAGAAGGCTACAATAAATCCTTAGGAAAGAAAAAGTTTTTATTCATAACAAAGGCCCAATAATCCACGAAATTAAATTAAATACAGTATTACTGTAGAGTAGAATACTTTTTCTCATAGCAGAGAAAATAGAAGGGAAGAGATTTATACAGTAATATGTTTAAAAGATACAGTCTTATCTGGACTAACTGTATTAATAAGCAAAACAAGTACAGTAATTGTTTTCAAGAAATGTGAACTGAGTATCAAATATTTTATTACATATAAGTAAAAGAGTTCTGAACTTGCTTCCAATAATATACAATACTGTACACTGAATTATAACCTGTTGTACAGCTGAATAGAGCACAATGGTGTCACATTTTGAGACTTAGATGAATAATTTAATTATAACAAGCAATGTTAATAAACCTTTACACTTTATCAATAGAAACAGTAGATGCAATCATACAAAGCTTAAACTTGTTATGTGTTCGCATATGTCTCTTAAGGTCACTACTGGTAGCAGATCGGTATATACACAAGGTACAAGAGAACGGTTTTTCCCCGGTGTGAATCCGAACATGTTTTTTTAAATCCCTCTTGGTGGCCGATTGGTAAGAACAATTTGAACAGCAGAAAGGTTTCTCCCCTGTGTGGGTTCTGAAGTGTTCTTTTAAATGTGACTGATGGAAGGTTGTGTAGAGACAGGACGGACATTGATGCTTCCTCCGGGTAGAGATGAGGGATCTTCCACCTTCTTCTGATACACCCTTCTCAGGTACAAAGGTCAGCCCCACCTGTAGGGGAG
Organism: Petrolisthes cinctipes; assembly: GCA_033782935.1. NCBI lineage: Eukaryota > Metazoa > Arthropoda > Malacostraca > Decapoda > Porcellanidae > Petrolisthes > Petrolisthes cinctipes. Next base: position 137,460 of record JAWQEG010002918.1, on the reverse strand, counting down.
GATTATCTGATTCAGCTACACTCCCTCACAAAACTTGTCTCTTGCTCACTTCCCCATCTACAAACTTCAATAATCATATGATGTTGAAAGTGATATTGAAAAGTAAGTAAAAGATAATCAATGTACCATACTCAGCCAATAATGACCATAGAGTATAGCCCAAGTGAGGTGGTAAGTAGGATACTACTGTACAATGTTCCTCCCCATACTTCTGATATAACCACAGTTCACCAACACCAATCCAACAGGCAGGAAGTGACTACTGTACCAATGCACTAATCTGTGGCTCAATTGTCCATGAAGCCATGATACTCTATATCAGTGGTTCTTAAACTTCTTTGCACCACGCCCCCCTCTGCATTATGTATAGATCCCTCACCCCCCTATCCCTTAAAATGTTTACCAAACAGTATACCATGAATTTAAAATTACTTATGGTATGGGTGGGGTGGCGAGCGAAGCGAGCCGTATCAGCTAGCAGGTTCGGGTTCGAAAATTTTGCAATAATTAACTTCATGGATTATTTACCAAAACACTGCTCGCGCCCCCACTAAGCTTCTGGAATGCCCCCCAGTTTAAGAACCACTGCTCTGTATGATTGTAAGGCTGAAAGCGTATTCATATAAGTAGACAAATTTTCCCTTCATAAGAATAACATCTCCAATATTACATGTAGTTATAAGGTACAGTACTGTAATGAAGACAATGAGGCAAAACAAAACTTAAACCCATGACTGCACCTCCAATGTAACAATTTTTTTCATCTCTACACATTTGTCAGCCTTTGAACAAGGCTTGTGCCACATGCTATATCGGTAGCAACTTGCCTTTGAACTCTTAAGAGATTTTTTTTTCTTTTGTTTTGCATTGATAATGGGCATTAAACAGTATGATGGCTCAGGTTATAGTGTGGATACTGTACAAATAGATAAACAACATTCTTAATTCCAGACTAACAGAACTGGACTTTAAACATTACACTTCACAATTTCATACTTGATTCTGCAAGTATATTATAAACATGAGGCAAGACACCAGGTATTGTACATTACAATTCTTGTCCACAGATTCTTTACGTTGACAGAAGGATTGCATGAAAACAACATGTATTTACTACCAATATAATTTAGCTACACACACAGCTGTCTACTACAACTTACTTCATTACAAAAATATGCTAATACTATAAATGGATAATTAAAACTTTCCATCTTAAATTATGGCTGACAAAAATGTGACCTACATCAATAAAAATTACAATACATGAAGACTTAGAGAGCAGTACAAAAAAATATCTAATTGCTTTCTAAAGCAACTGACATCTGAGAATATTTTACTCTATAATTTCTTAAAAACACCGATTATAACTGGTACTTGTGCTACATTACATCCTTAATAATTACTTGGCACGTCAACACTTAAGACAAATATACAAAAGAATTCGTTTCTTCCTCTACACATGACAGATTTACATTTCCAAAAGAGTAGCTTCATTTGAGTACACACAAGTTAACAGCAGCTACAATACCAATCCTTATCACTTCTCAAGACAGTATAAGCATGAGTAATATATACTTCCAACACATATACTGGATACAATAATCTAATTTAAGAGGCTTGTGATGCTTGAAGGAATCAGTGATCACCAACTAACATACAAAATCATAAGCCCCTTAAAACACCATATTGTCAAACTTCGCTATGGGTTTTTCAGTAAATTTGGAGGTTATAATATTGTGAGTGAATTGGTATTTCATATTGTACCAAGAAACTGACAACATCAGTTTGTGATCTGTTCCTTGGTACAGTTTAGAGAAATCAGCATCCTCCAATTCACTAACAAATTCTTACCCCCATTATGGTCCATGCTTTAACATATGGCACACTAAAGCGTTTTTCTGAGAGGAACGGTATGGGCATTTTGTACAAGTATAAGGTTTCTCTCCTGTATGTACGCGAATGTGTATTTGCAAGCTATCTTTACGGGCAGCTCGGAAAGGACAGTATGGACAGTTAAATGGCTTTTCTCCAGTGTGAGTCCGGATATGCAGTTTGAGATTGTCTTTAGATGCAGCTCCGTATGTACAAAAGGGACAGTTAAATGGCTTCTCTCCAGTGTGGGTGCGAATGTGCTTTGTTATATGGTCTTTCCTGACTGCGGAATATTTACAGTAGGGGCACTGATGCATCTTGCCGACCGCTCCTCTCCTGCTTTTCCTCGTACCACCACTGATCACCTGTTGGGAATTCCTAGCTTAGTTATTGAGATCACTCATATATAACGCTAATCAAACTTATAATGCACATAAGTGTCAAGACTGAATCTTAGATATAAGGAAGCTGGGAACAACATGCTATAATGACTAGAAAACTCTTGACCTTTTTTATATATAGTTACTGTATGTCTGTTTATTTATGTTTCATTCGGACCTCTACCAATGTTTCAAGTTTCCCATTTAACTCGTCATAATACAATCCTGTACAGCTGAACCTTTCAAGTTCATATGGCTTCATCACAAGACTTGTAACATCTGGGTAAGGTTGGGGAGACAGTGGGGCTTTATTTTGAGACATGAAACACCAAGAAGTAAATCTTACAATGTATGTTTCTATTTGTGAATTATTTCCCTACATATACTTCCATCAAATACTTCTTTAATATCAAACTGCAATTGGCACTGTCAAGGGTAACTAACATTATAGGACAATCTTTGCTTACCCAAGTGATGAGGAGAAATTAATTTATATGACATTATACAGTATTTGTAAATAGTTGGCACTACACACAGAATATAAATACCTGTAGTGTTCTGTATAAGACAATGTTGTCTTTAACTCATCAATGGCTTACAAAAATTGGAATGGTTCTGTTGGGATGATCAGAGTTGATACAAAATACATTTTGTTTGTACAATGACTGTAAATAATACTTTCTGCTGATATCAATAATAAAGAACATTCATCTTTAAGAACACACACAGTCTCACACATTCAAAAATTACATGAGATCACTACAGTAGTTGTGGGCTCCTTCACTGACTGATGGTAAAAGTTTATATTAAATATCATAAAGGGTGGCAGTGATTGGCTGACGATCCCTACACAGAGGTTATGAGTCAAACACAAGTAACCAATCACATACAACCTCCTGACATCGACTGTAAACACAAACCATCAGTGAGAACACAACAAACTATATGTAGTTACAAATATTTACGGTCCCAAGTGGAATGGTGATAATAAATATTCTAAGACTCTTTCTTCAAGGTTAAAGTTTTCATGAGCATTTTCATCTTATATTAATGTATTTCAAAGATGGCACAAAGCTGAGACAGTGGTGTTGTTGACAAATTCCAGGCCATCGGTTCCATCAAAGTATACCACAAAATACACTCCCTCATTATGGATACTGTTTTGTTGCACACTTTGGGGGAATCAGTGGTCTACAATTTGTGCCCAACATCTCACCCTCTCAAGAATGACGCACACAACTGGCATTATGCAGCGGAACTCAGAATTCAGGACTGGCACTTTCAAGGCACAAAAACAGCAGCCTTCTTACTAGATACTGAATACATACCAAATCAGCTAGTCTTTTATTTTATCTACATGAAAGTGAATATCAAAGCCATTATCCATAACCAGTCAAAGGTCACCAGTATAAAAAAGTTGAAGAGTTGTACAGAAGAAAGGAGGAGGAGGAAGAAGAGAGGTAGGTTGGCAAGTGCAAATGAAAGAAAAGAAAAAGATGGACAGTTTAAGAGTCGTATTGGTAACAGGAAGAAAGAAAGAGGTAGAGAAGAGGGACAGCAAGCATGAAGGAAGAAGTACAGTATAGGAGGAAAAGTTGAAGCATCAATTTGCAACAGGAAGGAGGAGGAAACAGAGAAGAGGGACAACAAAGCACAAAGGATTGACTCTGTGACAACAATGGCTGTGGATATTTACCATCATATAGAACAAAATAATATACATTAGGATTGTTTACCTTTAGACTCAAGCACAAGAGTTATATACTTGTAGTTGCAGCTAGTGAATGTACTGAGCAAGAAGTGTATCACAATCTGGAGGGAGAATATTTGTCATTCAACAGTAGTTACTCAAGTTCTCATATAACAGCAATACAGAACAATGTGATCTTTTTGGGGGCTTAGATGTTATCATATTGGGAGCTACTAATTCCTTCAAAGTGTTCTAAAGAAACATACACCTCAATACTGGAGGTCTGTTTAGTGACACAGTAAGGGAGAATCAGTGTCTCCAATTTTCCAACATCTTACCTTCCATTTATAGAAATATTTTGTGATGTGTGGACGTAACAATTGTACCAAGAGTATCATCATCAAAGACCTGCTGCTGCTATTATTACAAAGTGAGTGTTGACTTTGTCAACTTACTAACAACCAGACAAGTGCAAAGCGTACATTATAATAATATGCCACAATTATTTAACTAACACACTAATGTACACACTGACCATAATGGCTGCATTCTTATTAATTACACTTAATGTACTTTTAAATGTATTTCTACTTTCCAAGAAATTGCACTATATTTCAAATATATATAAATTACATTGGCTTAATAGCTATTTCCATTCCTTATAATGAAATTCTTAGTTGTTAACCCCTTCACTGTAAAACTTACACCTATTATTCTATTATAAATGGTATGCATGGACAAAACTTTGTCTTGTATTGATCACTGATATTAATAAATGGACTAATTGACAAGTGTTAAAGATGCACAACATGAATAATACAGTAATTCTCATTAAATTCATGTTTAATTGTTGAAGGAGTGTCATGTGTTTATCCTTGTCATTAATAGAAATTTATAAAAAAAAAAAATTCTGCTAAGAGTGAATTTAATATGTATTAACACAGTCCCTTGAATACCAAGTTACCGAGTGTGAACAGTGAAAGGGTTAAAGTTTTATACCATGCAAACATTAAGTCTACTTTATGAAAGCAACCACTGATGTGCGGACTTTGTGTCTTGGTTTTACTGGACATTATCAATCAATATGTAGCAGGTATGATGCTCACAGTAAACTGAAGGACCGGTAGCCTCCGATACCTTACCCACCTTAAAGGGATATTCTCTTGTTGTTAAACTGAAGGGCTACTGATTTCTCCAAACTATGCATCAAAACTGATTCCCTATTCATATAGAGGTAGCTAGTATCCTGGCATATTTTAGAGTAATCAGTAGCCCCCATATTAACCACCAGTGAATATCCTCTTAACAACTAACTAGATGAGTTTAAAAGTGAACATACATGAATGGCTTCTTATAAATTAGATTAAAAAAGCTTACATTTTCTTTAAAACTAGGAAAATAATTGTACATTTTCTTTATATATTGGTTTAAAGACACTTGAGTAGTTAGTTCCTTTGAGAAGATACTGATAATCTTCACAACTGTAATATTGATGTCAACATTATTATTATTATTATTATTATCTAGCACCACATTCTGTATATATAAATTGTTTCCTTGTACTGTGAACATGGAAACATTAGATACTGAAACACTGGTAATGAAGTCTCTATTGACAATGTAATAACACTTATTCTTGAGGACTATAACCTGAAGAAGCAGTAGTACAACATTGTCAACAAAAGTTCCTCCATATATTATAGATTTCCACAAATTCTGTCGTTAGTTAATTTTTTAACCTGGCGAAAATGCACCAATTTCCTTGTAACAAAATGTGATCTTTGATAAACGTTTTATTTATATTCTAGTGTTTATGAGTTTTAGATAAGTACCTAATAGTGGACATTTACTACGTAAATTGTCTTGGATTGCTTCACATTTACAAAACAAGCTAATAAATGCTATGAGGAAGTCTGAACATTTTTGCCATGTTAAAAAAATATGAAGTAACAGTTGTACTTCACTTGACATTACTTTTTATTCAAGTACTGTATGGTTCCAGCTAGATATAATATTATATATATATATATGAATTGTACTGTATGCACTCCAGTACTTTTACTTTTAGCACTTATTAGCATTTCTGTTATTCTAAACAAAATATGGCTTGTGTTGTTATAATGTATATATTTCCACATTAGTTAGTACCACTGTGTTGTTGTTGTTATTGTGTCTAATAAATTAAAAGTTGCATCTACACTACAACAGAGTAACATTTGTGTATGATATCCATACAGGAATACCTCGAGATCTTGTTGACAACTTATCATACTAAACAGAGAAATACATTGAGTTTTATACTAGTATCTACATAGATGTGGCAAAAATTAATAAGCTTGTAGTTAAAGGGGAAGTACAGCTTTGTTGGTAAATCTGATGCAACTAATTCCTCTCAAACTATCCAAGCAGCAGACCACCATTATTTTTGTTAATCTGGCTCTGTTCTCTGGCATATTTTGGAGTAATCAAGGCACTCTAATGTACCAAAAGTATACTATCCCCTTAAGGGCATTATGTAGTTAAAGCTAAGGGCGAGACAATGGAGATAATGTGTTAAGTACAGTGAGTTAATGTAATATAATGTCACTGTAACCATCAAATCTATTATCATCATCATCATTATTATCCAGCCCAGCCCATCACTTGTCTTACATATATGTCCCTAATACTTATAAAGCTTGTTATAAAACTAATGTAATATACTAGTGAATACTGTCCTTACATCACTGTCAGCAAGGTTTTGGCAACATCAAGTTTAAATAATAATACAATACAGGTACTATAAGGTCATTCTACATAATTATTGTACTAAAATCAATTTAAATCTACTTATCACTAACTTTTTTTCTTAGGTTGTCAATGTATTTCAAGTGAATACTTAAAAAATATTCCACAACATAAGTAACAGGAGTATTATTTGCTCACATCATTGGTTCTTGTACTGTAATAATTGTCAGTGTAAATACTGCAAAAAGCACCGCTATATTTAAAACTAACACAGTTTATTGTCAGGGTTAAACTACAAATATGAGTCACTGTTTTGCATTCAGCTACAGTGAACACAATAAGTCCTTAACACGTCAAGTTTAGTCTGTCTATTATTATTATTATTATTGGTTGGCACAAAGGAATCATTCCAATACATTAATAATTAAATATTATTCTATTTTAGTTAATATACTGTAAACAGTTATTAAAAGCTTTCCACAAAGCTTCTTCATCCTTCAAATTTTGAATACTGTACTAACAAATGCAATATTGTGCTGTAATATAATATGTGAGGATTATATCATGGAAATACTGTATATAAAATGAAATATAATTTTAAAATTACTGACTAGAGTTTTGTACTCTTATCAAATTACTTATGATGTTTTAAAATATGACTTTTAACAGCAGACCGCTGAGAGGCACGGTAAGGGCAGGTTGGGCAGGAGTAAGGTTTCTCTCCTGTGTGAATTCGGATATGATTGTTAAGATTATTCTTTGTTGAAGAACGAAATGGACAATATGGACATGGGAATGGCCTCTCTCCTGTGTGCTTACGTATGTGTTGCTTCAGTTTGTCTTTCTTAATGGCACAGTAAGAGCAAAATGGACAAGTGAACGGCTTCTCCCCAGTGTGAATACGGACGTGTTGAATTATCCTGTCTTTGGTGGTTGCGCTGTGAGAACAATAAGTACAGTTATAGGGTTTCTCTCCGGTGTGGGTTCGTATGTGTTTAGTCAAGTGATCTTTCCTATCTGTGGAATATTTGCAGTAAGAACACCGATGTAACTTCCTGGCGGCTCCACTCCTGCTATTCTTCGAGCCATCATTGTTCACTTCCACCTGTTGGGAATGCCTAGCTTAATTACTATCATCAGGTTCTAAACAATTAGCCTAGAGTGTGTGTTTTTTTTATCCTGGCAAAATTGCACTGATTCCTTTCTATGTAATATGACTTTAGATACATGTTTTGCCTACATTCCAGCATTTAAAAGTTGCAGATAAGTACTGCATTGTACTGTATCAAGTTGTGTAAATATTAGTTGCAATTTGTCTTGGATTGCATTACATTCACTGATAAAGTCAACAATTCTAATGAGGGAGTCGGTACATTTTTGCCAGGTTAAAAAAAAAAATGTAGTATAAACATGAACTGTCTGCCAAGTAAGTGATGTCTCAGCTTGCAGTGCCTTTCATTCAGACTGCAGTGGTATCTGGTAACCTTGTCAGTATGTGTACAGCAATTTGAACAAAACACAACCCATACAGATACATCACTTCATTGGCTGACTGTACAATATGATTACTTGAATGCTTCTTCAGTATTATTATTATTATTATTATTATTATTATTATTATTATTATTATTATTATGTTAAGTCACTCTTTAACTGCATGCATATAATCTAAAGAAAATCAAGTTAATGAATCTTGATTGTCTTCAACTTTTTTGTTATTCTTTTTTAACCCAGTAAAATATATCCCCTTGATGACACATATTCATTACATTGAGCAGTCACTTGTCATAAAACTAATTTCACAGCATGCCACTTACATGTAAAAAAGCTTAGTGCTAGGCTGGAACTAAGAACTCAAAAACACATATCTGCCATTACTTGCAATACAGCAGGACACTTCATAACATAAAAATCTATACTACAATCTCCATTAAACTTATTTTAAGCCAAAAATGAAACTAAAAACAATGCTAATAACTGATATGTTACTGAAAGTAGGTTTCCAGTCTTCCAATTATCTGAGCCATTAGCAAGGACCAAAATTCTTGGTACATGAAGTTTATCGATGCTCAGTTGTGTGAATTCGAAGATGATTGTTCAAAGTATTCTTTGTAGAACAGCGGAAAGGACAAAGTGAACAGTTGAATGGCTTTTCTCCTGTATGAGTGCGAATGTGCTGCCTAAGCTTGTCTTTTTTGGTTGCACTGTAGTTACAGTGTGGGCAGGAAAATGGTTTTTCTCCAGTATGTGTTCGGAAATGTGAAATGAGTTTGTCCTTAGTTGTTGCACTGTATGTGCAGTAGTGGCAGGTAAATGGTTTCTCTCCAGTGTGTGTACGTATGTGCTTAATGACGTGGTCTTTTCTGTCAGTGGAATATTTGCAGTATGGGCACTGATGAACCTTGCTGACAGCTCCTCTCCCGCTACTCTTCGAACCATCACTGTTTTGTTCCACCTGCAGGGAATGCCTAGCTTAATTATTGTCATAATTTCATTTCAAATCTACAAACTTAACCTTATGAATACACAAAAAATTGAGGCATGCTCAGCAAGTTAAGGATAAAACATACACAAATTATATTAAAAATTACTTTTAAAAGTTAATGTTTTCTCAAGAATGATAAATTAGGTAAAACAATAAAGTTTGTTCATCTTAAGATTCATCAAACTTTAAGTTTAAAAAATTATATAAAGTAATAAAAAATGCTAAAAAAAATCCTGAGGCAGGGTTTCTGATGAAAAAAATTGAAAAACACTAACTTTTACAATAACATACACAGTGGTACAACAAACATTCCTTGCTACAGGTTTCACAAAATATGTTAATGTGTGTGTATGAGTGTGTGTGTTATGGGAATATGTAAGCCATTACTTGCATATATTCAGGCAACATTATTAATGTAAAAAACAATAACACAAATGCTCATAAAAATACAAATCTTAAATTATATGCCAAACTAATTATTAAAATACTACAACAGGACATGCTTTGAAAATTGAAAGAAACATAATTTTACAAAAGATGGAAAATATTAATTTCCAAGATAGAATACAAACTACATGCAAAATTAAATTCACGAGACTCTTTGCATTGAGAGGAGCATTCTGATTATCATGTTTAATATTCGGTTAAAAATGTAGACGAGAAACATTACCAAGATGGTGCAGCAATTGTATACAGTATTATCCACATTTCAATATATAAGTGAATGGTATAGTTATATACAGTAGGATGGTAAAACTTTACTCTTTGCTTTCTGTACAGCACATCTCTACTGAAGCCTGACTTTTCAAGGCAAACTTCACTGACATTCATTATTGATCTGAATTCATTGGAATGAAAAGAAACTAAATGGTCATATGACACACGACTGAACTTTGAAGACTTTGATGAACGGAATACAGGATATAACAATGATGAGTATTAACCAAATTGTCATACATTATATAGACATTGTGGATATAAGTGGCTAGTGACAATGGATGCTAAAATATGTGGACACAAAGAACTTGATGATATGAAAATATTGAGTATCTATATAAAACTTTACACATTAAAAACTGGTTACCAACTCCTCCAAACTGTGCCAGAAAACACACTACCAAACCTAAGTACTGTATGGTATAGGTAATGTGTGGCATTGTATGAATAACATCTTAGCCTCTTAAGTCACATGATATTATTTCTATGTTCCTTTTCCTTTACCCTCCTGATAATTGTTATCTTTTCAAGTTTCCTTCCTTGTTTTCCTGTTTTAAGTTCTGTACACTCCTATAAACATCATGGAAGAGGTTAATGAGGCCTATACATCTGTCTGAACTACAAGATAAGCAAATCATTTGTACTATAAAGAAAAGTGTTCAGGTCTTGATGATGCAGCGATAATGAATGGTGTTATAAACATGGATCAACTCCAATAGCAACTCCACCATATAACAAACATCACAGATAATATTACAAATCACTTCATTTCAAACAATGTGGAATAATATGGAATAAAGTTACTCCTACATTCACTAATTGTTAACTACAATACAATACCACCTACTGTACACTCTGACCAAACAATTTCTCAACCACACACTAAAAGCTTGTAGTCCTTGAATGTTCTTGTCCATTTGTTTCATATGATTTTCACACTGGAGTTCACAGAGTAAAACAATGACTTGTTAAATCTTCTTTTATTAATATGGTTACAAAATCTTTTCTAAAACTAACTACAGTACCGTACTGTATTTATAAGTGGTACAATATTTTACCACAATATTACTTGTTAATACAGTATATGCATCAAATAACGTAAAGCATTGAGACATATTGGAAATATACTTAAACAATTGGTTAAGTGAACAAACATTACTGTACAGTACATTGACGAATGTGTACAAAAAGGAAGCTAGAGTTTACTTGGCACTTTAACTCTTCCTCTTCTCAACTGGCTGTACTGTCTTAGTATGGGAAGTATGATGTCGAGCCATATGGTAACGAATGGTGGCCAAGTGAGAGGCACGGTAGGGGCACAGTGAACAACTGTAAGGCTTTTCCCCGGTGTGAATCCTCATGTGGTCACTCAGCGCATATTTTGTTGATGAACGGTACGAGCAGTGAGAGCAACTGAAGGGTTTTTCTCCGGTGTGGGTACGAATGTGTTTGACCAAATGATCTCTCCTAGCAGTGGAATGATTACAGAATGGACACAGATGCACCTTGGTAGTGGCAGCTCTCACACCATCGCTGTTCACCTCCACCTGCCAGGAATGCCTAGCCTTAATTACTATTATACGTATATAAGTTACTTTTAAGACACTAATCACTATACTTACAACACAGGAGCTTATACAGTAAAACAATTACCAATTAAATCTTCTTTTATTAATATGGTTACAAAATCTTTTTGTAAACTACTAGTAAGTGGTACAATTTTTGACCACAGAAATTACATGTTAATATAAATACTTAGTTATGAGTATCAAATAATGTACAAGAGTTTCTTAACCTACCATACTTATAAATATAAAAGACTTAGCCAAATAGTTATGAATTCACTTACAAACTATACATGGGTGATATAGGTAGTAAAACATTGTAAATACGGATTTTAAATATCCACTGAAGCCAATTTTGTGGTTTCCATAATGGGTGTTGGAGAACATTTTTCATGTCATCAACAACTTTTTGGAAAAGGAGAGAATTTATGGTTACAGCAGCAAAGGCCATTACTCAATTCTAATACTGTCTGAACTCTATAAAATATTGACATATGAAAAATGGACTTAAATTTGGAAAAAACTATATACTATACAGGCAAACAAAAAAAACAAAAAAAAAAAAAAAAAAAAAAACTGGTCACCACAACTCTATTACTGACGGCTGTACTTGTATGTTAAATGTGATGTTGACCCAAACAGTTAGACAAGATAGGCAAGTGACACACAAGGCTTAATTCTCCCTGGTGTGAATCCTCCAATGGTTCCACAGCACATTATGTACTTTGTTGAGGCACAATACAAGCAGTGACAATAACTACATGGTTTCTGTGTGGTGTGGGTATGAATGTGTTACACCAAGTTAGTGACCCTTACTACTTGTAGTATAAACAAACACAGTTGTGACACAGATATAACTTGGTACCATCAGTACAGTAGTTCTCCCATCATCACTGTTCCATCTTTACCTGCCAGGAATGTCTAGCCTTACTTACTGCTCTTATTACAAGTCACTCTCGGGCATGTACTGCCCCAAACATATATCTCTGGACTGGATTTCATCGTATAAAGTTAATTGCGCTCTGAGTGGCCCTATGATGAATAAAAGGAGGATCTTGATTGGCTGAGCCCAGTCGAATATTACGTTAAGAAACAAATGTTTTAATTTTTCCTATTAGCACCGAGATTAAGGGATTACAATGCTACCTCTACAAAGGAAAATGTCATATAAAGCATATATATATATAAAACGAGACTTGGAAGATGATATTTACTATTCATATAAAATCGAACAGACAAAAGGAAATATGGCGAAACCCGATGAAACAAGAGCATGATTCAAACCCAGACACTCCTGCCTTACAACTCTGAGAGTCGAAGCTAGACAGAAATTGACAGAAGATTCCCTTATCTTGAACCGCAGTTTGACCATAGGACCACTCTGAGCGCATTTTACTTTATACCATGAAATCTAGTCCAGAGATATCTGTCCGGGGCGGTACCTAATCATACTCGTTAATCTGGTCTTCTTTGACACAGCTAACAGTTTTCTTTCACGGTTGGTAATTTTAAAAATGATCTTCGATTGTTTACATGAACAAACACTATCCCAAACATTCTTTTATAAGTATAAAAATCTTGCAAACAGAAAATATATATACGGCTGCAGAAATCTAACTACATTGGCACCGGCATGACTCACTCATCACATCATCAACTATATTATGTTTACAGCATCAGTCTTAAAAAAAAAAAAAAAAAAAAAAAAAAAAAAAAACTGTCAACCATGTAAAACGATTTCAATAGGAAACTAGCACCTCAATTTTCCCATTTTTGACCATCTTATGTCACAAAATATGGTATTGTAAGGTTGCCATGTGAGGCACACAGGAGGAACACAAAACACACCTGAGTCTTTTCTCTGGTGTGAATCATTATGTGTTCAATCAATGAATATCTTGTCAAAAAACTAAACCCACAGTATTTGTATGGTTTCTCTCCACTGTGGGTATAAATGTGTCTTTCTAAACAATATTTCTTATCAGTGAAATAATTACAGTATGTACTGATGCACCTTGTAGGCAGCAGCTTTCCCTCCCCATCACATGCTGGGAATGTCTGCCCTTAATTATTACTATAGATCATATGAGTCACTCTCAGGCACAACACACACCAATCATTATAACACCTAAAATCAATACAATCAGAAAATAATGCATCCTGTACACTAAAAACTCTTACAACAATGGGCTATATAAGACAACATTAATGGTATTGATGATGGCGTGATACAGGTACAATGGCTCTGTTGTTTGTCTATGGAGTCATCGTACTGGTACCACACCATCGTCAACACCATGAATGTTAATGCATATAGCCCATTGGCTCATCACTTCTGCATTTCTCTCGGACTACTAGACTACCACCGGCTGAATTATATGACTCTTAACTGCCAGCATTTATAAGTTGCATATGTGTACCAAGTTGTGTCAATGTATGGTGTGCTTTGCTCACATTGCACTACATTTCCCAAATACAAAATAATATATTCAATAAAGGAGACAGTATATTTGTGCCTGGTTATAAAAATGGAGTACAGTAGAGTTTTATGGTTTAATGTGCTAAGGAGTGACTCTACTTCAGTTTGGTGACTGTTCATTATTCTTCATATAAAAGGTTGTAGCTACTTCAATTCTACATACATCACATCTCACATTGTACTGATATTTATATGGTCACAAGCTGTATATTATCTTTACTTCAATAAAGATGATAATATAGTGTTGGCAAAATTAGAGCAACTGATTCCACCAAACAAGTCCAAGCAACAGAATAATTTTTATTTAGTTAATCTGGTCCTGTTTTCTGGCATTAGTTGGAGAAATCATTTAGACTCCAAGATACCAAAAGTATATTACCCTATTAACCCCTATTTCCAATCTGACCCAAGAAAAACCTTGGAAAACTAAGAGTCCAAGGCCGACTCTTTGACCTTCAGTGGTTTGTCCTTGGGTTCATAAAATCATTTCCAATTCATCAAGTCATGGAATAAGTTAAAAGACAACAACATAAAAAGAAATACCAATGTGGGACCTAGCTTTGGTGTTTCTCTCTCCAAACTGTTAAGGGGGTAATACACTTTTGATACATTAGAGTGCCGTGATTCCTCCAAAGGATGTCAGGAAACAGGACTAGATGAACAAAAATAATGGTGGCCTGTTGCTTGGAAGAGTCTGGAGGAATCATTTGCTCCAGATTTACCAATACTGTACTTCCCTCTTAAATGAGATCCATATTGGCAGTTACTGTAAAATATAATACTCTGACATCATATAACTGCCATGAGTCAGTCAGTCAAAGAGCCATATTCAAGAACATCTGTGGTACATACAATGGGGTGGTCCAGGTACGATGGCTTCATAGAAAAACAACAGAGCCATAGTACCGGTACCACACTATTTGTTAACATCACCAATGTTCTTGTATATGGCCCAAAGTCAAATTTAAACAAAGGTTCATATGCAAGAATATTGGAGTGAGCTTGTACATGAATAGTTTGATCACACACGAGGAACATTACTTGTCAATATGAAATTGTAACACCTTTACTTAGAAATAATGAAGGGTCCAGCCATGTCAATATTAAAATAGAAAGTAATTCATAATACTGTACTATTTGTCTTCTTTTTTTCCCCTATTTGAGCATGGTAGCCATTATTGGATGTCATTATTATATGTTGGGTTTTGGTGGTGGTGGTGGTAGTGGTTTAGTTGTTCTCCAGTGCTTCACATTTGTTCAAACCGTATCAAAATATATTATGTTCAGTCTGATTAAACATCATCAATACATCTGGTGACTAATTGTTAACACACATGAAATTGATCCAAGCACAGAAGGTTTGAGTATGAAACACACACTGTACCATTCAACAATACACCACATAACTAATTCAGTATAAGCACAAGTTTTTCCATTGGTCATTGCTTTACATTGTCATAATTATATGAAACTGGATCATTAAAATGCATTTGGTGTAAGAAGTAAGTTTATCCAAAGTTCAATTTTTGTAGTGATTGTGTAACTTGTTACTACCTGGCTGGATTCTAGTACTTGGTAATTTCTACAGACTAACTTTTTCATCTGTCAACAAATACGACTCATTATCATAAAAAGCAGTACTTTTAAAAGTACTTCTGTTTCATAGCTTCTAATTGTAAAAGTTCATACAAAAATGTGTAAAACGTTTTACGGCATATGCAAATTCTACTTTTACTTTAAAAGTCATATTAAAAAATATGCGTATTCATTCTTGTATGACAGTATTAAACTTTAGGAGGAAATATGTAACATTTCCTCACCCAATATCTATGGCAATAGAATTCATCACATTCTCTTAACTTACAAACAAAAAAGTTACTACAGTACCATATTATCAATAATCCAACTGTATTTGTGCGTCTTCATAAATATCTTCATTGAGACGATTATGTGAAAAACTCTGCTTACAAAACTTAAAAAAATAAAATAAATATCTCCTACACTGATTATCTAGAATGTTTTGATATACAGCATCTATCAAAAGTCAGTCAGTATCTAAAATAGTTTAACTTATGCTACAAAATTCCTACACAAATCCAAGTTCATACGTTTGGCTGCGAGAACTCACTTGGAAAGTCATGTATAAAATCTATTGGATTTACTGGATTTTAAGGGATTAATATACTGTATCAATAAACTGGAGACTACGCACTCCTCTATCCTCCATACTTGTGCTACTTAGCAGACAAACACTGAAGTTGTCTGTTTTCAGGCACATTCTGTAGGAGTCGGTAGCCTACACTTCACTGATGGAATCTTACCCCTTAAAATTACATCTAGAGTTACACAAAAAATGAGCACATATTCATCAATTAATATTTGTGACAAAATGAGACTTACAGACACAAACCTCAATTTCTTCCCACATAAAAGAGATAAGAGTAAAGATATAACAAGATGTCCTTTTGATAATGGTATTGGTTACATACTGAAAACCATAGGGTAGACCTCTGTGTTCATTATGAGTTACATAAAGAATACAGTTAGCCATCATACAATAAGGATATCTTGTCTCATCTCTACTAAGTGTTTTTTTATTCATATCCGGCAATAATGCACCAATTCCCTTCTAAGTAATATGAACTTGGGTAAATGTTTTGTTTATTCTAGGGTTAAATGCTGCAGATAAGTACAGTACCTTGTTATGCAAATTTGTGATGCAATCTGTCTTGAACTACATTACAGTTACCGAAAAATCCAAGAAATTAAATGAGAAAAGGTACATTATTGCCAGGTTAAACAAAAATATAGAGTATAATTACTTTGGGAGGGTAGAAATTAGAGTTGGTGACTGAAAAGTTGTAGTCGGAGGTATTGTTAACCACACTTGACACTTTCTATACCAACTACTAACTGTACCTACATTGCTTTGCACCATCTCAAATATAAGTAATACTGACTCACTGGCAATTTCTTCCTATTCTCTCTCACTAAAATGTAAATAACATCTTGTCATTATATTTTCACTACACTACTCAAAACAGTTTATGTATGACTGGCATACACTGTACATAGGTTGATAATATCAAGGTGGTTATAAATACCTGACTGTAACTATATCTTTGCCATTTGTATTCAGAAATGTTTACTTGGCCTCACATCTGTTACTCTTTGAAAATATGGATGATGGCAAGTAATCTTAGTCTATTAGTATTCATATAAAACATTAACGTTAAGGAAGCAAGCTGTTGTTGTACAAATTGGAAGCTATTGATTTCTCCAAACTACAGTACAGTGCAGTATGATGGTCTGTTTAGTGACATACTTTGAAGGAATTAATAGCTTACTAATTAGTAACAACAACTTTGCCTCTTAATCTCTCAGCACAATCAGCATTAAAAACTACTTAATATTCACCAGAAATTTACTGATGCCTCTGGCATACTGTATAATGCATCACTTGTAAATAGCAATACTGTATTTCAAATTTATACATTTAATAAATCTTTTACTATCACATCAATTTCAAATAATATAGTGTAATGTAAATTATATGTAAAATTTAGGGATATTTTTGTAGCCTATTGATCAATAAAGTCTCTGAGTAAAGCACTATACACTTCCATGCAAAATACTGGATAAGTGTTGAAGTACTTCTCTGTATTGTACTCACTTAAGAGTGTGTACAGTACAGTAACTTAATTATAATACAAATGAGCAAGTAAACAGAGTAAAGATGCAATTAAAATAACATCTACATGTCAGTGTATTGAGGTGGACATTTATATTTTGGTGATGATGGTTATCACTCAAATGAGAATCTTGTGTACTTTACCTCCACTGAACAAGAGAAACAGTAAATTATTACAGATATTTTAAGTATAAAAAATAAAAGCACTAGTGATGCATTACCACCATGGCAATCATGTTTTATGCTTCAATAAATGGCACTGTAGAGCTGACTTTTGAGTAGCTCGGTAAGGACAGAGAGTGCAGTTGTATGGCTTTTCTCCAGTGTGGATTCTAATGTGTTTATTCAAAGCATATTTAGTTGAAGAGCGATGGGGACAATGCGTACAAACAAAGGGTTTCTCTCCTGTGTGGGTACGTATGTGCTTTGACATGTGGTCTTTTCTAACTGTGGTGTGAGTGCAGTAGGGACACTGGTTCACCTTGTTGCCTCCTCCTCTTCCGCTAAGCCTCGTACCATCACTGTTGGCTCCCACCTGCCGGGAACGCCTCGCTTAATTACTGCCATCATTCATTCTTCTTCTATATTACTTATTAAATTAAATAACTAAAATTAAGTGGACAAGATATTGTCAACAAATGGGAGACAACCGATTCCTCCAAACACTGCCATGATACAAACCACCTCAACTAAGGAGATGATCTTTGGCTTAGTTTGGAGAAATTAGTAACCCCCAATTTGCTGACAATACCCCATCCCTCTTAAACAATCTTCAATACATAAATATTTATAATATCCTGACAAACTGATTGGAAAGATATCAGCAGCACAGAAAGAGTTCAGACTTCAACTCACATCAGACTGAGTGTTGTACCCAGGCTTTAGAGTTATATGTAAGAAAAGTGTCAGGAGAAGTGATGATGGTAATTATAGATACAATGACTCTACTTTAACCAATGTCTGTGTAGCCATTGTAATGTTATCGTTATCACTCGGCCCCTGACTTATCTTACATGTGGTCCTCTGTGCAATGTTAATAGTACTCACTCTGGTGTGTTAAAGTCCCAACTCTATCAATGGCATTTCTAGTTAACCTATCTTCTGGGTATTTAGGCCTAATGAGAAAATTAAGCTTCATCTAAAAAAAAATTCTATTAAGTACATTAGTCTGATTAATTCAATAAAAAATTTTCAGACTCCACAGTAATTTTATGAACATTAAATATAGCGGGTGGAAATGATTCAGAAGAGGATACAGTAAAAGTCCCTTAATCCGGAGGTCTATACCTCGGAATGCTCGCTCCCCCAGAACTTTTTGGGCCCACCAATTTTACCAATAATTACTGCATCGAAAAAAAAAAAAAGTAATGCTCCAAACTCCCGTCATTTTCCCACCCAGAGTGTGTTTATGGTTCGTGTGCATTCCTCTCATTTCATTCGGGATATAATTCAGTGTTGTGGGTGTCTACAGTTTTCATCATGGCTCCTAATAAACCACCAAAGAAGCCCACTAAGAAGTTGAGACCTCATAAGACATTAAATTACGAGTGTCAGCTGCAATCATCATCCTCCCACCACACATTCCCGACACTCATAAATTACGTGTGACAACCAGTGGTGCCAGGTCTGATGCACAAAATTTCCCCAACTTCAAAAACAGAATTTCCCTTTTTGCCTCAATAAATCCCTGTTTACTCTTCTCTTGAACATTGACGGTCATTCTTTTTGGTATTTCGTCTGGTAGAAATTTCCCTGTTTACTCTTGAACCATCTTTATATAATTTCCCTGTGTCGACTAAAAACTTCCCTAAAACAGAGAAATTTCCCTGCACCTGGCAACAGTATTTTGAAGTCCACACAGGAATATTATATAAAGATTGTTCAAGAATAACCAGGGAAATTTCTACCAGATGAAGTACTAAAAAGACCATAATTGTTCAAGAATAAACAGGGAATTATTGAGGCAAAAAGGGAAATTTTAAAGGTAAAGTTAGGAAATTTTGTCAAGCAGACCTGGCAACAGCTGCGATCCTCCCATCACCCCCTCCTTACCTCATAAATTACATGTGTGACAGGGAAACCTGTATTTAAAAGTAATAAAAGTATTTTATACGTATTTTGAGGGGTATTTTTCGATAACACGGAATTTTCACTAATTCGGAAGTCTCAAACCCCCCTGCCTTCCGGATTAAGGGACTTTTACTGTACCACATAATTATCAAGAACTCGTATCCCAATAATCAAAGCAACCATGTTTAACTTCCAAACCTACAACACAACTATCCCTCCCGTGCCCAAGTACTGTCAATACACGTATGTTATAAGACCCTTTCTTTTGACCACTTAATACACAAACATTACACTAGTATGACTGAGAACTGCATTTGATGCTGTATAATTGTTAATACAGATACGAGGATGTAAGACACCAAAATACAATACAGTATAGGCAGTCCCCAAAGTACGAAAGTAATTGGTTCCCAAAAGTTTTTCGTAAATTGGATTATTTAAATGTTATTTTTTTATAGATATCTTTAGCTTTCATACGTACTGTACAGTATATATATTTCTACATACACTTTCATTTCAGGTGAAAAATGTGTAACTCCAAGAACATTCAGCAGAGGTTGTGAAAACAGTTACAGCACAAGTATCTTATGTTTCCCATACTCAAGTTAACCCCTTCAGATTAATGAAGTATTTTAACACAAACTAGCAACAAATTATTCTAACCAACATTTTTCCTTCATGTATTGTGTAAAAAATACATAGTTGGCAGTTTCCATGAAAACCACATGGAAAATTTTTAGATCAAGACAGTAAACCGTTTGTTTTCTTATGAGTTGTGAAAAAAGGGCATTATTTTGTTTATATTGGAGTGAAGATGAATAAGAGAACAAACTACAAGAGGCAATGGTAACATCATGAAAATTACAATATGAAATCTAGGCTTCTACAATAGTAAGAACCCGAATGAAAATGGAAATATGGTAAGATGAGGTTGTAAAATGGTTATTAATATCTTTTACTTATTCAGGAACAACAAAAGTACTGTACGCTACTGTTATTGTACTATATGACTATCACAGCCTATATCCCTGCATATATAAACAAACATAAACCTCAAAATTAGAATATCCTTGAGTAATGTCAAAAGTATCACAAACTTTATAAGTTTCCTCATGTAATATGTAGGAATTGTCAAGTCTCCAATGTACTAAAAGTATAATTATTTCCTCCATAACTCAGTAAAACTTATTTCTTTTATTTTTCTAATAACTCATACACAATGTTCTTTGTACGTACAAATATCAATAACAAGATAGTATGATTTTCTTGTAACTCACTAACATGACACTGACACACACACACACACACACAGAATTCTCCACATGTACCCCCATACACTCACAGACACACACATATACAGTACACACATACAGAACTTATCAATTACATTGCCTTCACGACCATTTTGAAGTCAATAAACATTTAGCCCCGCTAACTAACAAACTAACATGTAATTTTCACATGATGAAGGGTAAATACAAAACACACTGTATAATTTTCACCAGGTTTAATTTTTATGTATAAGCATGTGACATAATAATGCAGACCTTTGTGCAGCTTTATATGGACACATGGAACATGAATATGGCTTCTCCCCGGTGTGAATACGGACATGGTTGTTCATTGTGAATTTGGTGGAGGCTCGGTAAGGACAGTGGGGACAAGTGTATGGTTTCTCTCCCGTGTGTGTGCGGACGTGTTTGGTCATGCTGTGCTTTCTCTGAGTGGTATACGAGCAGTAGCTACACCGGTGATACGTAGATGATGTTGTGTAGGTTCCATCTCCTCTCCCTCTACACCTCAGATCATCTTTCATCACTCCTCCCACCTGTCGGAGAGCCTAACTTAATCACAACTGCATACAATAAACAACACATGGGTAAGAGCCTTTTATGATAATATTCCACAAAAGTACTTTCCATCTCAAGAAGCAATAGCGAAAGGTTATTTCTTTACAATAAACAACTTCTGAGTATCACCAAACACGTTTTGTTGGAGGTAAACACACCCAAAGCTTTACAATAATTTTAATTAATCCATAAAGAATTGCTTGTCATTATTTAATATGGTATGTATGTTTAATCAAAAACAATAGAAACAGTAGAAACCTCAATGACCAAGGATTAATATAGGCTCCTTCTCATCTGGTGTTCATTCTACACAATCAGACAATAAAGTCTTCACAAACTGAAAGGTCTTTTATATAGGTTGCCAATCTGCAGTTTTCTATAGCCGTTTTCGTTTTTTTCTTCTACGTCTGTGATTATTGTACATTTTGGAAAAATATAACTGACATTAATAGTTTCTGTGTATGAAAACCATCACTAGTGTCTTATTTTCTCCCATGAAGTTCAATAAAACATAAAATGTACAAAACTAATTTAAATGAAAAGTACGAAGATTTCAACTCCTGATTTCTAATAAATATTTCCTGACATAATAAAGAAAATTACGAAAACATGATGAAGATGTATTTTCTGTGTTGTCATTTTATTTTTTCCTTGAAATGCAATACTGTATTGCTTTCTCCATTCTCTTGTAAGATTTCTTAAGACAAGCACACATGCCCTAATACTGAAGGAAATAATTACTGGATATTCTATGACAACTTGGTACTGTACTCGACACCAGCTATTATTTTGATCTCTGATATGTTTATGTTTTGATTGGAGCTTCACACAGTTTATACTACTGTAGGTGGAATTTGAGACACTTTTTATGTATGATATTAAAATACAACCTTTAACACATCCACCACCCAATACCAACAAGTAGAGGAATAAAGGGGTTGAATTTGACATTAATTTTCTAATTTCTGAGGAAACTTGCCAAAGGTTGAAGTTATTATAATTTTTTAACCTCCGAGGAAACTTGCCAAAGAATCCAGAACTGAATGTACACTCCTGAACTAATACAGGGACCTACTACAGTACTTATATCTATCTACTGTATATATATTCACCCTCAGTGAGGATTTGATCACTGAACCACGAGGCTTTTGTGAACTTAAAGGTAACCGTTATAGCATCTTCTGCCTAGACTAGACGTTTATGGAGATAAAATAATAGTTTTGCTGCATATGGAATGAGGTGATGAGATGTAATATATTACCTTTCAAGAATAACCCAGTTCCACCAATTTAATTCAATAATGTATTGTATGTACCAAGCCATACAGAGCATTTGGTACCAAGACTCTACAAAGAAATAGAAGAAAAAAAAAAAGGTGGAACTGGTACCGTAAACGGAACAAAACTACTCTGACCATCAGATAATGTTTATTATGATACGAGTCATGTGTCATCACTGTACCTCAACCTTTTCCAACCCCAGGATTTGAATGAATTTGTAAACAAATGCAGTTCATAGATTAAGGTTACAGTACTTTGATTGTCATGCAGATTTATTATTAAAATTAAATAACTACAACCTGACTGATTGAAATTATGGGGCTTAATATTTTATTAGGAAACCAAAGTATATTGATGCCACCAAACTGGGCCACAAAACAACTAACTACACTGCTTTATGCTACAGTAATGAGGAATCAGCACATTCTAGTTTGCCCATATTATCCCCTATAATTGTATATACTGTATATATAAAACTATATCCCAGTACAATTTTATCATGTTACATGTTTTGTCATATGAAACTGTAATGTAGACCTATGTGAGGCTCTATATGAACAAAATAAACAAGAATAAGGTTTCTCTCCAGTGTGTGTACGAATATGTTGCCTTAAATTGTCTTTGGAAGCTGCACTGTATTGACAGTGAGGACATGAAAAAGGCTTTTCACCCGTGTGTGTACGAATGTGTTTTGACATGTGGTCTTTTCTAATTGTGGAATAAGTACAGTAGGGACACTGATGTAACTTGCTGACTGCTCCTCGCCCGCTATTCCTCGAAGCATCACTGTTCAGTCCCACCTGTTGGGAACGCCTAACTTAGTTAAAGCAATTCTGGATACAAATTAACTTCAGCAAAAATAATGAGCCTAGATTATGACGGCTCAATAACACAGTCATGACAACCACCAATGACTCAAAATCATATAACAGTTTAGGGAAGTAATCTCTTGTAAGTAATTTGGTGCTTACTTAGACCTCCAAAATATTATAAGAAACATATCCCCTAGTTTCATAGAGAGAATCTGTTTTCAGACATAGTTTGGAGGAATATGTAGCCCTTTAATTTGCCACATCAGATGACTTCCCTTAATATCAAGATCAAGGGGTTTGAATGTTAACAAAGTAGAGGCTCCAAATTCCCCCAAACTAATATACCAAAAAACAGAGCTTCCCTGGGTAAACAGAGGCAGTCTGTACCTTGGTGTAATATGGAGGAAGCAGAAGACTAATTCACCATTGCGATATTACTCCTTAATCTGATGTAACCCAAAGGAAATCCCGAGGGAGACAAAAACTTTCCAATTTTCCAAAATCTACTCAAGAATCCATTACACCTGCAAAGTATTCTACACTAACTTATAAAACCTGGGTAAATATATTCTCTGAACAGTATATATATATATATATATAACTTTACGAGCAAACAGTAACACTAATGAAAATATAAAGATTTGTCCCCACCCTAATAAAGGCATTAAAGCTGAAATTTTATGTATGGCTCAGTGTTTTTCATTCTAAGGGTAGACTGCCTTTATGATAAATTGGAAGGCTACTGATTCCTTTAAACTGTGCCACAAAACTGATACCAATCACAATAACAACACTAAGGTTGTCTGTGTCCGGGTATAGTTAGGATGAACCAGAAGCCCTAAAAAAAAGTGTTGGTAAATGGAAGGCTGGTGATTCCTCCAAACAATGCCAAGAAAACACTATACATTTCAGTAGCCTGTTTTGTGATACAAGTTGGTCTCTTGTACTTGCTACACCAGTCACAATATAACTCATATAAAGGTAATGAAGAACAAACCACAACACAGTTTGTCTTTGTTTTTTATTAAATATTTGCTATTTATTATGATGCTTTGACAGATGAAAATGTAGAGCGTATCTATGTGAAGCACGGTAAGAGCATAAAGAACAGGAATATGGTTTCTCTCCAGTGTGAATGCGTATGTGATTATTAAGGGTATTTTTTGTACCAGAACGGTAAGGACAATGAGGACACAAGAAGGGCTTTTCTCCGGTGTGTGTACGTATGTGTTTAGTCATGTGGTCTTTCCTATCAGAGGAGTAAACACAGAAGGGACACTGATGTAACTTGCTGCCGCTTCCTCTCCCGATAATCCTCGACCCATCACTGTTCAGTCCCACCTGTAGGCAATGCCTCACTTAATTACTGACATCATGGAAATATTCCACTTTTCTTTCAAGTGTGATATTCAAGTCATGGGCCAGGCAATGACATTGGCCTGTAGAATAAATGGCTCCATATCTATTACATAGAGCCATAACAGTACACTGGATATCATGATCACTAAGCCCACAACTTTTCTTGCATACTCTCCATGAATGTATCCATGACTGATTTACTGTACATGGTAAATTACCTATACTAAAAATGTCAGCTAACACATATCAGAATTCATGTTTTAAGAGGGAGGAGACATTGGCACCTGGTGAGGCTGTTGATTCCTTCAAACTGTGTCAAGAAATATAATAACACAGATAAGCTGTTATGTTTCTTGTCCAAGCTTGGAGGATTTAGTGGCCTACAGTTTGCCATCAACATCTTGTCCTTTTTAACAATCATATCGGTTGTTTCCTTCACAGTCTTTTCATTTCCTCCATAAATTTCAACACGAGTTCTTAAGGGATTTTTAAGGTGGATTGAAAATGAAAAGATACAGAGTCCTTCACCTGAACCACAAAACAGAACCTAAACTTAGAGAATCAGTTTCTGGTTAATTATGTGGGGCCATGAAAGGAGGGTAAAGGACTGATGATTAAACAAATGTGTGCTGGTTTAACAGACAACTCCGTAACCACACTGTGTGAATAACTATGTTGGTAATATCTACTTATAAAGGGGTACAGAGGGGGGAGGGGGAAGCCTAGCGCATGTAAACAAACAAGCATTGACTACTATTGATATAAACTTCATAGCAAGGGGAATTTTTTTTAGTATGAATAAACCTACAGTACTTCATTTGTATTCAAGCATCTGTAGCTGTAACTAATATATATAAAAGCTTTGCTAATAACTTGAACTCTCTAACAGCTTACACACAAATATAACAATAGGCTTCTTCTATCTATTTTATGTGATTATCCTTTAGTTTTTCTAGTCCCACTACTGCAGGACTAGATCTCTCACCAAGGAGGGTTAAAAAGGACCACATGCAAGAACTGTGGTGTTGATGATGGCATGGTAATGGTACAATGATTCCATAGACAAATAACAGTCATTGTACCAGTACCATGCCAATGTTAACACCACAGATGTTCATGCATAGAGAACAGACAGTCACCATGAAAACCTTCCACACACTGGCTGAGGGACAGGTTTGGGAAGGAATGTGTTGGGAGGAAGGAGGTGGGTTCATGGTCATACAACTAGATAACCAGAGGAGTGGAAAGGCAACAGCTTTACCACTTGGCCAGGGGGAATTCCTTTTAATAGAGGGAAATATACTTCTGGTACACTGGAGGCTACCCATTTCTCCAAACTATGACAAGAAAGAAACCTAATCATCTGAATTAAAGTAGTCTGTTTCTTGTAATGGTATAGAGAAATCAGTTGTTCCAATTCTGCCAAGACTATATTTCCCCCTTTACTGATATACAGTACTACATAGACTTAACATCACATGGAACAGGAAACATAACAGGATTCCCTTTTCAAAAAATATTACACATTATTTTAAGTTGTACTCTGGTGTCATTCTGCATCCCCAACAAAGTCCTCGTACTGGACAACTAAATGGCATTCTCTTGGACTAAACTCCTGTCCACTGTCACCAGAGGTCAGTGTAATTGCTTATCTTGTGTGTGTTCCAGCAAGCAAGTATCCATCATGACTGTAGAGCATAATAAGCCCATATAGAGTTCACATGAGAGCCATGTTTTATTATTACAGTGATCTTCTACTGGTAACAAACACAACTTTAGTCCTTGACATTTGGAGAATTTTTATGGAAAGGACACATCTAACAAAAATTATGTATATAGTGTGCCATTTGTTATGCCTGACATTTTGATACACAATACAACATTTGATATTAATGACACATTAAGGACCATGTAGGGTTTCTTTTGACTTGCTAAATCAATTGACATTTATTTGAGAAAAATTACAAAACTAATCTGCCACTAATTTGTATATCCAACTGTTTTGAGTTAATTTATTTGTAATGAAAACTCAGACAAACTGTTGTAATAGCTTCACCTAGCCTTCAGCACCATAATTAACTTTTTAAATGTCTTCAATTTCATAGATAACAACTTATAATGAATTTTAAAAATGTCAATATTCATACCTGTACAAAAAATACTCTTCTTTTAATAAAGCTATGAATTATCATGTGTAACAATAAAACCTAAATCTTAAAAATTACATTTAAAAATATAGAGTAAATTATCCTTCCATTTGCCTTTCCTTCCTCAATGTGTTTTGTGTTTAGCGATATGGTTTTGTAATGCTGTCCGTTGAGAGGCCCGGTAAGGACACAGTGTACAGGAGTATGGCTTTTCACCGGTGTGGACCCGAACATGGTTTTTCATTGTGTTCTTTGTGGAGGATCTGAAGGAACAATACGGACACGTGAACGGTTTCTCTCCGGTGTGAGTCCGAACGTGCTGCTGCAACTTGTCCTTTGTGGTCGCACCGTATGTACAGTATTGGCAAGGGAATGGTTTCTCTCCCGTGTGTGTACAAATATGTTTTACCAGGTGATCTTTCCTAAGAGTGGTATAGGTACAGTAGGGGCAGGGATGAACCTTGCCGACCGCTGCCCTCTTCACTGAGTCACTCTTCAGCCCCACCTGCCGGGAACGCCTAACTTAATTTTTTTGCACTCTGTTTGTGCTGGATCCACAAGGCTTGTATTTGGTGTATGCTCATCATATGAACAGTACATAAAAATTATCCCAAAAAAGTTATGGCCTTGATACAAATGTCTCGTTTGGCCTGGTATTTGTTTTTAATAAATCTATTGTATTGTTGTGGATTTAGTGATGACAATGTCTGGTACAATGTCTCCAAGTACTGTAGTGTCTATGGAGTCATTGTAACAAGTCATTATCATCATCCACTGGCCGTTAACTTGTCTTACATAATTATGGCCCCTTCAATAATAATAGTAAGAATGACTCTTCTTTTATTGGATGAGCTTTAGTCAAATATAAGACATTGTGGATCCTGCTCCTTGGCTTTAAGCACATATACACATGTTCACATACAGTACAGTATATATAATGAAATATATATATTCTGTTTTCTATCACAGGAGAAAATGTAAAGTTACAGTCCAAGCTTTCATTCAATGACACAAACTGTCTCCCGGGTGTAATAACAAACCAACAAACCAACTAACACACCCACAATACATCTAACTTGTGTTGTTTGAGACATTGCCAGCTTACCCCCATTCTGCTTAATTCACTCCTGCCTATCTTACTAATCCATTCACCTCTATCCTGACAACACTATATGCCTAAAGTGAATCAAGAGTGTAAACTGCCCGTACATTATTTTCAAGATAGGAAAACATAATCATCATCACTAAGGAATTTCAATATTACTATTATTGTACTAGTAAATAACATTAACATATATTTGTTATTGATGAGGACCTGACTGATACTGTGGTGTGTTTTTGTGTCACCAATCATTGTGTTTAGTGACATCTGGTAATGAGTGACTGGAACACACTGGAGTAAAATGGAGTGTTTCGTGCAACGCACGTCTGGTAAGGCAATTAGACACGTACACATTTAAAATCATCTCTTCCAGCTCAATGTACTTTTTATTCCCTAAATGCATTGAACTTTACAAAACTTCTATATAATATAGTTCATATAATACAATATGAATACAACTGTGTATGAATATCCTTCCCTTCGTATCATTCATTACCAAAATTGTTTAAAAATTACAAAATATAAAGTTTTATCCCAAGAGTAGTAAAAACTATAAACTAAAAAAAAAATAAAAAAAAACTCCCATACCCATCTAAATGAAAAGCACCTCCAGAAAAAAAAAAAAAAATATTGAGGCAATGTAAAATGTATACGATACAACAAAAGATTTATTTACACATGGGAATGACAGGATAATATTACTCAATTATTCCCCTAAGCTTTCTTACATCCCTCAAGAACTATTAATTCTCCTGCTATATGTTCTGATGTCTCCTAATGTGAGCCACGAGAGTTGTTCTCTGTGCTGAACGATATGAACAAAGTGGACAGACATATGGTTTCTCCCCAGTGTGAACTCGTATGTGGTTATTCAAATTGTTTTTCAATGCAAACCGCAAGGGACAGAATGGACAAGCATAAGGCTTTTCTCCAGTGTGTGTACGCATGTGTTGTATCAATTTATCTTTAGTGGTGGCACTGTATGTACAATGTGAGCAAGTGTATGGCTTCTCTCCTGTATGGGAACGTATATGCCTGGTCATGCTGTCTTTCCTATCACTTGAATAGGCACAGAAGGGACACTGGTGCACCTTGGTGTTGGCTTCCTTCCTCATATTCCTCGATCTATCACTGTTCAGCCCCACCTGTCGGGAACGCTAATCTTAATCAACATTCATGGCCAGGTCTACACAGCAAATTACATGATGTACAGCACAATCGCTCAACACAAAATTTATATCTAGTAGACTTGGAAGATATTTAAAATTGTCAAACACAACACTAACACTGTTAGCATAATCTTAGCTAAAATGACTACTAAAATAATCTGAAGGTAGTGTCAAACTAGTCTTAACCTCAATTATGAGAATGTACACCTTCCAAATACACCAAATAATCATGACAGAAGTAACTAACATTAGTTTTCAGGGATCTGGTTAAATTTTGAGTTTGTATAATTCTTCAATTGAGGTACAAAAACTGTTACAAATTTATATATACCCATGGTTTCATAATTCAACTGAGGTATAAAAAGTTACAAATTTATATCCCCTCTTGGTCAAGAGTCCATATACAATACAATAAAACTCACAAACCAGTACAATTACTCTTTATAATTATACAGATGCCTCATACTGGTTCTGTGTTTTATCCTCTGCCTGACATATGGACCAGTTTCAGTCTGACACACCACACAACTAGTTACAATAATCATGACAAGAAGAGTGTTGAAATTAGCTTCATACTGTGCCAGACAATCTAAAACTTTGACAATGACTAGTACAATTTTTTAATTGATACCATGCAAGCCTGTGGCAACATTAATTGTCAATATATTTGCTGTCCCTTTCTGTTAGTTATTCAATATACCATCCTCACCAACCCTTCATCACGCTCTTCCATCAAAGTTACAATCCCTCCCTGATCATTATCAGAAATTTTCCCTAAAATTACCATCCCCTACGAACATTCTACATCACGATATTTCATTCCCCACATTGTAACGAAAAATTATAGTAACACCATAGAAACTAAGTCCAAATATTTGACAGTTACTACAACTGTAATTCTGTATAAACAATATGACTTGTACTCTGCATCTATTCATCTGCTCTCCTGGTCACATCCAAAAAACATACTGGGATTGTGATGATGACAATCAATGTGACTCCATTTATAATCAATAAAGAAATCATACCAGTCACCTCTATCACATAATTCATAATATTTCTTGCATACAACATTCTTCCTCACTTTTTCACACACACTTCCACTTGTAACTTTTGTTGTTCACAAACAAAATGTCTGTGAGTGTCGAGTATTCACGAATTATATGTTGACAATTTCTCACACCCACAATATATAACTTGAGGAAGATAATGATGTAGAAAATGAAGTGATGTATGCAGGTGAATGTCTGGATGGAGATGAAAGTGAAAATGAGAATAGGGCTTCTTAAACACAGAACCCAAAGAAGATTAAGGTATAATGTTGCCAAATAACTGATAGTACATGTACTTTCAGTATTATTGCTTTCAATGATTCTCACCTTTGATATTTGTAATTTCAGATGCAAATATTTAATTAACTCCTATCTATTTATTTTGTCATTATATAATCTTTTTACTAAAAAACCACAGTCTTATGAACACCAGTTTTTCTATTAAACAAATTCTGATATAATATACAGTAAATATGATGGCAGGATATTTAAGATTCTAATATTTTTCATACATAAATAGCATCACACTCACCTACACAAATTACCAGACCTAACTTTTCGTCTCATCATTGGTTGAATTCCTTCATGATTTACTACAAACTTCCTATACCTGTACAACTACTGGAGTAACTGCACTACAAAAACATAAAACAACTGTACTTCTAATCTGTGTGACACACTAATTCCATTAACTACCACCCAATAAAACAGAAACAAAATGATTCCTATCTCCCTTATTCCAGTAACATGTCCCTTGTATCCCCATCAATGTGGATGGTCAATTTAATTTAATGTCTAAATTGACAAGTGCTTGATGCACTGTGGATGTTACAGAAGTAACCAGAAATACCATTTATCAACAATTTTTTTAACAATACCCAGCGGGGAACAAACAATCCATTATTATTATTACGGTTGAAGCATTCGCTTTATACTCCTTAACAATTAGTGCAGCAGTGAAGAAATATATCCACAAAATAATGTCAACAATATGTCTATTCTTGACTGATCTGACTCTAAAATACTTATTATTCAACAACTCTACTTCAAGAAGCTCCATGCAAATTACACAGCTCATCAAAGAAATTCAAGAAAACTGGTAATTTTTATAGGAAGAAAATATAGTAGACATTTTCCATATATCTGAATCCCACCCCGTCATGTTGGAGGAATATATTCAACACAAGACAGACCCTACTAATGTAAAAGATTTAGCAGATGTTAATATTGGTCACAAACTACATTAATGGGAGATTCTTTTGGGGGTAAATTGGTGGACTACTGATTACTCCAACTAGGGCACACAACAGATCCCTCATTAAAATAACATTAAGGGCATCTGTTTCCTGACATAGTTTGGAGGAACCACAGACCTTCCAATTTACCAACAAGAGTTTTTCAAGATCAACTGCTGAACTCCAGAAATAACTATGAGATGAAAAACTTAACTGGCAAAATTATATAATATGCAAGAATATACCTTGATGGGGTCAAGATAATGTTAGACAACCGAAGGCCACATATTCCTCAAAGCTGTACCAAGAAACAGACTTCTCATACATACATATTGAGTCAGTCTTGTAGCACAGTTTAGAGGAACCAGTAACATCCAATTTGCCAACATATTATCCCCCACATGCACACAAAATCCTGAGCTTGGCAATAATGACAATCAGTATAACGGATCCATTCAAATCTTAAGAAGACATTATACCAATTAAGTTTATCACCATCAGCCCATGATTATTGTTGCATATGGCCCTAAATTTTTAAGTCAATACAGTTTCATAAGTTCGGCCCCTCCCTCAAGCATTGATTACTTTCAACGAGTGATGTTTATAATTATATACGTAGCACAAAAGTCAAGTTTAACGTCAGGTAACAACAAGACAGAACCTGCTGTAGGAATGTATACTTTCTCAAGGTAATAAAAATAATACAAAAGTTCTAAGTAGGAACATAAAATAGATAAGTAGTGCACCATCATCAACACTGCACATTCATAGCGGCAATACAGTACAGTCAAATCACCATCCAATGTATTCTACTACCAGTCGGAGTCACTACATTAACCCTCTTACCCACAAGGGACTCCTATGTGTGTCATTTTCACTCTTGAAATTCAAAGGGATATTTCCTATATCATAAGACAGCTTGGTGTCAGTCCAAACACAATAAATTTTCATGTCACTTGATCTTTATAGGTTACACATAATAAAGTTTTAACAGCTAGGTGTCACAAGCTATTCCTGACAACTTGAAAAATCCTCAGACAATTAAAACATTGCCCATTATCTTTTAATTACTAACCATTTAAATGAACATGTGTTTAATCCTCCTTCAAATCCATGTACTTTTCTTCAGGATTCATTAACATTTTGAATCTATCCTCAGATTTATAATTTAAAACGGATGAAATGAAAGGTATTGATTCTTCCAAGCCATACCAAGAAACAGTACGGACAGACAGTGTGCTTTGTGGGACATTACACAGATGAAGAACAATGGGATTGACTTAAAAAAAGACCCTCTGTACTGATAGTTCAATCAAATATAATTAGGTAAGGGAGGGCTAAGACATTTAACATAAATATGACACTATGACACACATTTGAGTCATCCAAGCTTGAGAGGGTCAGGCAAAAAAAAAAAAAAAAGGTCATAGCTATAATAATGATCATAATTTGCCAGCTTGGCTCCTCAATGTCTCATCACTCGCTCAGTCTTTTTTTAATTTGAAGGAAGAAATATTCCCCACCAAATTAATGGCTGCATTAAATACTACTTATTCCCCATCCCAAACTGACAGGAAAGGGAATAAATGCAACAAGATAATATATTACTAGCTACAAATCTTTAGGAAGTTCTACCATCAAAGTTAAAGACAATTATCTAGATAAAGCTTACCTTAATACTGTACTCTACCAGAATTTAATAAATATTCATCAGCAACATCCATACACATCCTGGATACAAATCATATACAGTAAATAAAACGATGAGACAATTCACAAATATCTAAGTATATAGCTTTTATGTTATATGAAATGAGTAACAGAAAACCCATGATATTACTCTGCTTTTATTAATATTAAATTATCATTAACACTTGCCATTTAACATAGATCCCATAGATGATTTTTTAGTTTGTTTGGCATTTGGTGGTCTTCAATGAGGGACTGAGTGTGAGGGAATGTCAGGGATAGAGGTACTGTATTTATTTAATGTGGCATCAGGGACTCAAATGTAAGAGGAATCATGTAACCAATATAATTATATCCACTGTGTGAATCTTTTCCAAACTTCTGACACAGGGCCAATTTCACAGTTACTAATATTATTTGTTTGGCTCCTCCCCAACTATATTTATTAGGTATCATTACCACCAAATAGTTCATTATCTGTCATCAGTGATACTTAACCTCACTTGGAAATTGTCTCATCTTAATGTACTAAACAGACAAGATATCATCAAAAGCCTGAGGAGTACACACCTAATTCATTTAAATTCCATACAATAAGACAGTCACACAAAAACTTAACTTCAAACCAACATTGGTCATTTTTTCTTTCTAATGATGCAGGTTTTTAAACGGAAATATCACATCATCCAGGGGTTAAATCTGTCATGTCTATCCAATAACAAAATATCAATTGAAAAATATCTGTAACTTTGTTTTCTCATTACAGAAGTGAGCATCATCTCTACATTACAAATTTTAGTATTTTTGATATCTTACAAAATTGAGCTACTGGTATACAGTAAATATAATTTTTTTTTACTTGTCCAATTATGGTAGGTGTGTGTTCTGTTCAGTATTGATGGTATCTTCTCTGAACAAAAAGTTGAAGGAACACTCACCATCTGGTGTGACTGTTGGCTGCCATGTGCACCAGTTCCACCGTGAACTTCTTGACTCGTGTCCTCACTGTAACCTTCCAACATGGAAAATCCACCACCGAGTTCTCCGGTCCCCAGCCACTGTCAAATATACACAACAATGAATATTTCAATAGTTATATATTTCTGTACATGTTAAAATTTACAATG
The DNA here is from genome assembly GCA_033782935.1 of Petrolisthes cinctipes. Taxonomy (NCBI): domain Eukaryota; kingdom Metazoa; phylum Arthropoda; class Malacostraca; order Decapoda; family Porcellanidae; genus Petrolisthes; species Petrolisthes cinctipes. Next base: position 102,962 of record JAWQEG010002918.1, on the reverse strand, counting down.
CATATATAAGGTTAACAAAGACTTCATCAGTTGGTATATTTCTGACCACAAGAGAGATGTCTGTGCCCAACTGTTAAGTAAGGTTTACTGGCACCTTGGATGACATGTACTTCAACTTCTTTTACCTGTTACTTTCCTTTTTAAATATTATAAAGTATAAATGTTTGCCCAAATTAACACACAAGAATATCACTGGAAATTTCAAGTGTAATTGTACATCCCTCACCCTTTCTATTTCACAGGTGAGGACATCAAATGGGCTTCTATTCATTAGTCCTCACCTCTCTCAATACAATACATATACAGTATATAAAAAATCAATACGCACCCCTTGCATTCCCGATGGTCCTGCTAATGCCTCCACCACGGCTTCATGCAGCGGCTGGGGATGTTTAGGGTCCAGGTGGTGTGTAAATTTGTTGGTTTGGTCGTCCCCACCTTCGCTACTACCAATGGCACCGTACTCTATCCGAGAATCCAACACTTCTCCATGATTGTCTTCTGTTGCTTCTACAATTTCTTCTTTGACTAGAGTTTCTTCAGACTGGTCCTGAGGATTACAATACATTTCTTTAGACATCAAACAAATACATATATAATTATATAAACTCTAAATACAAATATATAAATTGAAATATATTTTACTGAATACTTTACTTCTCTCTTAGAAAACCCTTGAAGCAAATCATTTCTATTCTACTCTGGCTATTTATTAGGTCATTTTACTCAGCAAAATTTTACACCTGTTTACAAAGAGTGAAGCAATAAAAATTTTACATAATAGTCTAGTGTGAAAGATAAAAGTTGCATCTATAAATATCTGGTTAATAATGGGCATTTGCCTTATACACCATGGTAGCTGATAAAATTATTAAAGTTACATATAAAAGGTGTGTCAATGGTTACTATGATGTTCAGATGTTAAAAGATGAGTTATAATAATAATTATTTCTAACCTGACTTTGTGGTAATTCTTGCTTTGTGTTGTTGTAATCAACGGTGTGGTCTGTGTGTTCATTTGGCCTTTGATCAACACCATCATCATCTCTTTGGTCTTCACTGTGTGGTTTGGACTGTTCCCAGTTTTTATTGGAGTCTTGGTGATGTGGGGACGTGGGAGGACTCTCGGACGGTTGTACAACGACAGGAATGGACGCGGTGCTGTCTTCTCTTCTTCTTCTCTTGGGGTGTGGACTGCTCCTGTCATCTCTTGAACTCCATGGGTAGGAATTCTTCTTAGTTTCTTTAACTGGGGGTTCATCAGGTACTGCAAGGCCCTTAATTTGCAACAACTCTGCTGCCTTGATAAGCCGCGCTAAGTCTTGTTGTAAGACACTAACCACACCAGCATACATGTAGCTTAATAATGCCTCAATGTCCGAACACTTTATGTCTTTTAACACTACCACTGGATGTTTACACGGTGTATTCTCAAACATTTTCTCAAAATATTCACTACATGTTGACAATACAAGTTTATGCACTGGATAGAACTTCCCCTCACAGGCTAATGTCACATCCGTATATCTTTCCTGTTCAAAGAAATATTAGTCTTATTAATATTCACAGACAACTTCTAAATCACACAAAAACATCACTCAGTTATCATAATTCTTAAGGTTAGTGTTTATATTATTTATTGAGGTAATGCTTTACTATGCTTTATAATTTATATAGAATTATTTTCCACATTTTAGTATTTATCTATAATTTTTATCCAGAATTATTCAAATGTTAATCTAACTGGAAGGTAACAAATCAATGTAAAGACAAGTACCGATAGTGCTTAAAAACTATACATCTCTATTTATACAAAATCTGAAAAGTCCTCAAGTTGAAAACAGTTTACAAAATGGGCAAGTAAAGAGTAAAACCATATTATTACCAAGGTAATTCATTAATAATGACAAATGGAAGAAGGTAAAAGAGTATGGTTTATAGATGAGGTAAGGGATGATATATAGGTCTGAAAATAAAATAAGTATTATACAGTAGCTTGGATAATGTACTTGCCTTTTCCCGAAGTGTTGATAGGATGTGACAAAATGTGGTTTTGTGGTTGTTCCACGACAACGATAGCATGCCATCCGTCGCCATCATGTTTTCCTTCCTGAACCTGTCAACATATCACAATTATTTAGTGTTAAGTAAACAAAAATTGTATTAATTCCTTCCTCCCAAATTGTATGTTTTGAATTGAATATCACAATATATGTACAGAACAGATAAAATAATATAACTTTGAATAGACCTGTTGTATTTATGTTCTAAGAGACTCACTCCTCACCTATTATGACTTCACTATGCCTGACTGGTTGGCAGGATTTAACCCTGTATAACCCTTGGCCAACAACCCATCTGACATAAAGCCAAAGCCTCACAAACTGTATGAAGCTGAAGCCTTAAAAACCCAGCTTCATAAAGTGCTTCGGTCCCATGTAAGAATGTGACAATATTTACTTCCTGTCAAACACTCCAATAATGTCCAGTGTGACTATAAACATTATTCTTTGTTGTTTGCTGTCAATGCTCATCTTTCTCTCCAATTTACTGTACTTCAGTCTCATGAGTCAGTCCCTCCCTCTCCTTCCACCACTCCACTCATTATCTGTATATAATTATTTTCAACTGTCCCTCCATTTCCTTCATGTTTGCTGTCCCACCAATTACCTTCTGTCTTGTCATACAGGGTCTTTCAAGGTCTAGGGTGGATCTTCTTACATCTTCAATTCAACTCTCTCTGCATACAAGACAATGCACTGGCCATCATCTCAAGTATACCTAAAGTATTTCCCCTGTATATCATATGAACAATGAAGCCTTGAAGCAATATTTCAAGAAAAGTAATGAGACTGAATAAAGTTTTCATTTCAAGACCATTCATAGTGAACAAGTGAGTTGAAAGATGCAATGTTAAGTTCCTTGCAGCAAACAAAGACCCATTACAATGCACCTACAATGACATACCATAGCCTACCTGAGAATACACTGATATCACACCAATGAGATTATTTAGGTTAACATACACGCTAAACAAAATCCGTAATGGTAAAATTTTCCACCAATTTACACCACTAAACCATTTACTTACACCAATAATGTCGAGAAACACAGACGAAGGAAGACCAACGCCTGACAAGCACTCGGCCAAGATGGAAGGGAAGGGAAGGGAACTGGAGGCCAAAATTCGATGAAAAGAGGAGGGTGAGTGAGGAGGGAGAGTAAAGGGAGGGACACCAACAAGCACAAGACTCCCCTATTCTTAAAAACTTATGATTGGTAAAGAGTGATGACATAAAACAAATTACTTGAGGTAAACTCGCATCCCACGGCACCTCCCACAACCAACAATAACAAAAACAATTTATATTAAAACCAGCACAAACTTGAGGGGAAATTAAATACACAGGTTTTGTCCACGGTGGTAAGAAAGGGGTTGAATAAAAGTGGAGGGTGAGAGGGAGAGTGAGAGGGAGAGGAGAGGGACGCGCCGCCGCCACTCCTCCTGCGTAGCGTCACCCTAACAAAAGCCCCCCCCACTCCAAACCAAAACCACCTACATTTACACTAATTAACACATATACAAGGCATAATACCCTTATATTTCACAGACACCGTTTAAAAATACGTGTTTAAGTTAAAATGCGCGGCAAAAACGGATGTAAAATACCTAAATTAAGTTATATAGGGTGGCGCGGTCTCCGCCATAAAGGATGCGAGATGTCCCTCACATTCAGTCACTGATACACACATTACTGGTAAATATTATACATTTAAAGCACTACCATACCGTAAAATAACACTTCATGATAAATACTTCAGCTCCAACACCCCCAACAAAGGGTTACAAAAGATATAAACTTACCAACATACAAGAAAGTGTGGTGGGCTTGGTGTAGTTGAGCGTGGCGTGGGTCTCCGCAGCGGTCAGTGTTGCCATTTACAACCACTTCAAAAGACGCCCAATATTCAGGACAATATAGCCCAATGTATAGCCAACAGTATAGCCCAGTCAGCCTGTAAATAATCTCACCTATATTCAAATAATCTTTTTACCACGGCAGGTTTCATTGTTATAACTTTATCATTCTATTTTACAATTTTTCTATGTAAGAGAGATCTCAAAACTAAATAATTTATCACATAATCTCACCAGCCTTTTCACATTGTAGCCCAAAAAGGGTTGAAAATGGTATCGGTAGGAGGTATGGGAGGGGCTCCTATACATAGTTGCCACACACATACACACTCCCCTTACATATGAGTGCCAGTTCTCTCCAGCTTAATACTCAACACTCACCACTGTACTCTAGATATAGAAGTCAAATTGCCCTGAATTATGGAATATACAACAATAACCTTAACACCAGCATCCACACGTGAGTGGAAACACTGTTCCAAGAATTGCATTCTTTATGAAAGGAATTTCCTGTCAGACTGAAATATAATTGAAACTATTTACAAGTTCATTGTTTGATATACGCATTGTATTAATTTGTGTAGTTCTCGTATACTATTACTTAAACTATTTTCTCTAAGAAATGCCTATGTGAGGGAGTAAGGAGTAGTAATAAACAAGACATATATACAGTATATAGTTTATTAGAGAATTTTTTTTTATAATCTTACTTCACTATGAGAAAGGGCGAATAGAGAACTCATGCAGATAATATCCATACTTATATATTTTTAACAGCATCCCATATTCGTATACAAAGAACTCATTCATTAAACTTATCCAATGCCTGAAAAGAATTCCCACCAATATATAGACTTGTGTTGTTAACAATAGGCAACTCAAACTCCCCCCAGGAAGGTAGGAATTATGCAAAGGATGCACGGCTTGGAGACGCTTTGACCACCAAACCCTTAAAATGAACTCAAATATTCTTCGAAAATCGATATTTCTGCAACCAGTCACAATTCTCTAACTGCCTGGGCTACTATATATAGCTGATGTCTCTAAAATAGGCAACAAGCTGCGTCCTAGCCATTTCACCCACCTCTTCACCTAGGGATTTCCTTCCCACCAAGGAATAAGAATTAATCGCTTAAAGAAGTTTATTTCGAAATAGTAATATATATGATCAAAGACACAAGGGAGGAGAACGCTAATGGAAGTAGAAAAGACGAGCTGTAGGCTGTATGACAATGTAGAGTGTATAGTGTATAGGTAAATGTTACTCAAGACATGACACTGTACAAACCGTGCATATGGCACTTCCAGGCACCTCGACCCTCGCACCCCTCACCTCTCAAGATGACGCACACTGACGTCACCACGCCCCACCCCTCTCCAGTGTTATATGATCTGGAAAGGGGAGGGTTCCTGTGGCAGAGCTTGAAACCTGAGCATAGTGTGGTAGGGAGGCCATTGATCCCTTCACTCTTCCTTCCAGGTTATATCTAATGACATGGTCAGAATCAAAACAACTGTACTGTAGGCTACTTTATAAGAATGCATACATTGATTATTTAACTGCACTCAGGTTACAACTGAATAACATATATCCATCGATCACCTTTTCAGTAACCAAATAAAAGACTTAATCACCTAGACATATAGGCCTACTGTCAATGTGTGACATATGCAATCCATACACTACTTAAATATATAGGCTACACCTCCAGTGGATGATATCTTAATTGGGATCGAGGTATTGTACAATTAAAGGCGGCCAGTCATAGATTTATACAACAAATTAAAACTCAATACGAATATGTTACAATAAGTAACCTATTGAAAATTGGTTGAATACCAGTTGAAAACTTAGTTATATATATATATGGTATTACAGCACGTGAGAAGAATAGTAGCCTACAATGCGTCGCTGCTGGGCTGAAATTGACAGGAAAGTCTAATCAGTTCTCATTATGCAGTTTAATTAAAGTAATTGCCTTGCAAGCCAAAGCCAATCTCATGGAATTTTTAAATATTTGCGCTAGGTATTTACTTTGCAAATAACTATATATACAATATTAAGCTAGCTATATTTAATTTTCAATAATGATCGCTGGTAAGTTTAATTCTTACATATATCCTACTACAGTATCAGATCATCTAACACATTATTTGGTGAGTTACACCGAAGTAATGCATTGGTAACTTTATTTATCACCTTGTGTCCAACTCAATTAGTCCGATACTTACCCATCTCACTTGGTAAAGTATCCCTTTCCTTAGTGTTATTCTTTCGTTTTCTATTATATTGACATGTCAAGACAGTGCCATTATATAGGGACAATTTATAGGGATAACTTAAACTTATCAACTCTATCCGATTGAAAATTAATATCCTCATGAACAAATTTCAAATGAGATTCACTTCCCAAATGTATTGAAGTGAAAAATCACATTTCTCTATAAATGGAAGTGTGTTGTGATTTTTTTTTTTTTCGGAGTACAAGGAATAATCGAAAGTGGCGTAGCCCAGCATATATAACTAGGCTACCCGATTCACCGTTTTTATTATATTACCCCCGCCAACGAAAGTGAAGAGGTTATGTTTTCGCTTCTATTTGTCTTCCAGTCTCTCCTTCCATCTATCTGTTTGTGCAAACATGATATCTAAAACACGTAAAAAATATTGAGATAATTCACCTCCCCAAAATAAACATTGAGGAGGGAAGGGGGTGGTATTTCGGACCATTTTCTAGTAGAGGGTAGGTTAAGAGTGGGTTTAGGAGTGGTGCCAAGAAATAGGGAAGGAGTAAAGAGGGCTTTAAAAGTGAGTGAGCTGAGCAAGAAAGAGAAGATGTTGGAGTATCAAGAGGAGATTGCTAGGAATTGGAATGGAGTAAGGGAGAGGGAGACAGGTGAAGTAGAGGAGGAATGGGAAATGTTTAAAAGGGCAGTAGTAGGATGTACGGAAAAGGTTTGTGGTTGGAGACGGGTTGGGGGTGGTTTGAGGAAGGGTAGTGAATGGTGGTGTGAGGAAATTAAGGCAGCTATAGTGGAAAAAAGGCGAGCGATTGAAGTATATGATGGTCACAAAGAAAAGATCAGGGGCCGGATACTCAAAACAACTTCTAGGATATCCTATCTCGGCTACGGAGCCCTAACTTCCCCAGTGTGCTTATGACGGTATACTCAAAACACTTATGACAGCATACTCAAAACCTTTGGCAGCCATTTTGTCCTAATAAGTTAGAGCGCTTGGATTTAGGACAACCCCCAGGCAGCCCTAAGTGGAGTTATGACACCGAACACCGTAGAAAACATGATAAATCAACTCGGCTGTACCAAAAAGAATAAGGACTCTATACTTTTTGGCTGTATTACCAAAGAGCACCACTTTGTTGTTGTTGGAGAGACTACTGAGAAAGAGTGTACAGTAGGCCTATAGGGAACCACTCCAATGTCAGTCATGATCACCAACGAAGATAGTATAGATTCGCTCGTCGCATAATAAAATTTAGTGTAATTCTCACACATATTCGAGTAATATTGAGTATGTAGTGTAAGCACAGTTAATTAGGAGACTTATGTGTTGCATGAGTTCAAGGATTCACAGCATAATAAATTATTTTCCCAGTCATTGGTTTAAGCAATAACTTTTAAATTTTGACCCTGAACTTCCTGAAGGAGAAGCTTTGCGCAGTGGCAGTATCGTAACCAATGAGGTATGAGGTGCAATCATTGCGCAAGATTTGGGAAGTTTTTTACAAAGCACCTCGGTGACGCTTACCTCCCTATTTTTTATCATTATTTTATTTTTATAGAGGCTGGGCCGCTGGAGGTGGAGCTGAAGGAGGAGGCGGTGTGGGGGCACAGTAGGTTCCCCCACATATAGGTTTGAATTTCATTTTTAATAATTCTAGGAACAAAATTATTTTTAAATTATAATTGTAATTATTTTTAGAAGTGTTAATTGTGCAAATTTTTGTTTCTTTTATCGGTCTTTTATTAGTATCTAGTATTTTAATTATTTTTAATATTTTAATATTTTTAATAGTGTTAGAAACAATTATTTTTAAACTATAATTGTAATTTATTTTTAAAAGTGTTAATTGTGCATATTTTTTTTATCTTTTAACTGTCTTTTATTATTATTTAGTGTTTTGTGAAAGGGCTGGACAATCTTGATGGCCCGTGTCCCTCCGGGGATGAGCGCTGCGTTGGCCTTGCCAGCCACCAGCGGCCCCTCAATGGGAGGACGGACGGCTGCGGCTAGTGGCGGGGAGGGGTCTCCAGTCTGCCCTGTGGGGGGCAGGAAAGGGGATGAATGCTTGAGAGTAGTAGCGATCAATGTAAATGGAATGGTGAATGAGGTGAAAAGGAGAGAGATAGTGGAGTGTGCTAGATGGAGTAGAATAGATGTGTGTGGGGTGACTGAGATGCATATGAAAGGATGGAGGGTGGAAGAGTGTAGAGATGGAAGGAAGAGTAAGTTGTGGGAAGGAATGGAAGGAGGCGTGATATGGACTGGCATGAATGAAAAGAGTAAAGGGAGAGGAAAGGAAGGATGCCTATTGTTGGTGTCTGGGAGGGTGTGGAAGGGAATGGACAGACATGGAAGGAAGGGAACAAGGATAATGTGGATGACTGGGAAGATTGGTATAGTGAGGTATGCATGGCTCTGCGCGTATGCTCCAGTGAACTTGCATACCAATGTGGGAAAGATGAAAATGAAAGAGTTTTAGGATGAAGTGAATGAATGTCAGAGAAGTTTTGAGAGTGGGAGGAGGATAGTCCTTGTGGGAGATATGAATGGGAAGGTAGGGAATAAGAAAGTAGTAGGTGTAGTTGGTAAGTGGGGTGTGAATGGTATAAATGAAAATGGTGAGTGCCTGGTGGATGTGTGTGGCGAGGCGGGGTTGTTCCTCGCCAACACCTCTGCTTCGAGCACAGACTGATCCACAGGTGCACATGGAAGAGGAGGGATGAAAAGGGAGAGCAGATAAGTTTGACTGATTACATAGCTGTGGATGAAAGGATAAGGAAAGATGTGCTGGATGCTAGAGTGGTGAGAGGAATGTTCCAGTGCTCTGACCGCTATGCGGTGTTGGCTAGGAATAGGATCAGGGCGAAATGGGAGTATGGTAGGAAGGATAGAGGGGGAAGAAACTAACACCTGAAAAAAATACCTTGAAAAAAATAACACCTGAAAGAAAATTGCACCTTCAAAAAAATTACACCTGAAAAAATAACACCTAAAAGAAAACTACACCTGAAGAAAATACCACCTGAAAAATACCACCTAAAATAACAACACCTTAAAAAAAAAAAAAAAAACGACTTCCATCCACAGGGAACTGTGTGGTAAAATTGCATGGACTGTCTTTCACCATCACAGTTCATTGGCCCCTCCCCGCCAATGACTGTGGTTGTCAACCAAAATATTAATAGATACATATATAAAATAATATAATAATGATAATAATAATGAAAGAAATAATACCTGCAAAAGAAATTACACCTGAAAAGAAATTATACCTGAAAAGAAATAGATTTTGAAAAGAAATAGAACCTGAAAAGAAATAACACCTAAAAAGAAATAAAACCTGAAAAGAAATAATACCTGAAAAAGAAATAACACCTGAAAAAGAAATAACACCTCAAAAAATAACACCTAAAAAGAAATTACGCCTGAAAAGAAATAACATGAAAAGAAATTATGCCTGAAAATAATTAACACCTGAAAATAATTAACACCTGAAAAAATTACACCTAAAAAAATACACCTAAAAATAATTACACCTAGAAAAGAATTGCACCTGAAAAAATTCATCTGGAAAAAAATTACACCTAAGAAAAGTACAACCTAAGAAAAAACACCTGAAAAAACATTACACCAAAAATACATTACACCTGAAAAGAAATAACACCTGAAAAAATAACACCTGAAAAAAAATAAAACTGGAAAAAAATTATACCTGATAAAGATTACACCAGAAAAAAATTATGCCTGAAAGAAAATAGCACCTGGAAAAAATAATATGAAAAAAATAACACCTATTAAAAAATTCCACCTGAAAAAAAAACTACTTCCATCCACAGGGAACTGTGTGGTGAAATTGCATGGACTGTCTTTCACCATCACAGTTCATTGGCCCCTCCCCGCCAATGACTGTGGTCGTCAACCAAATAATAAATAAATACATAAATAAAATAATAATAATAAAAATAATAATAATAATAATAATAAAAAAAAATAATAACACCTGAACAAGAAATAACACCTGAACAAGAAATAACACCTGAACAAGAAATAACACCTGAAAAAGAAATAACACCTGAAACAGAAATAACACCTGAAACAGAAATAACACCTGAAAAAGAAATAACACCTGAAAAAGAAATAACACCTGAAAAATAATGCCTGAAAAGAAATAACACCTGAACTAAATACTCCTGAAAAAAATAACACCTGAAAATAAACTAAAAAAAAAACACCTGAAAAAATAACACCTGAAAAGAAATAACACCTGATAAGAAATTACACCTGAAAAGAAATAACACCTGAAACGAAATTCCACCTGAAAAAAATAACACCTGAAAAAAATACCAAAGAAAAATCACATCTTAAAAAATAACACCTGAAAACAAATTACACCTGAAAATAAATATACCTGAAAATAAATATACCTGAAAAGAAATATTCCTGAAAAAAATATACCTGAAAGAAAATTGCACCTGCAAAAAATAATACATTAAAAAAATAACACCTATAAAAAATGCCACCTAAAAAAACAAACTCCATCCACAGGGAACTGTGTGGTGAAATTGCATGGACTGTCTTTCACCATCACAGTTCATTGGCCCCTCCCCGCCAATGAGTGGGCGTCAACCAAAAAATAAATAAATACATAAATAAAATAATATAATAATAATAACGCCTTAAAAAAATAACGCCTAAAAAAAATAACGCCTGAAAAAAAAATAACGCCTGAAAAAAAAATAACGCCTGAAAAAACAAAATTACGCCTGAAACAAAAATATAACGCCTGAAACAAAAATATAACGCCTGAAAAAATATAACGCCTGAAACAAAAATATAACGCCTGAAAAAAAGAATAACGCCTGAAAAAAAGAGTAACGCCTGAAAAAAAGAATAACGCCTGAAAAAAGAATAACGCCTGAAAAAAGAATAACGCCTGAAAAAAGAATAACGCCTGAAAAAAAATAACGCCTGAAAAAAAATAACGCCTGAAAAAAATAACGCCTGAAAAAAATAACGCCTAAAAAAAAATAACGCCTGAAAAAAAATAACACCTGAAAAAAATAACGCCTGAAAAAAGAAATTACGCCTAAAAAAACAAATTACGCCTGAAAAAACAAAAATATAATGCCTGAAATAAAAATATAAAGCCTGAAAAAATATAACGCCTGAAAAAATATAACGCCTGAAAAAAAGAATAACGCCTGAAAAAAAGAATAACGCCTAAAAAAAAGAATAACGCCTGAAAAAAAGAATAACGCCTGAAAAAGAGAATAACACCTGAAAAAAAGAATAACGCCTGAAAAAAAAATAACGCCTGAAAAAAAATAACGCCTGAAAAAAAAATAACACCTGAAAAAAAATAACGCCTGAAAAAACAAATTAAGCCTGAAAAAACAAAAATATAACGCCTGAAACAAAAATATAACGCCTGAAAAATATAACGCCTGAAAAAATATAACGCCTGAAAAAGAGAATAACACCTGAAAAAAATAATAACGCCTGAAAAAAAAAACGCCTGAAAAAAAAAACGCCTGAAAAAAAAAAAACGCCTGAAAAAACAAATAACGCCTGAAAAAACAAATAACGCCTGAAAAAACAAATAACGCCTGAAAAAACAAATAACGCCTGAAAAAAAATAACGCCTGAAAAAAAATAACGCCTGAAAAAATATAACGTCTGAAAATTACGCCTGAAACAAAAATATAACGCCTGAAACAAAAATATAACGCCTGAAAAAATATAACGCCTGAAACAAAAATATAACGCCTGAAAAAAAGAATAACGCCTGAAAAAAAGAGTAACGCCTGAAAAAAAGAATAACGCCTGAAAAAAGAATAACGCCTGAAAAAAGAATAACGCCTGAAAAAAAAATAACGCCTGAAAAAAAATAACGCCTGAAAAACAAAATAACGCCTGAAAAAACAAAATTACGCCTGAAAAAAAATATATAACGCCTGAAAAATAAATATGACGCCTGAAAAAAAAATATAACGCCTGAAAAATAAATATGATGCCTGAAAAAAAAAATATAACGCCTGAAAAAAAAAATATATAACGCCTGAAAAAAATATAACGCCTGAAAAGATAATAACGCCTGAAAAAAAATGACGCCTGAAATCAAAGAACGCCTGAAAAAAGAATAACGCCTGAAAAAAAATAACGCCTGAAAAAAAATAACGCCTGAAAAAAAATAACGCCTGAAAAAAAATGTAACGCCTGAAAAAAAATATATAACGCCTTAAAAAAATAACGCCTGAAATCAAATAACGCCTGAAAAAAAAATAACGCCTGAAAAAAAAATAACGCCTGAAAAAAAATAACGCCTGAAAAAAAACGCCTAAAAAAAAACGCCTAAGAAAAAACGCCTGAAAAAAAATAACGCCTGAAAAAAAAATAACGCCTGAAAAAAAATAACGCCTGAAAAAAAAAATAACGCCTGAAAAAATATAACGCCTGAAAAAATGAATAACGCCTGAAAAAACAAATAACGCCTGAAAAAAAGAATAACGCCTGAAAAAAAGAATAACTCCTGAAAAAACAAATAACGCCTGAAAAAACAAATAACGCCTGAAAAAACAAATAACGCCTGAAAAAAAAATAACGCCTGAAAAAAAAATAACGCCTGAAAAAAAAATAACGCCTGAAAAAAAAATAACGCCTGAAAAAAAAATAACGCCTGAAAAAAAAAATAACGCCTGAAAAAAAAAATAACGCCTGAAAAAAAAATAACGCCTGAAAACAAAATAACGCCTGAAAACAAAATAACGCCTGAAAAAAAAAACGCCTGAAAAAAAAACGCCTAAAAAAAAACAACGCCTGAAAAAAAAATAACGCCTGAAAAAAAAATAACGCCTGAAAAAAAAATAACGCCTGAAAAAAAATAACGCTTGAAAAAAAATAACGCCTGAATAAAAATAACGCCTGAATAAAAATATCGCCTGAAAAAAAAATAACGCGTGAAAAAAAAATAACGCCTGAAAAAAAATAACGCCTGAAAAAAAAAATAACGCCTGAAAAACAAAATAACGCCTGAAAAAACAAAATTACGCCTGAAAAAAAATATATAACGCCTGAAAAATAAATATGACGCCTGAAAAAAAAATATAACGCCTGAAAAATAAATATGATGCCTGAAAAAAAAAATATAACGCCTGAAAAAAAAAATATATAACGCCTGAAAAAAATATAACGCCTGAAAAGATAATAACGCCTGAAAAAAAATGACGCCTGAAATCAAAGAACGCCTGAAAAAAGAATAACGCCTGAAAAAAAATAACGCCTGAAAAAAAATAACGCCTGAAAAAAAATAACGCCTGAAAAAAAATATAACGCCTGAAAAAAAATATATAACGCCTTAAAAAAATAACGCCTGAAATCAAATAACGCCTGAAAAAAAAATAACGCCTGAAAAAAAAATAACGCCTGAAAAAAAATAACGCCTGAAAAAAAACGCCTAAAAAAAAACGCCTAAAAAAAAACGCCTGAAAAAAAATAACGCCTGAAAAAAAAATAACGCCTGAAAAAAAATAACGCCTGAAAAAAAAAACAACGCCTGAAAAAATATAACGCCTGAAAAAAAGAATAACGCCTGAAAAAATAAATAACGCCTGAAAAAAAGAATAACGCCTGAAAAAAAGAATAACTCCTGAAAAAACAAATAACGCCTGAAAAAACAAATAACGCCTGAAAAAACAAATAACGCCTGAAAAAAAAATAACGCCTGAAAAAAAAATAACGCCTGAAAAAAAATAACGCCTGAAAAAAAAATAACGCCTGAAAAAAAAATAACGCCTGAAAAAAAAAATAACGCCTGAAAAAAAAAATAACGCCTGAAAACAAAATAACGCCTGAAAACAAAATAACGCCTGAAAAAACAAATTACGCCTGAAAAAACAAATTACGCCTGAAAAAACAAAAATATAACGCCTGAAACAAAAAAATAACGCCTGAAAAAATATATCGCCTGAAAAAATATAACGCCTGAAAAAAAGAATAACGCCTGAAAAAAAGAATAACGCCTGAAAAAAAGAATAACGCCTGAAAAAACAAATAACGCCTGAAAAAACAAATAACGCCTGAAAAAACAAATAACGCCTGAAAAAAAAAATAACGCCTGAAAAAAAAATAACGCCTGAAAAAAAATAACGCCTGAAAAAAAATAACTCCTGAAAAAAAATAACGCCTGAAAAAAAATAACGCCTGAAAAAAAAATAACGTCTGAAAAAAAAATAACGCCTGAAAAAAAAAATAACGCCTGAAAACAAATAACGCCTGAAAAAAAAATAACGCCTGAAAAAAAATAATGCCTGAAAAAAAAATAACGCCTGAAAAAAAATAACGCCTGAAAAAAAATAACGCCTGAAAAAAAATAACGCCTGAAAAAAAAAACGCCTGACAAAAAAAAAAAAAAACGCCTGAAAAAACAAAATTACGCCTGAAAAAAAATATAACGCCTGAAAAATAAATATGATGCCTGAAAAAAAAATATAACGCCTGAAAAAAAATAACGCCTGAAAAAAAATAACGCCTGAAAAAAAATAACGCCTGAAAATAAATATATAACGCCTGAAAAAATATATAACGCCTGAAAAAAAATATATAACGCCTAAAAAAAATAACGCCTGAAATCAAATAACGCCTGAAAAAAAAATAACGCCTAAAAAAAATAATGCCTGAAAAAAAATAACGCCTGAAAAAAAACGCCTGAAAAAAAAAACGCCTGAAAAAAAATAACGCCTGAAAAAAAAATAACGCCTGAAAAAAAATAACGCCTGAAAAAAAAAATAACGCCTGAAAAAATATAACGCCTGAAAAAAAGAATAACGCCTGAAAAAACAAATAACGCCTGAAAAAAAGAATAACGCCTGAAAAAAAGAATAACTCCTGAAAAAACAAATAACGCCTGAAAAAACAAATAACGCCTGAAAAAACAAATAACGCCTGAAAAAAAAATAACGCCTGAAAAAAAAATAACGCCTGAAAAAAAATAACGCCTGAAAAAAAAATAACGCCTGAAAAAAAAATAACGCCTGAAAAAAAATAACGCCTGAAAAAAAAAGTAACGCCTGAAAAAATATAACGCCTGAAAAAAAGAATAACGCCTGAAAAAACAAATAACCCCTGAAAAAAAGAATAACGCCTGAAAAAAAGAATAACTCCTGAAAAAACAAATAACGCCTGAAAAAACAAATAACGCCTGAAAAAACAAATAACGCCTGAAAAAAAAATAACGCCTGAAAAAAAAATAACGCCTGAAAAAAAAATAACGCCTGAAAAAAAAATAACGCCTGAAAAAAAAATAACGCCTGAAAAAAAAAATAACGCCTGAAAAAAAAATAACGCCTGAAAACAAAATAACGCCTGAAAACAAAATAACGCCTGAAAAAAAAAACGCCTGAAAAAAAAACGCCTGAAAAAAAAACAACGCCTGAAAAAAAAACAACGCCTGAAAAAAAAATAACGCCTGAAAAAAAAATAACGCCTGAAAAAAAAATAACGCCTGAAAAAAAATAACGCCTGAATAAAAATAACGCCTGAATAAAAATATCGCCTGAATAAAAAATAACGCCTGAAAAAAAAATAACGCCTGAAAAAAAATAACGCCTGAAAAAAAAAATAATGCCTGAAAAAAAAAATTACGCCTGAAAAAAAAAATTACGCCTGAAAAAAATAATATAACGCCTGAAAAATAAATATGACGCCTGAAAAATAAATATAACGCCTGAAAAATAAATATGATGCCTGAAAAAAAAATATAACGCCTGAAAAAAAAAATATATAACGCCTGAAAAAAATATAACGCCTGAAAAGATAATAACGCCTGAAAAAAAATGACGCCTGAAATCAAAGAACGCCTGAAAACAAGAATAACGCCTGAAAAAAAATAACGCCTGAAAAAAAATAACGCCTGAAAAAAAATAACGCCTGAAAAAAAATAACGCCTGAAAATAAATATATAACGCCTGAAAAAATATATAACGCCTGAAAAAAAATATATAACGCCTAAAAAAAATAACGCCTGAAATCAAATAACGCCTGAAAAAAAAATAACGCCTAAAAAAAAATAATGCCTGAAAAAAAATAACGCCTGAAAAAAAACGCCTGAAAAAAATAACGCCTGAAAAAAAATAACGCCTGAAAAAAAATAACGCCTGAAAAAAAATAACGCCTGAAAAAAAATAACGCCTGAAAAAAAAATAACGCCTGAAAAAAAATAATGCCTGAAAAAATAACGCCTGAAAAAAAATAACGCCTGAAAAAAAAATAACGCCTGAAAAAAAATAACGTCTAAAAAAAAAATAACGCCTGAAAAAAAATAACACCTGAAAAAACAAATTACGCCTGAAAAAACAAAAATATAACGCCTGAAACAAAAAAATAACGCCTGAAAAAATATATCGCCTGAAAAAATATAACGCCTGAAAAAAAGAATAACGCCTGAAAAAAAGAATAACGCCTGAAAAAAAGAATAACGCCTGAAAAAACAAATAACGCCTGAAAAAACAAATAACGCCTGAAAAAACAAATAACGCCTGAAAAAACAAATAACGCCTGAAAAAAAAATAACGCCTGAAAAAAAATAACGCCTGAAAAAAAATAACTCCTGAAAAAAAATAACGCCTGAAAAAAAATAACGCCTGAAAAAAAAATAACGTCTGAAAAAAAAATAACGCCTGAAAAAAAAAGTAACGCCTGAAAACAAATAACGCCTGAAAAAAAAATAACGCCTGAAAAAAAATAATGCCTGAAAAAAAAATAACGCCTGAAAAAAAATAACGCCTGAAAAAAAATAACGCCTGAAAAAAAATAACGCCTGAAAAAAAAAACGCCTGACAAAAAAAAAAAAAAACGCCTGAAAAAACAAAATTACGCCTGAAAAAAAATATAACGCCTGAAAAATAAATATGATGCCTGAAAAAAAAATATAACGCCTGAAAAAAAAATATATAACGCCTGAAAAAATATAACGCCTGAAAAGATAATAACGCCTGAAAAAAAATAACGCCTGAAATTAAAGAACGCCTGAAAAAAAGAATAACGCCTGAAAAAAATTAACGCCTGAAAAAGAGATAACGTCTGAAAAAAAATAACGCCTGAAAATAAAATAACGCCTGAAAAAAAATATAACGCCTAAAAAAAATATATAACGCCTAAAAAAAATATAACGCCTGAAAAGATAATAACGCCTGAAAAAAATTAACGCCTGAAATCAAAGAACGCCTGAAAAAAAAATAACGCCTGAAAAAAAAATAACGCCTGAAAAAAAAACGCCTGAAAAAAAAAACGCCTGAAAAAAATAAACGCCTGAAAAAAAATAATGCCTGAAAAAAAATAACGCCTGAAAAAAAAATAACGCCTGAAAAAAAAATAACGCCTGAAAAAAAAATAACGCCTGAAAAAAAATAACGCCTGAAAAAAAAATAATGCCTGAAAAAATATAACGCCTGAAAAAAAAAATATAACGCCTGAAAAAATATATATAACGCCTGAAAAAATATATATATAACGCCTGAAAAAAATAAAAAAAGAAGAGAAAAAAATTAATAAAAGAAAAGCCTGAAAAATGTATAAATAAAAAAAGCCTGAACAAAATGAAAAAAGCCTGATAATAAAAACACCTGAAAAAAAAACACCTAAACTAATTGAATAAATAAAAACTCCTGTAATAAATAAAAATAATAATGCCTGAAATAAATAAATAAATAAAAACACCTGACATAAATGAATAAATAAATAAAACACCTGAAATAAATAAATAAAAACACCTGAAATAAATAAATAAATAAAACACCTGAAATAAATGAATAATAAAAAACTGAAAAAATTATATAAAAAAACTGAAAAAAATAAAATAAAAAAACACATAAAAAAATAAAAAAAAAAACTGAAAAAATATATTAATAAAAAAAACTGAAATAAATAAATAAATAAATAAAAAACTGAAAAAAAAACTGAAAGAAAGGAAAAATAAAATAAAATAAATTAATTAAAAAAAAATGAAAAAAAAAATAAAGTTCTTCCATTATTACATCATTTATGCCTTTCATCCTGACAAGTGCATATGGATGAGAATTGGAAAACTACAAACAGAGGTCTTTAATTACGAAATGCATGGAGGAATGAAGCAGGTAGACTGTGAAAAGGATTTAGGAGTGCTGATAGTTTGTGAACTTAATTTCAGAAGACATTTAACAGAAAAAATTAATAGATTAAATAGGATGTCTGGGTTAATAAGAAGGACATTTATAAACTTAGAGACTATTCAAAACATTGTATACTGCCATGGTGAGACCTCTTTTAGCACACGTATAAACAAAAAGACATAAATGCAGTTGAAAATGTGCAGAGGAGAGCAACGAGAATGATTCCTTCCTTACAGGGGTTGAATTATGAAGAAAGAGTGAAGAAATTAGATCTTCCTTCATTGACATACAGAAGAAATAGGGGAGACATGATTAAAGCATATAATAATAATAATAAAAATTTCAATATATCAATATATTATAAATGAAATATATGATAGGAAAGTATGCGGCAATATATTTTAGAGAGCAGAGGAAACTAGAACAAGGTGACATAATAGTAAGAAGATCAAGAAAGTACGACCAAGATTAAACATAAGGAAATATTCATTCAGCTATAGAATTGTAAATATATGGAACAGCCTTTCCGATTATGTCATAAATTCAGAAAGTGTAAGGAAGTTTGAGATTAATCTGGACAAGGAATGGAAAAGTCAAAAACAATTATTTCAGTATAAAGCACAACTACAATAAAAACTTGGCAACGAATTGACCGTCAAGATGAGGAGCCGGAGTCACAGGCCTGCCAGCTGGTAAAAGGCCTTCTTCCGGATGTATTCTACGGTATCCCTGACTAAAAGGAACATGATAGTAATTCAGTACTTACCGTGCAGCTGTTATCTTGTTACTTGTTGTTGGATATTCTATGCCCCGCTCCACCAGCAGATGGTGTTCCACAGGGCCTCTCTCATTATTATTAAACACTATAATCACTTGTAATATTCATATCATTCATGTTGTAACACTATAATCACTTGTAATAATCATATCATCCATGTTGTAACACTATAATCACTGGTAATACTCATATCATCTGTATCGCAACACTCAGCCAACAGATGTGTTTTCAGTCTTTTCTCAAAAGTGGTGCAGTTTTCACTACTCCGAACATGTAATGACAATCCAATAATGAGCCTTGGTGCACACCTTTCAAACGCTCTGAAACCCATTGTCAGATTACTCCTCGGCTCATTTAACCTGTATTGTTCGTCACTATGCCTATGTTTCATAGAGGTCTTTATGGTATTTATTGAAAGAATTACCGTTTTGTAGCAGTGTTGCCAGATCCGGCTAGGTCCCAGTATTTTGCCTTGGTTATTTCCTGTACTTTACTACGGTTATTTCCCGGTAGTTTGCCCAGGTTAGGTCCCGGTAGTCTGCCCAGGTTAGGTCCCGGTAGTCTGATGCGGTCTAGGTAAGGTCATGTAAGGTCAGGCTAATTTCAAAATGCCCCATTTGAATATGCCCTATCTTGGAAATGGGGCATTTGTGGAGGAAATGCTATAGAAGAAAATAGTCTTAGAATGGTCTAAATAAGTGGGTAATGAAGGTAGAAAATAGTCTCATAGAATGGTCTAAATAAGTGGGTAATGAAGGTAGAAAATAGTCTTAGAATGGTCTAAATAAGTGGGTAATGAAGGTAGAAAATAGTCTTAGAGTGGTCTAAATAAGTGGGTAATGAAGGTAGAAAATAGTCTTAGAATGGTCTAAAGAAGTGGGTAATGAAGGTAGAAAATAGTCTTAGAGTGGTCTAAAGAAGTGGGTAATGAAGGTAGAAAATAGTCTTAGAATGGTCTAAATAAGTGGGTAATGAAGGTAGAAAATAGTCTTAGAGTGGTCTAAATAAGTGGGTAATGAAGGTAGAAAATAGTCTTAGAATGGTCTAAAGAAGTGGGTAATGAAGGTAGAAAATAGTCTTAGAATGGTCTAAATAAGTGGGTAATGAAGGTAGAAAATAGTCTTAGAGTGGTCTAAATAAGTGGGTAATGAAGGTAGAAAATAGTCTTAGAATGGTCTAAAGAAGTGGGTAATGAAGGTAGAAAATAGTCTTAGAATGGTCTAAAGAAGTGGGTAATGAAGGTAGAAAAACCGTACTCAATAACAGTAATTCTTTCAATATTTACCGTATTTATCATTTGGAGTATATTGGTCCTGATTGTTCGTATCCGGGCACACACACGTACAGTATGTTGGTATAGAGTACAATAACTTTATATATAAATAGTTGTAATAACAGCACAGTTTCTTTAAATAAAATCACGAACGAGCGATATGACCCTTCCCACACGAAGGTTAGAAGGCAAGTGATATTAGGTTTACCATACACCACAAGGAAGAGTTCTACAGATTAGGCTGGCCTGGGACTGGTCAAAATTATGTACGCTTTCTCTCTTTTTTTTTGCATACGGTTCATTGTTTGTTTTGGTAATTATCAGGGAATTTGAGCCGGCAGTTTAAATTGTCACGGGGATTATAAGGCCAATTCCACAGTGGCTTGGGTTTGTTATGATCCTCCCCAACCAACCACAATTGCCTTTAGGTTCGTTATGATCCTCCCCAACCAACCATACACTTGTCTTTGGGTTCGTTATGGTCTTTCCCAACCAACCACACTTGTCTTTTGGTTCGTTGTGATCCTCCCCAACCAACCACATTTGTCTTTGGGTTCGTTATGATCCTCCCCAACCAACCACATTTGTCAGTCTTACTTATATCCAACAACAAACTTAGTCTCCATATCCACTAAATCTGTCTGGTAGTTCCATTATTACCATAGTTTGTTTGGATGCTCCCCAACCACACTGTCATAGTTTCATAGTAGAGTCATCCAATCCATAGAAACACGTGCGTTTTAGTCCTCACCACCAAACAATGACATCCACCCTTCACTGAAAAGTGGCCACACATAATTTGGCAGTATATTATTTATCATAATCAATCTGTTAGTGCAGCCAAAGACTAAAATAATTAATGACATCGAGTGTGATCATGACTAATAGTTCAATTCATGTTAATGAAAATAAATTAAACTAAAAATGAAACCGATATCAAAATTACATACACATAAGCAACTTAATGGTATGTGCGTAGGTTACACACTCAGTGTGCAAACACACATACGGCTAAAAATAAATGAATTACACACACACACACACACATAATCTATGCATTTTCATACACACAGTTGCAAATCTGGGGAAAGTGTTAATTAAGCATTTCAATTATTTACTTAATATTTTTTCACTGTAAGAGACACGGTGTGCTCGGCAGCCATTTGGTTAAATTTGGTAGTATACCTCTATGTATACAAGCAGAGGTTAGTGGTTATGTCTAGCACGTTTCATTTATTTTACTATTCGTTTCAGCGCCGGACAGACGCTGTTTTTCGCAAATATCTCCAAAATGAATCGTTGTATAAGTATAATATTTCAGCACACTACCTTTAACAGCTTGACCTAATTTATGGCTGACATACCATATTACTATATGTGTTATGTTGGGAGTTTACTCGTGAAAAATAACACAAAGCTGGCCAGTCATATTGACGCATTCGAAGGAAATTATGCCCCCCCCCAACACCCTCCCAAACCATTCCTAACCACACAACTATGTACTTCTACCCCTTCTCGCCCTCGTTATCCCTCCTCTTCTCCCCCTAGCTCCTCGCCTCCCTCATCACTCGTGTACCTCATACCTCAGAGAGGGGGAGGGGATACGGCAGACTGTGGATATTCAATTAAGGCGTAAATTGCTTATTTAAAAAGGTAAAGAACACATGAAACAACCATGAACGATTTTATTTGGTTGGCCAAAACCAAAATTGACTTCATCCTTCTGAGGTGGCCTTAGACACGTGGGTTATTATCCGGCTATACGGCCATTAACAACGGGACTAGCTATTGCTTTAATGGTCGTTTGACCCACTCTGGTTTTCATGTCCACACACAACAGTAACTGTATTAAACAATATTACTAATGAACGATACGTATATATACATACTGTCATATGTAACTATTATTTATGTACGTAATTAGAATAAGAAAAAAAAATCAAAGATGGAAGGGGGATGGTGTATATAGGGGGGTGAAGAGTGAAACAGGGAGGGGGATAATGTGATATTGGGGTAGGGAAGGAAGGAGTGGTATGGGGGGTGTTCGGGGTGTTGGTGGAGGGGTTACACGAGTACCCCACACTCGTCCCATTCTCTATAACGCCTTAGATATGATGACTGGATTAGGCTTAATATCACTCAGTAAACTCCTAACATAACACAGTAATATGGTATGTCAGCCATAAATTAGGTCCGGGTGTTAAAGATAGTGTGCTAAAATATTATATTGATACAACGATTCGTTTAGGAGATATTTGCGAAAAACAGCGTCTGTCCGGCGCTGAAACGAATAGTAGACGAGTGTTAGACCTCCTTTGATTAAGGGAATATTTAAGAATGTCACGGTTTTGCTGCATGGTGAGATGTTCTAACACAGACAAACTTCCTGGTTTGTCCTTCTTTTGGATCCGCAAGGTGATAAGAAACCAAGAAGAAGCACACGAGAAACTCCTGATCAAGAGAAGGAATTTATGGTTCTCCCGAATATCCAGCTGTTGTCTGTCATGATGGCGGTCTCACTTATTTCGCAGTAGATACTATTATATGTCTTATTACTTTTGGGCTGTATTACCAAAGAGCACCACTTTGTTGTTGTTGGAGAGACTACTGAGAAAGAGTGTATAGTAGGCCTATAGGGAACCACTCCAATGTCAGTCATGATCACCAACGAAGATAGTATAGATTTCCTCAAAATGAAATAATAATAAACTTATCCGAGAAATAGGACCATGACAATTATATGTTCTATCTCATAAATGACTTTCCAGACAGGCCAATGCATTCCCTTTTACACCTATAGACTTTAAGTCATCTAGAAGTATACTACGCACTACCGTAAAAAATGCAGCACTCAAATCAAGCATAATAAGAACACTACACTTTCCTTCATCCATTAATTACCGTAGTAACCGTACGTAGTGCAGTCTCAGTCGAATATAGCTGCCTATACTGTATTTCTCCTAGTGAATCTCTTTCACTCCTGCCAATCATCACAAATTTTTTTGCTTCACCCATTTCTAATCAACGCTTTCATTTACACAGTACCGTTGAAATTGAAAATTACGCTATAATAAATATCTGTCAGGATAAGGTCTATTTGGAAGTATAAATATAACCATCAATTGTTTACTTCACACTTTATGCATTCTTTATTAGATTTACTCAATAATACAGTTGAGTTATATTACACTCCTATTTACAATATATTTTCATGTATTGAATAAGGTCAATTGACAACCGAGTACTCAGCTGATTGAAGACAACAAATTTACTGGCACTAATTCAGGTGTGGCCGGTTATCAATTTTAACGTATTTTTCCTGTACTTAATATTGCCTTGGCACCTTCAATGTCTGTTTTACTGTGGAAATAAATAGATGATAATACATATATAACATCAGAATGAAAGGAAGAAGAGTAAATAAGAGTGTTTTGAGCCAACCTTCTTTCGTCACTAATATACAATGGTTCACATTTCAATACACACAGTAAATGAGTATTGTATTCTGTATTAACCTTCATGATACGTGAATATTTATAATGATATATTGTTTATTGAGAGGTTTTAAGGCTTTGTTATCTAAGTAAGAAGGAAAATATAACGTACCCAAATAACGTACCCAAAGTAACCCAAATATTGTCATGTATTTATCATTACAGTCAGCACTCGATAATTATAACAATAAAAAAATAGTTAAACTCTTTGCCATTAAACACAGATGCACTTCTTAGTCCATTAGTACACTTGTTCTTCAGAAATATTGTGTTTGTTTTGAATGTGTGACAAAAGTGTTGAGTGTTATGTGATATATTGGTATTTAGTGAAAGAATTATCGTTTTGTAGCAGTGTTGCCAGATCCGGCTAGGTCCCAGTATTTTGCCCCGATCATTTCCTGTACTTTACCACGGTTATTTCCCTGTAGTTTGCCCAGGTTAGGTCCCCGTAGTTTGCCCAGGTTAGGTCCCGGTAGTCTGCTGTGATCTAGGTTAGGTTAGGTAAGGTCAGGTTGATTTCAAAATTCCCCATTTGAAGATGACCTATCGGTATTTATTGAAAGAATTACCGTTTTGTAGCAGTGTTGCCAGATCCGGCTAGGTCCCAGTATTTTGCCTCGGTCATTTTCTGTACTTTACCACGGTTATTTCCCGGTAGTTTGCCCAGGTTAGGTCCCAGTAGTCTGCCCAGGTTAGGTCCCGGTAGTCTGATGCGGTCTAGGTTAGGTTTGGTCAGGTCAGGTCAGGTCAGGCTAATTTGAATATGCCCTATCTTGTAAATGGGGCATTTGCGGAGAAAATGCCATAGAAGAAAATAGTCTTAGAATGGTCTAAATAAGTAGGTAATGAAGATAGAAAAACCGTACCCAACAACGGTAATTCATTCAATATTTACCGACCTATCTTGGAAATGGGGCATTTGCTGAGGAAATGCCATAGAAGAAAATAGTCTAGAACGGTCTAAATAAGTGGGTAATGAAGGTAGAAAAAACGTATGCAATAACGGTAATTCTTTCAAGATTTACCATAATTTGTCTATAATGTTGGAAATCAGTAATTAACTAGTATTGTGCTGTTTTCTATTACAATGTTTTTACCTTCTTTACTCATTAATTTATACCATTCTAAGACACTTTTCTTCTGTGGCATTTTAAGATAGGGCATATTCAAATTTTGAAATTAGCCTGACCTTACCTAACCTAACCTAACCTAGATCGCAGCAGACTACCGGGACTTAACCACGGTAAAGTACCAGGTACCTGACCGTGGCAAAATTCTGGGACCTAGCTGGATCTGGCAACACTGCTGTAAAATGGCAATATACTAGATAAATACCGGTACCTGGAAATCTATTGTTTTCATTGATTAACTTATGCTTTGGATTGTGACTTAATCCTATTAGTATTTAGGTCTCATGAGTCTGACTGCACATTTCATGTATACAAGTCCAGGGAATTGGAATTATTTGTGTGTGTGTGTGACTGTGTGGTAATATGATATATATATTTTACAGAGTTGTTCAACAACATTATCCAAAACTTATTTGTGTCAAACACCACATTGTAAATGTAAATTTCTATGGAGTTTTTTAAACTAAAAAAGAAGAGGATGATTAGGTTAGATATTTGATTGAATTAGAAAACTTGGGTAACTATTCTGCAGACTTAAAAAATTGTGTGGTTGTTAATTTATTTGTTATTGGTTTGTAAATTTAGAGTTAGTTTTTTATTTATTTATTTATTTACCTATTTCAGAGAGAGTAATGGCAAGTGTGAAGGTTCCGGAGCAGAAGATAATCCTGTGTGGTGAATACGGTGTTGGTAAGAGTTCATTATTCCGTCGTTATGCCACCAACACCTTCGTCACCGCCACTGACAGAAAGTCAACCCTCGGCCTAGATCATTACGAAAAGGTGTATTGCTCTGGAGACAAAGAAGTGAAGGTAATGAATGGTAGAGAATTATTGTAGAGTATTTAAGTTATGATCATTACGAGCAAGTGTATCACTTGGGAGACAAAGAAGTAAAGGTTATGATAGAGAACTTATTGCAGAGTCTTTAAGTTATGATCATTGAAGTTATTATATTACATGTACTCTTTAAGTGTATTGCTCAGTAGTCAAAAAAGAGAAGGTAGTGATAGAGAAATATTGAAGGATTTTTTTAAATTGCATTTTTTATTCTTTAAATCATTAAGCGGCGGGCCTTATCTCCCGCGGCAGCTTGTGTCTTTTGGGCCTCTCTCCTGCACTCGCAGTCACTATGTAAACAACACATATGACGGCTAATAGCTTATAAACCACTCGCACTACATAGATAAATAGCTGTCTCCTGATATACTTGTGAAGACTAAAGGTCCATTCACATATATCCATGCCGTGTCCGCTCAGTGTCAGTGATATCCGTGGCACCTCTGTACAATCCTATACCATTCTTGTCCTATACTTTTCCAAACAGCTTGTTTGAAACTGCTGTCCATATATTTTGGTTGGGGAAAATCATAAAGAACAAATTGATTTTTAACCAATTCAATAATGAGCTCGTCATTCATGTTTGTTCTGACGTCTGTGAAAAACTCAAAAATATCGGTGGCGACAATATTCAATTTGTGGGCACTGATACGGCACTGACATGGAGAGTCAAAACACGGTACTGTGCCAGACGTGTGTGAATATCTCGAACAGTTTCAAAGTAACTATATTTTTTTTCAATGACACTGACGCACTGAGCGGACACGGCACAGATATGTGTGAATGGACCTTAAAGTGACATCTGTAGGATGGGTAGCCAGCTCAGACTGACATCAACTCAAAATTCACTTTTACACTACAGTATATACATATCTAAGTACATTTTTACACTCTAATTTCGTTATAAAACATGTCAGAATCAAATTTTTAACACAATGAAATATAATGTCACTGTCATTTTATGTACCTGTACATTTATGGTAATTATAGGAAACGAGGATTGATGAAAATATGTCCTTCCACCCTCACCTTAATACAGACTCTATATTTCTTTCAGTTACAACTTTGGGATACTGGTGGAATGGAAAGAGTTGCCAGCATCACGTCATCTTATTACAAGTTTGCTGAAGGAGCCATACTGGTCTTTGCTCTTGATAATCCAGACTCCTTTAATATTTTATCACAACATCTTCTAGACATTGTGACCTACGCTGAGAACGCTAAAATATTCCTCTGTGGCAACAAATATGACCTTAAAAGTCAGATTCAAGTTACTGATGCAGATATGGAAAATTTTTGGTGAGTCTATATTCATGTTTTTCTTAATGGGATAGTTAGTATACTTTGGGCACAATGGAGCGCCTTGATTCCTCCAATGTACAGTATGTCAAGAAACAGAACCAGATTAACAAAAATAATGTTATTACAGTATATTGCTTGGACATTATGGACAAAAAGGTTAAAGGTGTTATTTTTATAATGCATTGGAATCTAGTTAGTAATTTTTTTTACTTTGTTACTTTACGGTACTGGATGAGGATGTGAGAACGCTGAATATTGAAGTAGAAAGTGCGTATGACCGCAGGGAGTGGGAGTAACGCATAGCTCGTCCAGCCCTGTAAGGGAATTGGGACGTTAAACGTAGATGATGATGATAATGAATTTACTGTACTAATCCATTGTACAATAATAATATGAAAATATAAGATTTTCTTGTTTTCCAATCTATTAATATTTTCCTTTACAAATTTTCAGTGAACAGTGTCATAATCTAATATCTGGCATATACAAGACTTCATGTAAAACTGGTGCTGGAGTGGAAGAAATGTTTACCGACATTGCCAGACAATTGAGTGACTCCAACAGGTCTCGGAAAGAGTTGGAATCAATGGATAAAGATTCATTTAAAGTAACTCCTCCTGAAGGTGAACCAGAGGACTCCTGTATGTGCTGAGGTGAGTAAATCTACTACCACACACTCAATATACTTTTACTCTTGTGTTTTCTAGAATATCAAATGGGAAATTTTATTGACACTTTCTGTATAGACACTTCACCTTGAATAGTTACCTTCACTAATCGAATTTGCTTAAAAAAAGTTCTCTTTGTCACTCAATTCCTACTACAGTATTTTAAAATGCAAATTTAGCAATGAAACTCTTTTTCCTCAAAGAAAAAGTTTAATAATACGGCCTTAAGGGTTATACCAAAACTTCTACATTGGCTTGCTTGTTTAAGAGTTATTGTGAAGCTTCTACATTGGTGTGTTTGTTTTAAGAGTTCACACAATATTTCAGTATGGAGATGAGAGAGCTGAGGTCATCTGGGTCAATGCAGAATACAGTACAGTCAGCTTCCTTCTTTACTGGTGGGTGGACGTAATACAAGGTTAACATTCTTCCATCCACGTGTCCACAAACTGGCCCCAGTTTTCTCAATAGGCCTATGTACCTGTTGGTATAAACAGTCACATTCACATTTATCATTTTTATAAGTAATCTCATTAGGCATTATCTACTTCAGTCAAAATTCATAAGTTGCTTCATATGTACAGTTGTAATCTATAAATTCTAGCCCTCCCTGATAAACCCTGTAGAGAAAATGACTGAAATATTTTTATGACTGATGGATTTAATTAAGGGGATAGTACAATGTTGATAAATCTGGAGCAAATGATTCCTCTAAATTACTCTAAGCAACAGGCCACTAAAATTTTTGTTCATCTGGTCCTGTTTGCAGGCATACTTTGGTGGAATCAAGGTGCTCTAATGTACCAAAAGTATATTGCCCTCTTAACGCCAGTATTTATTCCTGGGTGGGTTGGCAAGATGTTCGTTTTACCAGAATATTCACAATTAACAATATGCATGTCCAGATATTATTATGACCTCTTTCAGGAGTGTGTGAGTAGTGTTACTGGTAAAGCCATAGACAGTTGGTACAGGCAGGGTATTGATGTCTTTGATTCTCATCATTTACATTCACCTCGTCATCTATTTCTTCTTTCCTTAAATTTCTGTACTCTTCATTTCATTAGTTGGTTTTATTTCTATAACCAACTTTTTATGCTCATTACTTTACTCTTTCCTTTTTCTATTGCCATCTCTTTAATTTTGTTTCCAGTAGCCAAATAATTATCCTTTCTCACTTTACACTAGATCAGGTTGAGCTAAAAATTATTGCTGACAATTGTACAGTTGTGTATATGTCTTGCTTTAACTGATAAGTAAGAGGTTAGGTATAATGTTACTAGGCAATGAAAGCTGTACTTAAGTTTGTTGTTTATGACGCTGTTTTTGTACATTGTTGGTTTGTATTACACGTATAGTTGATAAGGTACTTACCGTAGTTATACAGTGCATGGTTTTGTATCTATGACAACATTTTATACTCTCTAATCTCTTGGGTTGATGGTAAATGAAAGTACATGCATCCTCTGGAGTTATGATGCCAACGTAAAAAAAGAAAATAAAACACCAGAACAATCGTGGAACTAGAGATATCAAACCTAACTACAGTTGGCCCTCAATATAAGTTGATTAAATTTGGCACTATTCATTTAACACAGGCTTAGTAAATCACTTAGTCTGTATGGTAATGAATAACAAGCCTGGGAAAACAATTGGTGAGGGACTGAGTGTAAAATGAATTGGTGGATAGAAGTACAGTATTTATTCATTTTATATCAAGGGTCTACTGTATACTTGAGTGAATTTGGCCTACCCCCTTAGGATGTGTGTATTTTACTGTACACTTAAATGTTCACAGTCAATATCAGTTGGCTGAATCTGATTGACTTAAATATGGCTCCAAACCCATGAATAATGAGCTTTGGTTAATCATGGTTACCATTAAGGGGATAGTGTACAGTACTCTCTTGACTGAACTGGAGGGCTATTGATTCCTCCAAGTTATGCTATGAAACAAGAGCCCCTGTGTGTAACATTGAGGTTGTTCGTTTCCTGGCATAGTTTGGAAAAATGGGTAGCCCTCCAATTTTCCAACAAGATAGTTTCCCCTGAATGACATCAGCTGTGGAAATTTTACAGTCACAGAAAACCAGAGTATTAACTATACTGTAGATCAACCTTGGTAATACCCATCATGCTAGTCGCAGCAAGTGTTCTGATTGATGGTGTATGTTGTTACAGTATTTGGTTCACTTTAAAACTCAAACATCATCATACAAAGGACTTGTGTATGTATCCCAAGGCAACAAGTCTCAGATACAGCCTCCATAGTCACACTGTACTGTACTGTAACATCCTCTGAGATCACTGCTTGTGTTTGTATGAGTTCCAGTTGCTGTAACAAAATGCACCCGTAGTTAAGATACCATTTTGGATTTAAGCTTAACATTGACTTAATTGGTTAGATATACGCTATAGAAATATCATACTGTACATATACAATGCCTTATCTAATTGTTTTATAGGCTATATGTAAATCAAATTTGGGCATTTGGTCAAGATGGCTTGTGATGTTGGCAGATTGAAAACTACAGATTCCTGTGAAATATGTCAGGAAACCAGAAATTTAATAGAGGTCATGTATTGTATCATACATGTCCAGCAGTTTGAAAGAATCAGCAGACTGTGTAGTTTGCTGGCCGTATCACAGGCACCTTAATGTGAAGGGCACTTAGTAGAATGTATACCTCTGCCAACATCTTCCCAGTTGTGTGTTGTAAAGATGTGTACAAGTGTAGTAAAGTTCCACTACACATCATCCTTACCCACATGGATGTAGGCAACACTGAATGATTTTAATACTCCTTTTGTACTGAACCAAAAACTTTCAACACATTAATTACAGTATTCATTTTTCATGAATACACAGAGGTAAATATTTATGCTTGCTTGATTTTAGTATCAGACAAACACAACACATCACATAATTGTCTGCTAACTAACTGACAGAACCCCAAGGTAAAACCAGATACACACTAAGAATAACAAACACTGAGAAAACAATCATAATTTTTCTCTAACTTTAACAGAGGTAGTTGACTTAGTTTCATGGTTTCCCCTTCATTATTTTCACAAGAACTACTGTACTCGCTTAGGCTTCTCAATGAATATATTTACAAGTTCTGTACACCAATTATTTCATGCCAAATACTTCATAATTCATGTCAAATATTCTAAAGCATATAAAGTAGTATTAGTCAAGTGATAGATTTTAGAAAGAGAAAAAGGGTGGAGGGGAAAATGGAGTACTGTTTGTAGATAATTTAGGGCATATTAGTATGTAGATTTTAAGTTAGGGAAGAATCTCTTGTTTGTAAATTGGAGGCCTACTGATTCCTCCAGTGTATGTTAGGAAATAGACAACCTAGATGTTACTAATAGAGGAATTTGTTTTGTGGTATAAATTGGAAGAATCAGAAGCCCTGAAATTTACTATCAAGAGAGTAAATTTTCCCTTAAATATTCCATTTATAAGTCCCCAAGATCAAGGATTGTGCCAAAGAATTGATTTCTTCCCAACCTGATGTAGTGGTGGAAATATTTTGATACTGTAAGTCATTTGCAAGATAAATTCATTCAAGACCATACACATTCACACACATAAGTCATTTGCAAGATAATGTATTCAAGACCATACACATTATATATACACAGAAGACCCTTGACAAAACACAAACTAATAAATATTGTACTTGTATCCAACACTTCCTTCTACACTCTAACCTGAATTTAAAAACTTCAAAATAAACCGATAGTCACCCACTACCATACAAACTAAGTGATCTATTGAGCCTGTATTAAATGGGAAGTGTAATACATGTAAGATTTATATTGAAAGAGTATTGTGATGACTGGTTGCTGTTCATTGCCTAACCAATGACTTTTCTTCTTGCTTTTAACCCTAAATTGCTCAAGTGTTAGTACAGTACAGTACAGGTCACAATTCACATAAAGCATCTGAATGCCCTCTGTGACAGATGTCATCATCATTATCATTCTCTACATTGCATAGGTTTTAGTATTTCTTTTTTTTATGAGGTTAGGTATTTAATGACCTTGATCCAACTGTCTCTATCAAGTGCTTTCTCCTCCTCCTCCTCCTCCTCCACAAACAGCCACACATTATGCCTGGTGAAGTAAACACTGGAAGCCGTCTTGTTACTTGGGCCTGACTACAAATTTATCCATCCATCACATTGAGCTTTATGTAATACATCATAAATGACATAAATGATATAGACCAGTTTGTACTCATTACTGGACTCTACTACTACTGTTGGGGAAGAATGTATCTACACACATAAGTGGATGTACTCAGAGGTCAGATTGTGGGACTATTAAATCCTCCAAACTATGCCAGGAAACAGGATATCTCAGAATACAAGTTGGGGATCTGTTTTATAGCATAGGTTTAAAGGAATCAATTTGATCTTCACCCTCCTATTACCTGTGCAGACACACTGTTCCTTGACTGTACTACTTAATGTTACATGAATTAATTATTAGTTCATTAGTACCACAACGACTGAAAGAAGCTCCATACATATGTGTAATCAGCTTAACCTGTTGAGTGCCTTTGTGTTTTTGTCATTAATTAGGGACTTCTGCTGCAAATGATTTGAATATAATATGTAATGTTAGCTTAAAATGTCTATCATAATTCACAACAAATATTACTCTTTAGTGTTCAGCTGAGATGAAACCTCTGGCACTTAAAGGGCTAAGGTTGATTCTAATAATGTTAATATAGTTCTGGTAATGTAAAGTTACTGTATACTGTAGTACATAATATAATACAGTATTACTGAACCTTCTACAAATTGTAGTAAAGTAGTAGTGAATAGTGTTTAAAGTTTATAGCTTCAGAGGCAGATATTAATTAGTCTTTTATATCATTGTAATGGTCATGATATGCAGTTGCAGACAATAGTTCTTCACTGCACTCTTAAAACTGTACCTGTCTTATATGAAACAGTACGGCTCTTGTTGTATCTTGGGAGTTTTTCAAATCTTTATCTGTTGTGTCATACTTTCTATCTAAATATGAAATCATAAGGAATGTTTTGAGTGAAAATCCTGTACGTTAGTGTATACTGTATTAACAAAAAAAATGGTATTCAATTCTGCCATTGTTTCTAGATAATTAACAAAATGACTTCGTATGAAAAGGATACTTGTGTCAACCCTCATCATTCATCAAGGGAGGGCTAAAAATGATGACTTATGACTGTATGGCAATGCAATGCTGTACATGTAATTATTATGTATGGCTAAGAACAGCTTTAATTTATATATTTAAAATGATTTACAGTAGTCATATATTTTATTCCATTCAAGCATTGCACAGTAGAACCTCAATATTTTTGGTGGTGAGTTGGGGATTGGGCAAGGAAGGTAATTTCATTGTTATGTAAGGCAGTTTATGAATTACAGTAGTGTAGAGTTAGATGGGCAAATGTTTGTAAAATCATCAATACCAGAAATATAGAGGTTCATGTGTATAAATTCAATACATTTAGGTAATTAGGTGCTGTTTAATGCTTATTGCAATGTAAACAATTGTAACTGCTTTTTTTTTTTTCTATCTAAATAATTTTGAGACCTCTGTGGTCTCGTAAGTTATGGCAGCCAGTTGGGACTGAGTGGTACAGAAGTACATTGATTTAAATGTATATGAGATGATTGAAAAGTCTTCACTCCTGTCTCACAGTGAATAGTGTTGGGTTGTCCACTAACCTTTTAATGATCTGGTTATGGTAGCTTCACCTTGGGGTTCCCACACCTTTGAAGGGCATAAAGTGGGATAAAAATGTTACATTCTTATAAAAAATGTCTCTAACATTTAGTTGACATAATTTAATCCTTCCATTTCTCTACAGATGGAAATGTTTGTCTGCATTACAGATACTGTAGTTGATGACCTGTGTTAATATCATAATGGGCAAACTGTACATATCAAAATGAGTTGATATTACCAGATTATAAACAAGAAAATACAGTACAGTATACAGTACCTTTACAAATATTAGTTATATAGCTACTCTAAAACATTTCTGCAAAGATTTTGTTTTAGTTTATACTAATTGTTTTTTCCATTTATAAGTAAAAAGGATTAGTTTTATAGAGGACTTTCTGAAGTGATACTGAAGAATGCTTGTGTAGGTGAAGTTATAGTAAACATTAAAATTCATGTAGATGACATTTACATTCAATTAGTTTTTGAGTTGTTGCAGTCACCATATAAATACTCTTTTCAATTAATTATTAAAAGTAATAACTGCAGCTAATTATAAGATCTACCATTTCTTAACCTTTCTAATGTTGTGTGTTGAGTACATAAATACTGGAATGTCAAAGGCTACATTAATATTAACTTTTATACATTTTTCTACACATGATAGCTCTGAAATAATAGCCATCTAATATGATTTGATTTTGTGGTAACAGATGCATTCCTAAAGTGATTCATGTAATTTTGCATGAATTATGTAGACTGGTAAATATACTCATAATGTATATATATGCAAAAACAAAGTGATAGAATACAGTATCTTGATTTTATAAATTGTTAATGTAACCAACACCTTATACAGGGTGATTCAGAAATGCGTGCCGAAAATCCGCAGGTGTATTCCTGGCACATAATTGAATGTAAATTAGTCAATAACGATTTTGGAAATTCTCAATAGTTTATAAGTTATAGTGCCTTCAAGGTTTGAAGAGTGTGTTTAAATCTAGGGATTGTACCATAATCTTTCAGACACGTGTGAAATTACTTAACTTGACTGTACACTCTACAGCTTTTGTCATATTCTTTAGTAACTTTTACTGTGTTTCCAATGCCTTTATGGGAGTTAAGTAATTTCACACGTGTCTGAAAGATTATGGTACAATCCCTAGATTTAAACACACTCTTCAAACCTTGAAGGCACTATAACTTATAAACTATTGAGAATTTCCAAAATCGTTATTGACTAATTTACA
Source organism: Petrolisthes cinctipes (assembly GCA_033782935.1). Taxonomy (NCBI): domain Eukaryota; kingdom Metazoa; phylum Arthropoda; class Malacostraca; order Decapoda; family Porcellanidae; genus Petrolisthes; species Petrolisthes cinctipes. Next base: position 68,187 of record JAWQEG010002918.1, on the reverse strand, counting down.
TTCAATTATGTGCCAGGAATACACCTGCGGATTTTCGGCACGCATTTCTGAATCACCCTGTATATATTGCAGGCTTATGAATGTAATATTGTAACTACAGTGTGTGACACAATTGCTAACAGATACAGTACATTTTTCTGAGATGGAAAAGTGGTATTCAATTCCGCCATTGTTTCTAGATAAATAATGATGCATTGATTGTATATGTGCCTGATATTTATTTTGAACAGTGAATTGTTGGACACTTGAGATAATATTGCAAAACTTGAAGACATAATGTTCCAGGTACTGTGCTGTGTTTGGCTATGACTCTATATAATGAAATATATGGGTAAACAATTACTGTGTACGATTAAATTTAGAGTAGAAATTATTTGAAGATAGTCATAACTTTACTCTCATTAAAGTAATCGGTACTTTTCTGTGCTGAACATTTTTAATACAGTATTTAGTACTAGATTATAGTACAGTAGTGTATTGCATTAAGTTAATAAGTACTGTATATATTCAATCTGAGGCAGCAGTAAAATTTTACATAATTATGTTATAGCAGTTATTTAATTGTTAGCCAGTTATTGAAGTTTGTTAATGATAAGTATTGTGTGTGTGTGTAACCTATATTATGGTATAGAATCATGTTCTTACTTAAGTTCCTAACTTGTTTTGATATCTTGTCATTACAACTCAATCAGTTGTTCAGTCAGTCATGAGCTACTAATGCTAGTTTCTGTACTCGACTAGACATTGCTTACCAGGCAGTTAGAAAATATTGACATATCCATCTGGTCATGTAATTACTGACTCTGTTTACCTTATTATCTTCATTAATCAGATTTATAACTTGGGATATTGGAGATTTAGTAGAAGTTTGTTTTGGAAAGGTAATTGGGTTTATATGATGAAAGAATTTTGTGATAAAGGTGTACTGTATGCTTGAAGTCATACTGTGTTTTAGAATATTGGCATAAATATATATATAATTTTATTTACTTTTTTACTCCAATGCATCTATGTATCAATTGTTTCCTTCACTTTACAAATTGTAAAGATTTGCTGTGTATAAGAAAATACAGTAGTATAATTGCTAACTTTTTACTCTTGTATAATATTGTATTCACTGTGAAATGAGTAGCAAAATACATTTTAAAAGAAACTTGCACATTTACATATCCATTGACATTACTACAAGATACAATTTGTATTTCATGACAATAGTGAGAGAATTAGTAATGAATGAATCAAGGAAACAAATATATTATTTGTAGAAGTTTTTAAAATGTAAAGGAAAACTAGGAAGCAAATTTTTAGCATTAATATTTATCGAGAGTAAAATATCGCACCCCAAATTCTATTGAATACAAAATCAACATTAATGGCAAAACTATTTCCTTATAGCAAGTGACCTGCAGGGGTGGTCAAGCAGCATAGTAGGTCATATGTCAAACCCGGGTGTACGGAACCATTTTTTATATTACAACCCAGCAGGATTGAAGAGAGATTATTTAAACCAATAAGTTATACATTGAAAATATTAATAATATCCAAACAATAAAAGTTAAGGATATTACTTTATTATATTATAGCGGGTATGCGTGTATAGTAATGGAGGATTAGCGGTGTAAGATCGCACCTCCAGCTCCATATATTTTATTACGCATTGGAAAAAAAATAAAGCAGTCCCCAAAGTAATATATTTTGCATTGTAGGCCAAGTTTAATGTAGTGGGAAGTAGCGTAAGGGAAAGGTAAAAAAAATAGCTGTATATATTATGCATTGAAGGCCAAGTTTAATGTATGGGAAGGAAGTAACGTAAGGATAAAAAAATAGCAGTATATTAGTGTAGTGGGAAGGAAGTAGTGTAAGGGAATTGTAAAATAGCAGTATATTAGTGTAGTGGGAAGGAAGTAGTGTAAGGGAAAAGTAAAAAAAATAGCGGTACATTAATTAGTGTAGTGGGAAGGAAGTATACAAGTGTAAGGTAAAGGTTAAATAGCGGTATATTAGTGTAGTGGGAAGGAAGTAGTGTAAAGGAAAGGTATAATAGTAGTATATTAGTGGAGTGGGAAGGAAATAGTGTAAGGGAAAGGTAAAATAAATAGGAAGCATATAGTGTAAGGGGAAGGTAAAGTAAATAGGAAGCATATAGTGTAAGGGAATTAAAGGTAAAAAAATATCAGTATATATTAGTGTAGTGGGAAGGAAGTAGTGTAAATAATAAGGGAAAGGTAAAATAACGGTATATATAAGAGGTGAACATTTAAGCCATCCATCCCTTCCGTGTGTTGTGTGATAACCTGAGAGAACAGTGCAAGTTGACCTTCACCATCACCATCAGAGTGTGGTAGTGACGGCAACTCTTCAACTTCTACTTCTTCGGTACAAGAGACACACACACAGACAGACAGCAGGTTTGGCAACGCAGCGTGACGTCATATAAGAGGCACCACAATGGACGACACAAGGTACGGGATGGAGCCCGCTGTTCCTGTAAAACGACCTAGATTGGACTTTCCAGAGGATACTTCGTCCAAGCAATATGATAGTAACTTCCATTGTTTCGCAGGCACTTCGGAGCTACTTGCAGGTTAGTGAAAATGGTGGCATCATTTTTATTTTTGCATCAAGAGAAGTAATCATTTTGGCGGGGCTGGTCAGTCGCTGAACCCAAGATGGCGGATGCGCGCGCACTGAAAAATTCTTAAATATTGGGAGATTGCCGCGGTATTTTTACAACATGGCTTCTACTAAGTGTTTATTGCACACGAATTTCGGTTTTGGTTCAGTAGAGATGAGGTTTTACACCATCTGAAAGGAAATGTCAAAAATGAGATCGATACGCCCACTTTGGTCATTACAGACTAACAAAGGAACAAGTGAACATCGGAGTCAAGAGTCAAGTAGTGTTGGATCCTTCTATATTCACATGAAGCCATCTGGTGGACACTTTAGAAACTACTCCATATATCACTAATAATGCAGAAGGAATTAGTTTATATGTGTGTATTATGCCTATTTGCTCTCATCTATATATTTGTTTACAGTATATGAGGTTTTAAACGTATAATATTATATTAGTGATATATAATTAAAAGGTTGTTTGTGAGTTCATGAATAGGATCCAATAGTTGTTTACTTGATGCATTGTTTACCTTATAGTATTACTCCCGCCAAGTTCAAAGAGATCATTTGTAACTTCATATTTATGTATAAGTCTGGTAATTCCCGAGGCAATGTATTGTGTTATTGATTATATTACATGGATTAATTGTAATACTTTGTTGTTATAGCGCCATATTAGTTCATATTTAGAGGGTAATACACTTTTGGTACACTATACCATTTTGATTCCTCAAAAGTTTTGCGAGGTAACATGAACAAAGCTAATGTTGGCCTGTTGCTTGGAATAGTTTGGAGGAATCATTTGCTCCAGATTTACCAACAGGGTCCTATGACTCCTAGAGCTTCTTAGCTGCTATGTACCGGCTGGCCCCTATGTACCAACGATTTGTGATATACATACCATTGCAGGGCTGCTATGTACTGGCTCCTATGTACAGTACAGTCGGCGACAAAAGTCGTGTCGCCCCACTTAGCGTTTAAGAAAGGATAACATACAAGATAAATAATCAAACCAACACATTTACTGTACAGAAATACAATATCCATGGGGCAAATGATTAAACTACTGTGTTTTCATTATACGAGCCTTTGAAGCTTATAATTATCTCCATACTGTACATAATAACTTGGCAGATGTGGCGACACAACTTTTGCCGCCGACTGTACAGTACCATGGCTCTGGTTTACATGTACAGTTGCCCACACATGAATCTGGTATGCCTTGCTACTTGTGAGATACCTACAACAGGAAGGAAAGTGAGCAAAAGTTATAGTTTGTTGACAAAAAGACAGTAATAATATTTTACTGTCTGCCTGTTAACAAACTATATCTTTTTTCACTTTCCTTTCTTTTGTAGCTACCTCACAAGTAACGAGCCAAACCAGCTTCATGTGTGGCCAACTGTAACATTGTTTGTTGACTTTGGTGAGTATACTACCAACCCACATCTTAAACAAAGGAAAACAGCACATGCCATGGTTGTACCAGAAGGATAACTGAATAAACAGGTCCACACTCCACTGCAGTTGTGAAATAACTGATGAGCAGGTCCACTGCAGTTGTGAAGTAACTGATGAGCAGGTCCACTGGAGTTTCAAAGTAATGAATGAGCAGGTCCACTGGAGTTTCAAAGTAATGAATGAGCAGGTCCACTGGAGTTTCGAAGTACCGTAATGAATAAGTAGGCTTATGGTACTGTACACATAGCAGGCCTATACAGGGTGTTTCAAAATTCCTTCACCACACTTGGTAAGTTGTATAGTGCAAACTAAAAAAATTGTATTATATACAATGTGTTGAAAAACCCTGCATACCCTATTTGGTTTATGGTACATAGCAACTGCAGTACATAGCAGCCACCAGTGGCACATATCAGCCAATGGTTCATAGAAGCCTGTTCCCCTCCTAGATCCGCTTTAGTAAAATTGTAAGCAGTTGTCAAATTTCACCCTACAGACATTCTTTACTGTTCCTACACAACACAAGATATTTACTTATAAAATTTGTACAGTACTGTATTGTATTACTCATGAACAATAATTTTTTAATTCATACATTTTTGTTTTATCATATGTTCTTGGTTCCTTTCTTTTGTGTGTGTAAAGCCCATGTCACACGGACACTTTTTCTGGCATCTTTTGGTATTTTGGTAGCAAAAGATGCTCGTACGGGCATCTTTTGGTAGCAAACAGGAAGACGCTCATGATCGTCTTCTTGCCGCCAATACGGGCATCTTTGTTTACATACTGGAGCAGCGACCACGCCGCACAGTACATAGTGACTTCTCAGCTCTTCACATTTCGTTTAAAATCGAGATAAATGGCAAATGTTGGTTGGTCCAGGGATGCTATGACTTGGTCCTTATCCTTAATTTCTTTAGTTACTTCGTGAGGCTATTACAGGCTTTAGATTTTCAAATTGTAATTTACCGAATCTTGTTAAAAAATAATCAAAATTACAAAAAATAACATGTATTAACTTTGCTTTTATTTACATTTACGGTGTATCTTTACCTAAAATCAAAATTTCTGAGATATGAGAAGTTTGGACAGCCAATCACACGTCGCTAAAGTTAGGAGCCCGGTCGCAAGAGAATCCTTCCTTAATTCTCACTGCTCAGATTATATGCTAGAACGGATTGTAATTTAATAAGCCTCACAAACCAGACATTACTGTTACTATGAGTGCATAGTATGTTGACCACATGAATTCTTACACAGGTTTTATAAAAAGAGAGATCATTATTGTGGAAGTATTGCAATGAATGGTCTACCAAGTGACTCGGTGATTGTTTTGGTTTGTGGGAAGACGCCAGTGGAAGATGCTGGTAGACGAATCCACCGTGTGACTACACGCGCACTTTTTGCCACCAGTACGGGCATCATTTGGTAGCAAAATACCAAAAGATGCCAGAAAATATCTCTCGTGTGACACGGGCTTAAGATGCCAGGCCTGAATTTTTTTGACAATGTATTTTTCCATATTTCTAGGAAGCTACACAGACATTTAGTTATTAAAAATGTATGGTATTACTGAAGAACAACCATTATTTTCAGTGTGTTTTTGGTGCTCTTTTTTTAGATGTCAGACCTGAATATTTCTTTGACAATGTATTTTTCTATATTTGCAGGAAGCTACAGTAATGGCACAGAGTTTACCATCACCTCAGACTCTGGGTTCAATGAACTCACTCCACCACAGAGTTTAGAAGATGACATCACAACTCCGTAAGTCCAGGAATATTTTTGTTTTGTTTTTGAAGTATTTTCATGTATTGGAGTATAGTATATAGTATGTACTTTTGTAACTATAGCACAGTGAAAATAAATATTGTTCGAAAGATATACTGGCATTCAGACTAACATTAATTAATTAATGTTGTAAACTTTTGTTTGTAGATGCGCACAATATTTCCAGGCATTTTGAAATGAAGGCAAAAGCTCGGGTATCTATGTTTACTTCAATTATGCTTTTGGTTTGATTGAGATGAATTAAGTACAGTATGATACCATTAATGCTTTACAATATATAGTAAAGTAATTATTCTTCCACAGCAGCACCAGCAGTACAAGCTCTGGCCAGGGAGAAGGAAGTGGAAGAATAGATAGCCAACTGAATAGCGATAACACCAATGATAGCTCGGCCAACGAAGGCTACGATAACTGGCAGAATGTACTAAATACAAGCCAAGATGATGATGAGGAGGACGATGACAGACAATCAATTGCCTCCACAACATCAAATCTTAGTGGACTCTCAGACTTCTCCAATTTTTCAGGGAAAGATTGGAAACCTTGTGCTGGTAAGAACTAAATATGTACATGTGTATTATCTATGATATAATTTGTACATGATAGCTGTAATTTTCTCCAGTAGATTTCTTAAGAGAAGTTAATAGGGATATAATCAGTAGTCTATACAGCATGTTTTTAAATACGGTGATACAATATATTGCCTAATTTTCAGGACCCATGTCTTGGGTACAACAACAAATGCTCCGTGGTGTCAACCCAAGAACTATCCTCACAAACGTTCTTGGTGCGACGACAGAGATTCCCGAGGATGTGGCTGATGTTGCTCTGTGGCGTCTGATTGTCAATGTATTGTCAGAGCCACCACGCAGAGAAAAATTGAGACACATTAACACCATTGAGGATGTGGTCAGGTTAATGAAGTCATGCCGCAAAATTATTGTCCTAACTGGCGCTGGGGTGAGTTATATTATGATAAAAAAAATTAATTATTTATTTATTTGAGTTTTCACTTTAATACAACTGTCATGGTCCTAGGTGTCAGATATTGGAGAGATGGTGGATAAAGAAAGAGTGGTGACTGAGAGAATAAATGTATACCATATATACTGTATGTAAAATCGTGGAGACAATTTTTGTGATTGCTTGAACTGGGGAATTCTTGAGTCAGAACGAACCATTAATGATATCCCTGTCTTGTTTGGTATAATACTAGAGAATTATTTTATGTTATGTGAGGAATGGAAAGTAAAGTGCAGTAATATTTATGTAGTGAGAAGTGTCAGTGGGTTGGAGAAGTTTGTTTATTGTCACCATAATAGGGATTAGCCCACTATGGTATGGGACCTAATAGGGACATAAAATGGATGGTTTGTTTTGTATGTACTATATTAACTAATTTGTTAATTTTGCAGGTGTCTGTATCATGTGGTATCCCGGACTTTAGGAGTAGAGACGGTATATATGCCCGTCTTGCTGTGGACTTCCCAGACTTACCAGACCCACAGGCCATGTTTGATATTCACTATTTCAGAAAAGATCCCCGACCATTCTTCAAATTTGCACGGGAGATTTACCCAGGACAGTTTACTCCATCACTGTGTCACAGGTAGGGAGCAAGTGTCTCTTGTCCTTTAGTTGTCAGAGTTCTCATATCTAGAGAATAACAGGGACCAGACCAAGGAACCAATTATGGTGGAGGTTGAGGAAGGGAGGAAAGATTCAATTGATTTGCTGACGAGTGTAAACACTTCAATATAATGTATGATGTTCGCAGCTGTTTTATGACCTGCAACGATTTTTCTGTAACCGAATTAAGAGTTTTTCATGAATGAGAGTAAAGTATGCTACTTTAAATACCTCCATGTAGGGAAAGTATGGCTTGTGATGATGTGGGCAATACTTAAAGGGTTTTGGCGCCCCTTCAGCCCCAGCCAATCCCTTTCAGTTCTTCATCTACCCCTCCGTTCCTTCTATTTCCTTCATTCTTGCTGTTCCACCTCTCTATCACCTTTTCCTACTGGTAAGGGCTGGGTCTATCCAGAAATGAGGAATTTGGTATCCTCTACCACTCCCTGGCCTGTTCTGTCTGTCTCTCTTACTATTTCTCATTCCTTCTTGGTAGCTGGCCAGATTGCCCCATTGGGTGGCACAACAAGGAAGGCTACTGTTGATGGGTTCATTGGCTCGTTGGTACATGCCCTTGAACCAGTAGTCCCCTCTTTTGTTGCCATCACAGAAACAGATCTCACAATCTTCCCAGCTCCCTTTTGGGGGTCTGAGCAGCTGCGTGGCTTTGGTCAACCAGACTCGGGTCTGCTCGGCCAGACAGTCTGGGGAACTACAACAACAACTTTAGATACCAGTACATTGCTCATTATTGTGTTGGTATGAAAGAATTAAAATTCTTATTTTCCTTTCAGATTTATTCGTCTTATTGAACAACACAACAAACTACTGAGAAACTACACTCAAAATATCGACACTCTGGAGCAAGTTGCAGGAATAGAGAATGTCATTCAGTGCCATGGTAAGTGTATCTTTGTTATTGAATACTTGCACTACCATAGATGGATGAAACTATGTACAGTCGGCAAAAAAAGTTTCGTTACCACCCCTACGTTAATTTTAACATGGTTAAGCTCGGGAAGATTGGTACTCCGCCTACTGGGCAGGTGTGCCTCGTCATCCGAGACTGGTATTGTCTTCGCCCCTGCCTATAATACTCGGGCCTCATCAGTGACATTTTTTTATATCAAAAGTTTTGCTGATTTTAATTTAAATTTTGAGTGTTCAAGAACTCTTGCTATTTAACTATTCATTATTGAACATAAAGAAATGCGTTTAAGTATTTTAGAACAAGAATAACCGTGAAATACCCAGAAAGAGTAGCACTGGGTAAAGAACGTCATTCCTACTCCCCTGCCCAATAGACACTGAGGAGCACATGGGGTGACGGAGGTATATATAAGACACTCGCGTAACGCCAGGCCTACCACCATTACATCACACTGTTAAAAGGATGGTAACGAAACTTTTTTTGCCGACTGTTCCTTGTAATTTATTATTCTTATGCATTACGTGTTAAAGGTTCACAAAAATCTGTGTATATCACAACAAATACAACATTCATTGCGAAATCGCATTATATGTCATTGGTAATGTAAGAGATGATTTCATTGGTTCTTATACTTATATTATACCTTCTGTGATCAACAGGTTCATTTGCTACAGCTACCTGTCAGAGATGTGGTCACAAAGTTAATGCACAAGCTATTAAAGAAGACATATTCACTCAGACAATTCCCAAGTGTAACCAGTGCAGGACAGATGAGGAGATGAGTGAAGAAAAGACTGAAGTGGTGCCAAACAAACCTGAGGAAGAGGCCAGCAGTACACAAAAAGAAAATATAACTAACAGTATACACTTGATGCATCACAGGCCACCAGGTATGTGGCACATGGGTACTAACAGATTACCTTATTCTTGAACCTCGTAATTCTCATGTAGCCAGACCCATTTCTTCCTGGACACCTTCCCCACTCTTGTACTATATTTAGTTATAAACTTATTAGTTTTATTTTTTAAACCAGCAACTTAGCTTGTGATGTGCTACTGCTTCTAATGGTTGTATGTAGCATATCCTTTTCTGTTCCAGATTCCCCACAGCTATCTCCTCAGCCAATCATGAAGCCAGATATCGTGTTCTTTGGTGAGGGTTTACCTGATGAGTTCCATGATAAGATGGCAGAGGACAAAGACGAATGTGATTTGTTAATCGTCGTAGGATCATCACTCAAAGTTCGGCCAGTAGCTCTGATTCCTAGTAAGTTATTGTTCTTGTCAGACTTCTGTAATTTTATGTAAACGTACATGAATAATAAGATGACATACATTTTTTAGCTTTGTTTTATTAGGCTTGTTACTGGTTGAACTTATCAGGTTCATGCAAAAGGCTGTAATTATAAGCTATTTAAAAGCATTTATAATAGCAGGTATCCAAATGAGTTGTTTATATATGGTAATTTTCTTTCAGGTTCTCTTCCTCCACATGTGCCTCAAATATTGATAAACCGTGAACCTCTTCGGCATCTCACCTTTGATGTTGAACTCCTTGGTGACTGTGATGTTATTATAAATGAACTCTGCCATAGGTAAGTAAGACTTGTTAGTTTGTCTGTGTACAGCCAAAATATTTTTCTGAACTGTAGTGAAGAATGGTCTTGTAGCATAGAAGAGTAAGTAATGAGCCTCCTCTTTACAGTATTCAGTTATTTTGAAATGTGTACAATACTTTGGTTTTATAGACTATTGTCTTGTTTATACTCATAAGCCATGAAGTGTGGGATATCTAGCACTCATATTTTTATTTACATTTTCATTCTGTTAGGATATGTAGCATTTCATTCCCATTTTATCTATGTTTTGGTTTTATTAACTTTTAGATCATTATCTGTGTATATTGAAATGTGTTTTCGTTGTGTATGTGGTTTGTAATGCATTTCTTATGATACACCTACAGATTAGAAAATGGTTGGAAGGATCTCACCAATACAGAACCCATGACTGAAATTCGTGAGTTGCCGCCAAGGCCGATTACCACACCAAGTGTCCCTGCCAGCACTACAGAGGGGGAGGAAACCGATTCATATCAAGGACCTTCACTATTAGCTCCTCAGAACGCCCCACACCCACGTGATGAGAGTGACATTGAAGCTCTGAGGGCATGTTGGGCACCCAAGATCAAAGAGACAGTTGCCTCCAGGTTACCAGGTGTGTGTTGTGTTGCCTCCATAAATGTTAAGAGGAGAATCTATTGTTGATGAATTGAAAGGTAACTTGATTCCTCGTAACTATACTTAGAAACAAATGATCCTGCAGTGTTACTAATAGGGCATTAGATTTGTGACATACACCTCGGTCTCGTATAGAACTTCCAATAGGTCGATAGAAGACGTCGTTTTATGTGAAATCGTTCTATGTGATACACGTAACCTATGGGGAAAACGACAATTGGTCGATCAGTCACCAAAATTGTCCCTGAAATTAACATAAAATACTTTTCAAGGTTTTTCTTGCCTTAATCCTACAGGGATGTATGTAAAATGCATATTACAATTCGTATTAAGGTTTTCGCAGGCGAATCATGTGACTGAGACCGTGAGACGAGTCGGCGGCATCCGTGGTGGTGGAGGTGGTAGGGGGGAGATAGCACGTGATGGTGGTGGAGGTGGTAAGGGAGGGAGATAGCGCGTGATCATCGTTTGTTTTCTTTTATTAACCATACACTGGTGTTTCCTTCTCCTTTCTCTTTCCGAGAAATAACTTCTTTATATCGAAGGATATGGCCTTCTGTTTTGTAAATGCACGACCTGGCATGACTGAGTGTTGAAGCTGGTGGTTAACTCGTAATCACTAAAAACGAGCGAGTCACACACGAAATTTCCCTAACTTCAACTTTAGAATGTCCCTTTATGCCTCAATAATTCCCTGTTTACTCTTGAATATTGATGGTCTTTTTGGTATTTCTTCTGGTAAGACTTTCCCTGTTTACTTTTGAACAATCTTTATATAATTTCCCCGTGTGGATTTCAAAATTCCCTAAAACAGAGAAATTTCCTTGCACCTGGCAACACTGGGTAGGGGGAAAGAGCGGGAGAAGTGGTGGCAACACATTCACTCACACTGTGCAGACGCCAGTGATATAATTTCCTGGCACGTTCATTATGATTTCGCTCGTTTTGTATAAGAACTCCTCGGATTTGCTTCACTTATTTTCGCCACCCGTTCTATATGGATGCAATCGTTTTATAGAATAATTTTAAGCTAATATTTTGGTCTCTCGTTCTATACGAGAATCGTTCTATGTGAACACGTTCTATATGAGACCGAGGTGTAGTTTGGTAGAAACAGTAGCCCTCCAAATTACAGTCAAGAGAATACCCCATAACAGCTTCTCTAAACACTAATGCTGTACCCAACGCTAAAGCACGTTAAATATACTCACATCTCATACAAGAGTACCGCACCTACACCACAACACACACACATCTCATGAAAGGCAGACAATCCTTTAACAGAATCTCTAATGTGAATGATGTGAACTGAAGCTTGTTATATTTAGTATGCCAACCAACTTGTATTGAAATTCTCCATTCATCCATACTCTTAATAAACTTCTACCTTGCAGGAGTCACATACACTCCCTTTTCTCTCTTCATCTATCTTTCCTGTAGTCGCTATTAGAGCAACTGGCAATCGGCATGTAGGACCAAAAGGTGGGAAGGGAGCAATAATACCCCTGCAACTCTTCCCTTTATTAGAGTACGGTGAACCTGAAATTAACAAGCACAAGAATACTTGCACTACAGCTCATCTTTGTGTCACTATTTCCTTAGCCTATGTATACGATGTGTATTACACAGATACTCCTGCTCAGTGCAGGTTTACCCCTGCTTATCCTCTTTCTGCTATGTTCTGATTTACTCTTTTTCCATTACTCTACTCGGCACTGTTTATCCCTGTGTATCTACATTACAACAATTATTAAGACTTAAACTATTGAGGGGCTATGCTGGGATAAAAGGTATATCCTGTATAACAACGTGATTTTAGATGCATAATGTAAGGCTGTTGGTAGCAGACTGTCTCTCTCCCTACCTCTTAAGTCAGCAGAATCTGTCAGTGGCTCACACATAAACAACACGCCAGCCTCAGCCACACCAAGTCCACTAATTCCACTCGTATTTCTACCAGTTTATTACCTTCATTGTGTATTTAATCTTATCCTATAATACCCTAATTGTACTGCTAGTATGGCAGTTACATTTCCTTTATTTTTTTTTTCCTTAATGCTTGCTGTCCCTTTTCTCTGTCTCCTTTTTCCATGTGATAGAATGTCTTTTTGGCTCAGTACAGTCTTCTTTTTTCCTCTTTTCACTCATCATAAATAATTCCACTTTGTACGTATTTACAGATAACATGTTCCTGTACACTGGAAGCCATAAGTACATATTCCCTGGAGCTGAAGTGTATTATGATCCTGATGATGAACTTGAGGAAACCAAGTCTGTCAGCAGCAGAGCGTCCCATACCGATGACCTGGAGGTGAGAGATGAGAGCCAAGAATCCTTCCACAGTAACAACAGCCACCATCCGAGATTAGACGATGAGTTGAGTTCATCAGAGACGCCCCACCTGTCACCGGAGGACGTAGACAGTCTACTCTCGACCGCAGATAACGGTCAAAGCCACGACCCCGTTGAGGATTGGACCAGCCTCAATGCAAGTCTGGATACTTCGTTGGATTGTGACCACACACTGACAGGTTATGAGACAGACAGCGCCCATCAGAGTGAGGAAAGCTCTGCACTTATGCACGACTCAAAAATCTCCTCTTCAAAGATTGACTCAACTAAGGCACACTTAAATGACAAAAAGACTTCACAAACACACAAGTCAAATACCAAGCACACGACTAACTCAGATAGTTCACACATTGATGACTCAATAGATAATGCATGCTCCCTTCCCTCCAACCTATGACCTTCCTTCAGAAGAGAAATAATGGTGTAATTTTTTTTTCTTATTTTGCATTTGTCTGCTGATACATTTGGTATTCAAAATTGTCAGTATGTAATAGGTTGTCCACTGGCTCTTTTTTATATTGTGTTTGGACAAGTGTAAGTCAGTCACTTTTGTACTTGTAGTACTGGTAACGAGAATAGCAGCTTTAAGTGAGCATTTTGTGTGATGGAGTAATTATTTAAAACCGTCCTTATTTTCACGTTGCCTACTTCTACTGTAATAGGGGAATGCCATAGTAACAAATATGAAACTTAATTTTTTATTGCAGAAAATTGATGCCGTACTGTTCTACCAAAAGTGTGCAGTACAGTACAATCACAATGTGCAATTCAGATAGTTATCAGTATTGTTTCCTTGGATTTCTAGTTGCTGATACATCTCTGTTGTACTCTGATTATCATACCAAACAATATGTATGTTAGGTAATCCTGTATCCATATCCACAAACTAAAATGTAGAAGTATTTTTGTGAATTGGAAGATTATATATAGTACTTAAAAGGCTGAAACTTTATTCTATCTTAAGTTATCTATACTATACAGAGGGTGTTTATTTGAATCTTACATACCTTGTTGTCTACATCACATATTTTCCCCAATTCAAAACTGATGGACATGTGTACAAAAATATTTGGTTATGGTCAGTATGTTTCAGTTGCCAGTAAAATTCATTATGGGGCATTTTTTTTTTTTTTTTTTATGAATCTCATTTGCATAATAGGAAAATGCATCAACACTGGTATATTCTTTGCTTAATTCATAGAAAATATTCAAAAATAACATAAATATCGTTGTATACAGTATACCGTAAATGTGGATGATTGAGTGATACAGGAATATTACCTTTTGATCATATTGTGCTGGTGATAAATTAGGTTGTGAAGTGACAAAAAGAATACAGTACAATATTTTTGGTGCTGTGATGATGTGAACAGATTGGAAGCTACTGATTCCTCCAAACTGAGCCACAAACAGAACCTATATACTTCGTACATTATGTTCGTGGTGTAATCAGAAAGAATCAATGGTCTCCAAATTGCTGACCATCACAGGCTCCTTAGATAAGAGATATCAGCTCGGATGTATTAGCCGGATGGGTTTTGCCTAAACTCTAGTTTTTCCACTCCAGCTTGATCAGTGAGTCCCCTTGCTTGCTATGCTTCTAGTTGATTTGTTAATTATGAAAAATCTGTTAATTAACCAGGCATCTGAAAGAAGGGCAGGAGTTAATACATGCTATGCCATGTTAGCTGATTGGTTAAATATTTACCACTTATTTAGTGCAGAATGAGGTGAGGGGTTAGATACCAGTGACCAATGTAATTTTACACTGGATTAAACAATATCCCTCAGACAAGGAAAATGTTACTCTTGTCAACTAGTAGCAAGGCAGGATTTGGAGGCCACATTAACTACACGAAGAGGTTCTATATGGTCAAGTTAGCATGGAAAGACTAATAGTCCTTATGTTTATTAGATTAATCAGTGACCATATTGGCACATGTGACCTGATCAGTTTTGCTTGCTCTCAAAGATAATCATGGCCACCAGTAATGGCATGTAGCTGTATAGACTATCATGTTCATTAAGTGGGTAATGATTTTGTAAGATAACAGTTAAAAGGGTTTCAAGAGTCCTAATGTTAAGTAGATAGTTTTCCAATGTGGTATGATACAGAACATTGGCAGTAGGAGATAAGTGAACTTTGCCCTCCGACTTAGAATACTCGACTTCTTGGTTATGGAATCTTAGTTGGTAATGTAGTTGGTGGGCAATGACAGGGTTGTCTGAGTTATCCTCAGTAACTTGGGCTTAATATACCTTCAGCTAAGTGTTTCCATTATCAATGTTCTTCATGTAATAGACATAAGGTTGAAAGCCTTGGCATTAAGACAGTAATGTAGGGGAGAGTTTTCAGTCAAACACAAGTACTTTAATATCACAGTACAGTACTTAATGTTATTCACATACTGTTTCTAAAGCAACTCTTAGGGTATACACTATTTAATACGATTCACTTAATTTAATTGATTACTAAAAATATAATATAGGATCATGTTAAACATGGAAATGTTGTTGTAATGTTTGTGTCGAGGCTGATCTTTTGATATTGTCATGGGTGTTTCATTGTAGTGGTTAACTTCATCTCTCTTGGAATATATTTTCTTTGTTGAGGCTGACTTGGACCTCCCTGTTCATAGAGCTGGTTAATTTTTACTGTTTTCTATTTCTGTTCATGTTCATATTTTATGGAGAGAATTACGATTAAATCCTACCTCATTTTCTATGCTGCCATTGTTAACGGAGCAATACTTTTAGAAAAAACATATATATTTTCTCATGCCTGCAAAATACAATCTTTATCAAATTAATTAAGTTCATATTTTAACTCTTTAGCATTCGTTAGCACAACATTAGGCACTTCCGTACAGGATCAACTTCTAGATTTATTTGAAAACTTCTTTTCTTTTTGGTATTATCAATACACACTCTTGACAAGTTCATGTCTACAAAATGGTATCATTACAGTATGCTCAAAAGGGACATTTCTTAATCCTCCCAACAGTGCCAGGGAAAAACACTCATATTGTAGGAGTTTGTCTTGTGGCACAGTCAGGAGGAATCAGTAGCCTCCTATTGGCCTAAAGTGTATGGTTCTTTTGTAGCTGATGGTAACTGTCCACACTGAATATCATAATAGCAGATCATGATTGGTTGAAGGAGTCCCCTATCAGTCAATCACAAGTAAAGTTTAGAAATGTCATTTGTAATTTTGACATCAGCTAAAAGTAAAAAAAAGTTAGATTGTGTAATTATAAAGCCATTAGCATATGTGGTATCTTATTTTAACTTATTTAAACATTTCATTATCATTGTTATATTTTTTCCTGCTTTTTCTTCAGGTGTTGAAAATACTGTAAGTTTGTTGCTGTATCCTTCAACCACAGTTTGCTTTACAGTTGTAGAAAAGGACTCTAGGTAGTATTAAAGGGCATTAATTATCATGATAGGTCCATCATCTGCAATTTTTCTATACTTTACAGCTACAGTCAAGAATTCTGTCTCTCTCCTTGTCTCTTGGTGAAAACATGAACTTCACAGTGTTGAGTGAAAACATTGGTGCCACTTCAGCATGTCTGTCAACCCCATATCTTGATGAAGACAATATTGTCTCATGATAACACTATGGATTTCTAAGTTCATTGTCAGACAGGACACATAACAGGACTTTTCACAGTGATTATCTATATTCTGAGAGCAGTGAGTTTTTCTCTTTCACACTCACTCTCTAGACTCTCATTCTCTCACTCACTTATACCATGGGTGTAGGAAGATGACAGATTGAGGCAAACGTCTTCCCTTCACTTGGACAAAAATGTAGACCTATGGGTTGAACAAATACACCATGCTATGTGATTAAATATGAGCATGTCACCCACCATCTTAAGAATTAAACCTCAGGGTCATCAAGCAGGATCTGAGAGCGACTTTGCTTCATGTCCTGATGCCCAAAAGTTTGATTCCCGGGTGGGGCTGAATGTTTTATAGGTTATTTGTGGAAAGAAATTAACTTGGATCAGCCAGGCTCCTCCAGATTTGCAGTTCCTATGCCTATGTATATAGTGAAGATTTCTGGCTTCATTTATTTATTCAGAGTGTATTATATTTCTAGTGTTAGTACAACTGAAAAAAAAAAATAAAAAAAAATAACCAGGTGGAATATGTACTGTGCAAACTGTCTTAACCGATCATCTTTCTATCTTTACTAGCAAGTGTTCTCATTCTCTCAAGAGGATTTGAGGTGATCTGGTATGGAAATGGGTTCCTCCAAAGTGTCATAAATTAGATTAGTCTATTGAGAGGAGGAAATGGTAATCAATTTTGTTACATTTTGGAGGTATTTGGTCATTTCCAATTTACTGATTTCTTAACCCTCTTCAATCATTTCATGTGTAATATTTTTTTCTCTTTCTGTTCATTATGTTTCTTCTTGATAATGTTTCACTGCCATAACAAGACTTCATTGTAAGTCCATCACAGCCAATGAAATTGTAAACAGAAATTATAAGTTGTGTGTTTGCAAAATTCGCATTGCATATTACTCAGTTAATAGTTAATGTTTGTCATCTGCCAGGTGCCTAGGTGTGCACTTTTATATAGGATCTCAAGGCCGATTTCACAGTGGTTCCTTAGTTTGGTTACCTCCCCAAAATACATATAATTATTCTTTTATTTCAATAAACTGTTCAGTATCCACACTCAAACAGTAAAAAAACTTTTCAGCAGTTGTGATTGCTACATGATTAATTCACTGAATTCCTTGCAGAATTCACTCACTACATAGTTCATTTTTTCATTCAGGTGCTCACAGATTGACTACAGACAACTGCGAAATCGGTTCTCAGTCAGGCTAGGAGTTGTATAAGACAGGACAAGGGAGAGTATGAACCTTGTTGTTGAGAATCTGGGACGTGTTCTTAGTTTTTTGCACTTTGAATGCATTCCTGCCAGTGATTCTCAGTGACAGTATTTTTTTTTTTTTTTTTTAGTTTAAGAATATATATAAAATATTTTCCTTGCTCTGCATATACCATACCCATTATTGTACATTTTGTAAAGTGTCGCTGTTTAGCATCAAGGGTCCAATGGCATAACATTATAATATTGTTGCTGTTACTCGATAAGACTTGCCTAAGGTACAACTGCAGCTTCTTTCATGTGGCCTGAATGCAAATGTTCTTTTTGTCTAACTAAGATGAGCAATAAAATAATTCTTTCTTTTTGTACATAATGTTTAATGACCCCATTTATTTTCAGGCTTCCTATTTTACTCTTCATGAATTTAAACTTACAGATCTCATGACCTGTTGAGATTTGTCTTTCTTAAATGGGTATGATGATGTTGACAAATATGTAGTTATTGATTTCTCCAAACAAAACAAACTACCTATCTTGAGAGAATCTGTATCTTGTCTCAGTTTGGACAAATTTGTCACCTACTGTTTGCTAGCAACATATGACCTATTACAATGGAATGTACTTTGTAATACATTATGTTCACCAATATTGTAAAAAAGTATAATCACAGCCACATTTGGCCGCTGTCCTGTTATATTTGTTAATATACATTTTCATACAAATATTGTAGTATCAGTGAACCTTATTATCTGTACATAATTCCCACTGCTAACTTCTGAACCAAAATGAGAACCAGTTATGGCTCAGCAGGAAAAGTTTCAATACTGATGATCTTAAATCAGGGGAAGCATGGATGGGAAAGAGGCTTAATGGCAAAGTAGCTAATTTTATCTGGTCTGTCCTTGTAGGAGAGTTAGGGAAAATAATTGACACAAGTTAGCATGGGGATGTGAAATGAAATGATGGAAAGAGGCTTAAAGGCAAAGCAGCTCAATTGAGTGAGAACAGGATTTCTCAAGTTTCTCACGACACTGGTCCTCCAAGGCTCCAAGTAACATGAAACACTCGACCAGGCCAAGTATACTGTCTTAGATTTAGTACTCTATTGTCAATGGGGACGATTTGCCTTGTATTTAGACATTCCAATTTCCAATAAGGAAACATTAGGATCCCAAGATATTCACCTATTTTCAATAAAATTCCAATATCCCAAGGCTACACCCGAAATTCCATGATCTAGGGACAAATCCCAAGGAGTAGGATTACTGATGAGAATTAATCAAGGATGGGGAGTTAACTTTATGAAATTAAATCATACTGGTGATTTAATCTAATGAACCTTGATACAGTTAACTGGATAATTGTTAGTTTATCTGATTTTGTACATTGAGCAGGCTGGAGAAAAATTATATTTGAAGAGTAGAGTTTGGTATAGATTTGTGGTATGACAGCTCAGGGATCGAGGGTCCAGGATAATGTGGTTGGTGTGTTGTGGTTGAGAATAAAATTAATAGAGATACTGTCTTATGGAAGCATTGAAATCCACAAGGTAAGATAAGCGATAGGTCATTACTAATATAGCCTATATTGCATTATCCCAGAGTTGAGAAGCTGTAGGGAATGCCAAGCATGAGGAATTCACCCTAGATTTAGCGAATCGGAGACGCAAGTGGCAAAATGGGGAAAATAGCTCTCGATTTGGTGATTTTAGTGACTTTGGGAAATGTGTGTAGCAATTTAATATAATATAATAACAAAAAACTAAATTGAGCATTATAAATTGCTTACAAAAGCTTGTACACATACACATGTAGGCTTACACAAGAGGAAATGTGTCAGTGCAGCAACAGATCTCGAGCTTCGACTCAGGGGTGGGATCTTCAAAGCATCGTAACCGCAGTTATGATTCTCGTAGCGCCATATTTGCTCGTAAGTTGCTCATAACCGCTACGATCGTATCTTCAAAGCCTCGTAAGGGAGTTTCCGTCCGCCATTATGCGCCATATTTGCTCGTAGCGCTACGAGAACTGAAAAGCACCCTTTAGGCTGATAGCAGGGTCGCGTAGTCGATAAACAACCCGTAAATAGTGAGATTTGAGTTTATTTACACTTGGCGCGGCCGACACAGGCGACATAATGGTTGTTGTTGTTGTCACTTATCGGTAAATATAAACAAGAGGAGGGGATTCAGTGAGCAGCTTTGGAGAATGGAGCTGCAAGTGTCAATTTAAACTGATGCACTGTGAAATAGAAAGTTACAAATACTTTTTTTGTGTATCATTACTTTTGGAGTGTTTAAGAATAATAGGATATAATGGTGACTTACTAATTGCAGGAAAGTGGCTTCCAGTTACCTGCAAACAAAGCAGAAATTCTTCATTGCATAGTTAGACCTAACTTAATCCATGTAGTAGGAGTCTTTAATCCATAGTCCTTTGCATGAAGTGGATATTCTTAAGGTTAATAAACTTTCTTTATGATTGATTGACTTTCTAATGAAAATATTACAAGCACATTAATGTGATGTGTGAGCTGGTAACATTTAAATAACTGGAATTATATACCTACTGATATATACTGGAGATGTGTAAAAGGTTGACCATATTCCCGAATCTAAAGACAAATATATGTCTCAGAATTAATTAATGCAAATATTATCATGTTGTAAAAGTCTCAATAACATGTACCGTACATGAACCTTTCCAACCAATTCAATTAATTTTATTGAACAGTATAATTTAATACATAATTTTCACCTGTTCTCATATTACATAAGACTTGTATTTTTCTAAAATAAATGCTTTTCAACAGCATATAACAAATATGTGACTGGTATTGGTTTTTCTAAATGTTTTAATTATAGACTATAAAAAAACCTACATTTTATTTACATATGACACCTGTAAAGTTTACATAAATCCATGATACCTCCCTAGCTATTTGTACTATTAGTTTCCTGCATTATCACAGTTCATTACATTATATATACCTGAGTAAAAACCTGCAAATTTATGATATTGGAAAGCTGTTTGAACTCATGTACTTTCCAACAATGACTGAAAACAAAAAAACACCAATTCCTTAATGACTACAGTACTTGTTTGGCACTCTTCACATTGCTTGGACATATCACAAATATGGCAGAGAAATTATTAAAATACAATAAGATTAAAGCCACAGTACGGCATAAGTATATCCTTATAGTTAATCTTCGAACCTTGATATGTAAATAAAACTAAGACATTAATATTATTAGCCAAAGATAAGAATGCATGAAAAAAAAGTTGATTTTACTCAAAGAATAATAAATCTAACATGAAATGTGAATGTTAAAAGCTATAATTGAAAGACAAAATATATAATGAAAATAAATAATGTAATTTCTTAAAAAACATAAGCAGAAGTTAACAATAATTTAGATTGAAACCTACACACAAACCACACAACTAAAAACATACTTGCACACTAATAACTCTGTCACAAAATATAACCCAACTTAAACCACACTAATCATTAAAAAAAAAATCACACACACACAACAAAACACACTTGAAAACAAATCACCTTTTCTCGATAGCCTTTTTAATGTTCACCAAAGTTTCTGATATTGTGGCTATATTTTCTGCAAGATCCATCAAAATATCCCTTATAGTCTTATGGACAACTAGTATATCTGGAGCTAGCGTAGCTTCCAGATGAGCTGTCACACCTCCAGCTGACCTAGAGGAAGGGCGACTTGAGGCTACAGAGCTGTGGTACGAATGCTCCTCACTTGGTGGTAGGTTTTACCAGCTTCGGCAAGCTGTCGCCAGTCAAAACTTCACAGTCTTCCACTGTAACTGGCCCGAAGTCCTGCCAACTTGGCCCAGGTCTAGGTGAAGGGGCCCTTGATGGCAGTCCTGGGTCATCCACATCACCTTATTATGAAATTATGAAAATTAGCAACTTTCATATAATTTTAGAGAAATATTAAGGATTATCGTTATGAATTAAAATTGTAAAGTCACTCTTAAAGAAAGCAGTATATAATTAGTCATACATATACGTACAGCAGCAGTACTGCAATTTTTACTTGGTTAAAGTACTCATATGATACATATGGAATCTAACAAAGCATCACAAATTTAGTTTTGATTAACATGGCTCCAATTTTTTCGACTACATGAACTGCTAACAGGAGTTATTTATATGATACACAAAATGTATAAATCACTATGTACTTGACTCCTGTATATTGGGTCATCACTGTACATGTACCGTATTTACTGAAGGTATGGATATATGAGAACATCTTGTATATTTGTTCCTAGGACTAAGGCCTTATGATTTGCACTGTTTAACTTTGAATGGAATTGAGAGGTAATGCTGCTCAAAATATATGTTTTATATATATAAACTCTCAATGTAATTACTTCACATAGTGCCAATGAGGGAAGATTTCCATATTACTAGCCTAGATGAACAGCAGGATATTTTTTACTGTTATATACTGTACATACTGCCTGGGTCTTGGAGTCCACAGAAATACCCGACACTTGCACTTCTTTAATGACTTGAGCCATAGCCTCTTCTATGTGGGTGAATATCTTTGTGTCACTAGTGTCACCACCTGAAATATAACGAAAAATGGTACATAATTCAATAACAAAGCAGAACCAAGCAGAATAAATTACAATACCTGCTGGTTATCGTATTAAAATGGTACTGTATCTAAATCAGGCAATGGACACTCCCCCCCATCCTTCAACCTATGTGTGCCCATGCCAACAGCCGAATCCATAATATAAATAATGCTTATATAATTTATTTCCTTGATCTGTCTTTCAATAAAACTGTTTGAAGTCTTAGTTATTATATTGCACTTGCCAGATTTCACTACATATGGTATATTTCTGCCTGTTACTTGGTAATGGCAATCAACTGTACAGATTTTGAGATTAATATAGAAACTACTGTAGGTAGGTGTAAAGGAAATAAAATAGTGACAGTAGAAGTTAAAATAATATTATGTCCTCCCAGTCAATGTCTTTGATTTATTTTCATGACAACCAGCTACCAGTAAACTATTTGTATCATGCTGTTCTTGATTTACAGTACGTAACCTAACCTATCTTAAACTAAACTAGCCAAACCTAACCTAACCAAAAATCTATATACAATATACCAGTGACTGGCGTGATATTAAAAATATGCCCGTGGGGGGGTCAGCTGCCTTATCTCCACTGTTGTGTTAAATGTTTATCAACACAGTATAATAATTCACTTACCTGTCTTTTGCTGTTAATTCCTGTCTGATGTAACTTGGTGACTGTGTCATCTCTATCAGCTGATGGCGAGACAATGTTTATTTGTTGACATTGTAATACTACGTTATGATTGGCTTACAGTACCAAGGACATATTGTTTCCTTCATTGTGATTGGGTGAGAGCCAGTCAGCTGGGTGGCGGGATGAACAAAACACACGGAACGAAACGGACAGCGACGCTCGCTACGAGGATATCATCGTGAGCTACGAGGGAGGTTATGAAGCTTTGGAGATACCAACTTATGATCCTCGTAAGCCACGATCAAATATGGCGGCTACGAGATAGTAAAGGTGATCGTAGCGCCACCAACTTACGATGCTTTGAAGATCCCACCCCAGGTGGGCTAGGGATTGTGGATTGCGAGTGAACTCCCGTACGTACTGCACTTGTATAGTATGTTTCTATCCACAGTTATTAACATTTCCCTGATTTGTAAAGCATTGTATCTTGTTATCTAATTATGCAGGTATTGTTAAATCAATTAACAAGACTGAGATAATGTCCATAGGGAAAATTATGCAAAGAAATTAAACTTAAACTGGTTTATTAAACAAGACAAATATATATAACTGTAATCTGTCTCCCTCTCCCTCCACTTACCTTACATACATACATACATATTACTCTAGTGTGACATTCATACATACATACATATTACTCTAGTGTGACATACATATATATTACTCTAGTGTGACATACATACATACAGTCGTGGTCAATAATAATCATCCACATATAGGTAACTTTAACAATTTACTTTGTAATGTATTCATGTTCACATACTATTTTATTGTTTTAAGTAGTGTGTAGCTGTTTGTATTAAATTAAACGATGGCACTATACCTATTTATTGGAATGTTTATCAGCTAAGGAACAGCTAGAGGGAAGCTGTCAAAATCTTATGTGAGTTACTCCTATATGGATGATTATTTTTGACTAAGGCTGTACATTCATACATACATATTACTCTAGTGTGACATACATACATACATACATATTATTCTAGTGTGACATATACATGCATACATATTACTCTAGTATGACATACATACATACACACATTCTAGTGTGACATGCATATATACACACATATTACTCTAGTGTGACATACATATATTCATACTGAACAATGTGAACATAAAATACTGATCATAATAGAGATTAAGTACGTTGTATATATATTATAAGAAGGTGACTGTGGATGAGAGCCAACGATAGTTTTGTTATTAGATAGGGGAGGAGTGTCACAAGTCGGCGGCCATTTTGAATAGCCCATTGGCGCGCGCTTTGAACTCCCGTACGTACTTGTATAGTTTGTTTCTATCCACAGTTATATTGTGAGTCACTATAATGTAGTTAATATACCATATCATCAATAAAAGACCGAATAAATGAAATAATATCTTACCCTGGCATAAGCTAACAGGCTGGCGGGTTGAGGAGATGGGCTATCTGTCATGGCCGCCAACCCACTTCCGGTGGTGACACTCCTCCCCTATCTAATAACACAGGGTTAAGCGCTCTATGTTTATAGCTCTGTGGGTGTACCCCCTTTTATGGTAATGGGATGGTAAATAATATATATTATGAAGTATTAACAAATTCATCTTATGTATGTGTATGTTCTCTGGGAGTACTGATAATACAAAACCTAGTTTAATATTGACTTGATAATTTATTCCTATTTATTTTTTTTATTTTTTTTTTTTCAGTTACCAGACAAAATTATGCATTTATTCCTCCTTCTCCTCCTCTTTAGCAGTCTTAAATTTTGCTGAAGACTGCACGTCACTGCAATATTTTCAGTTGCCCGTCGTAACAAGGCCTGCTGTGTAATAAGAGACTGTATAAACATTATTTACCAGTGTCACATAACCATAACATTCACCGTCTGGGACCCACACACACACTAACAATAATATCAATAAATTAGAAACCATACAAAATAAAACTGCAAGACGGGCCAGACGTGATTACAGACACACTACATAAGTCACTTTGCTTAAACAAGACACAAAACTAGACCCATTGACAACACCCAAGACAGCAGATACACAGACAACAGATGATATACAAAATCACAAACAAGTTATATTAGTTGACATAGACAAAAGACACATATCTACACCCTACAAGTATACGATCCACTAGAGGCAGCCACAACTTAAAATACCATACATACCAGACAAGAACTGATATATTTAGGTACTCATTCATTCTTTCCCCACAGCATCCAAGAGTGGAATCATCTCCCATCTCACGTAGTTAATAGCCCCAATCTTGACACGTTTAGAAATAGCATCACCAATCATTACCTCCCCAATCCTAATCCTCAACCCACAATCCCTGACCCAATCCACCCTTATCCTAACCCCCTTCCTAATCCTCCCCTCTGGATCCTTAAAATTTAAATCCCCCGCACAACACAACCCCCAAATATTATTAAGGGGGTGCGGGAGTAGGGGACAGGCTTGGGGGGGGACTGGGGGGTGCGGGAATAGGGGGACAGACTAGGGGTGGGTAGAAAGCCTGTCCCCTATTCCCGCACCCCCTCCCCCAAGCCTGTCTCCCTACCCCTCAAAACCCCCCGCACCCCCCCTAAGCTTGTCCCCTTATTCCCGCACCCCCTTAAGCTGCCCTCTGCAGGACTCACAACTTGAACTGGAACTAACATTTAAATAACACTTTTCAACTTTTCATAACAATTTTAATTTTAGCCTGCATAAAGTATAATATATGGTATTTATTAATATTTATATTTCTGTATTCTACGGTGCATATTTCTATTATTAATTAATGGAACGATTGAAGGGACTGACTGATAATTGTAATCTTTGTAACCTGGAAATAAACAAATACAACAACAACAACAACTACTACTAAACTTTACATATACGTTCAGTGTTGCCAGGTGCAAGGAAATTTCTCTGTTTTAGGAAATTTTGAAATCCACACAGGGAAATTATATAAAGATTGTTCAAAAGTAAACAGGGAAAGTCTTACCAGCAAAAGAAATACCAAAAAGACCGTCAATGTTCAAGAGTAAACAGGGAATTATTGAGGCATAAAGGGAAATTCTAAAGTTGAAGTTAGGGAAATTTCGTTAAGCAGACCAACTATTTGGTGGAGTAAGGACGTGTGCTGCTGCGCTCCCGTGATAAGCGATTGTGAGTATTTTCTTCGCGTTAAGTGATTGTGAGGAATTGGCATTTTTGTGTTGTATTCAAGTGCGCGAGTGTTTCTGTGTTTAAAGTGATAGCGTGTGTTCTGTGCTTGGCTAGCAATTTCTGTGTTTTACGCGCGCCAATATAATTCTGTGTTAAGTGATAGCGTGCTTAGTGAGTGCTTAGCATTTCTGTTTTTATACGTGCGCTAGTGTGTTTCCGTGTGTTATACATGCGCTAATGTAATTCTGTGGGGTATCCACGTTTGCAAATAGCTCCGTGAGCCTTGGGTTGCACAGTGCTGAGTGATGTGAGTGCATTTTGTTATACATGCGCTAATGTAATTCTGTGTGGTATTCACGTGTGCAAATAGTTCCGTGAGCCTTGGGTTGCACAGTGCTAAGTGATTGAGTGCATTTTGTGAGGGTGTAATATTTCTATGTGTTTGTGTGCTTCTGGGTGCACCGTTCAGTGCCGTGTGTACTCATCCCATCTCACATAAGTATTTTTGCCTAAACTCCATTTTAATTTCTCTCTGTATTCGCTAGTACTACTTCTCCCCACCCACTAACCTCCAAACAACACCCACACCTTACTTTAACCGTCCTTTCCTCCTTTGCCCACCCCCCTTTATCCCTACAGACCTGATCTGACCCGACTAAGCCTCTAATCTTGCACTCACCTCACCTGCTCCCACCTCACCTCAACTAACCCTGCCTTTTAGTGCCCCCTTCTCAGCACTGTATTTGCACTATATTTATTATATTTGTCTACCATATTTATTATATTGTCTAGACTTTTGCATCCGTTTCTGTGAGAGTGAGGAGTGGCAGAAATGGCGACAGTAGAGGCACAGAGTATTTACATGGCGTGTGAACGATGTGGGTATGAAAATAGGTTTAAAAATGAGGATGAATGGGAATGCCAGATATGTAAGATGAAGAGTAAAAATGTTGCCCTCACGTTGGAAGTCAGTGATCTAAAAAAGGAAATAATGAGTATGAGAGAGGAGGTAGGGAGGATGAGAGAGGACATAGACACGGTGAGGGGCGTGCTGTCTAGTAGAAGCAAAGCAAAGAACACCTCACCGGGGGGGAATGACATTTTAGTACAGGGAAAAAAGGAACAGGACATGACAGATGAGGGAGACAATGATGTAGTAGTGTTGAAGGAAGACACTCGTACCATAGTACCACAGGAGAGGAAAGCTATGGAAGGAAAGAAGAGTGTTGAGAGGAGGATGTCCCCTAGAGTGATAGTAGGGGACAGTATGACAAAGAACATTAAGAGTTTCATCGGCTTAGAGGGAGAGGGTAGTGCCAGCATAAGCCTACCGGGAAGGGACATGGCCAGAGTAATGGAAATAGCCAAGGAACAAGCAGAGGCATTAGATGAGGGAGTAATGGTGATACAGGGAGGTGGTAACAGTCTGGAGAAGGGCAGGATTCAGGACAGAGTGAATGAGATAGTAGAGGGGGTGAAGGAAATGAAAAAGAACAAGAAGAATGTGAGAGTGGCAGTGGTAGGGGTGATGAGGAGGCCACGTGAAGACATGTGGTATGAGCAGAGAAGGAAGGAAGTAAACAGACAGGTACAGAAGGAAATAAATGAAATGAAAGTAGAGATGATGACGTCGGTGTCAGCTTCATTAACATGGACCCTGAACTCACTGGGGACGAATTTGGGAGAGACAGAGTCCACCTAGGAATGGAGGGAAACAGGAGACTGGGCAGAAGGTTGCTGGAGTGGATCAGGGCATCTGAGGTGCTACAGAGAGTTAGGAAGTCAGCAGACAGACAGAAAGCTAGAGTGGAGAACTGACGGCACTGTGTGAAAGAAGGAATGAATAGAATACGAATAGGGTGCGTGAATGTGCGTGGATGGGGTGTTGGAAAATTGGAAGATATGAGCGATGAATTGTCTGAATGGAATCTGGATATAGTAGGTGTGACAGAAACACAGTTACGTGAGAGAGTGAAGATGAGCAGTGATATGTACAGTATGATTGGACAGGGACGGAGTAAATGGAAGAAGAAGGGTGGAGGTGTTGGATTATTAGTTAGACATGACATAGACGTGGACATAGAGGAAGTGAAAACAGGTGAATGTGAAATGAGTGAGGACATCATGGCTGTGTACCTTAATGTAAAGATGGAAGGGAAGTATGAAAGGATCCTGTTGATTGTGTGCTATATGACTGTAGAGGGTCCAGGGGTGGGATCTTCAAAGCATCGTAAGTTGGTGGCGCTACGATCACCTTTACTATCTCGTAGCCGCCATATTTGATCGTGGCTTACGAGGATCATAAGTTGGTATCTCCAAAGCTTCATAACCTCCCTCGTAGCTCACGATGATATCCTCGTAGCGAGCGTCGCTGCCCGTTTCGTTCCGTGTGTTTTGTTCATCCCGCCACCCAGCTGACTGGCTCTCAGCCAATCACAATGAAGGAAACAATATGTCCTTGGTACTGTAAGCCAATCATAACGTAGTATTACAATGTCAACAAATAAACATTGTCTCACCACCAGCTGATAGAGATGACACAGTCACCAAGTTACATCAGACAGGAATTAACAGCAAAAGACAGGTAAGTGAATTATTATACTTTGTTGATAAACATTTAACACAACAGTGGAGATAAGGCAGCTGACCCCCCCCCGGGTATATTTTTAATATCACGCCAATCACTGGTATATTGTATATAGATTTTTGGTTAGGTTAGGTTTGGCTAGTTTAGTTTAAGATAGGTTAGGTTACGTACTGTAAATCAAGAACAGCATGATACAAATAGTTTACTGGTAGCTGGTTGTCATGAAAATAAATCAAAGACATTGACTGGGAGGACATTATATTATTTTAACTTCTACTGTCACTGTTTTATTTCCTGTACACCTACCTACAGTAGTTTCTATATTAATCTCAAAATCTGTACAGTTGATTGCCATTACCAAGTAACAGGCTGAAATATACCATATGTAGTGAAATCTGGCAAGTGCAATATAATAACTAAGACTTCAAACAGTTTTATTGAAAGACAGATCAAGGAAATAAATTATATAAGCATTATTTATATTATGGATTCGGCTGTTGGCATGGGCACACATAGGTTGAAGGATGGGGGGGGGGAGTGTCCATTGCCTGATTTAGATACAGTACCATTTTAATATGATAACCAGCAGGTATTGTAATGTATTCTGCTTGGTTCTGCTTTGTTATTGAATTATGTACCATTTTTCGTTATATTTCAGGTGGTGACACTAGTGACACATAGACATTCACCCACATAGAAGAGGCTATGGCTCAAGTCATTAAAGAAGTGCAAGTGTCGGGTATTTCTGTGGACTCCAAGACCCAGCAGTATGTACAGTATATAACAGTAAAAAATATCCTGCTGTTCATCTAGGCTAGTAATATGGAAATCTTCCCTCATTGGCACTATGTGAAGTAATTACATTGAGAGTTTATATATATAAAACATACATTTTGAGCAGCATTACCTCTCAATTCCATTCAAAGTTAAACAGTGCAAATCAGAAGGCCTTAGTCCTAGGAACAAATATACAAGATGTTCTCATATATCCATACCTTCAGTAAATACGGTACATGTACAGTGATGACCCAATATACAGGAGTCAAGTACATAGTGATTTATACATTTTGCATATCATATAAATAACTCCTGTTAGCAGTTCATGTAGTCGAAAAAATTGGAGCCATGTTAATCAAAACTAAATTTGTGATGCTTTGTTAGATTCCATATGTATCATATGAGTACTTTAACCAAGTAAAAATTGCAGTACTGCTGCTGTACTTATATGTATGACTATTTATATACTGCTTTCTTTAAGAGTGACTTTACAATTTTAATTCATAACGATAATCCTTAATATTTCTCTAAAATTATATGAAAGTTGCTAATTTTCATAATTTCATAATAAGGTGATGTGGATGAGCCAGGACTGCCATCAAGGGCCCCTTCACCTAGACCTGGGCCAAGTTGGCAGGACTTCGGGCCAGTTACAGTGGAAGACTGTGAAGTTTTGACTGGCGACAGCTTGCCGAAGCTGGTAAAACCTACCACCAAGTGAGGAGCATTCGTACCACAGTTCTTTAGCCTCAAGTCGCCCTTCCTCTAGGTCAGCTGGAGGTGTGACAGCTCATCTGGAAGCTACACTAGCTCCAGATATACTAGTTGTCCATAAGACTATAAGGGATATTTTGATGGATCTTGCAGAAAATATAGCCACAATATCAGAAACTTTGGTGAACATTAAAAAGGCTATCGAGAAAAGGTGATTTGTTTTCAAGTGTGTTTTGTTGTGTGTGTGTGATTTTTTTTTTTAATGATTAGTGTGGTTTAAGTTGGGTTATATTTTGTGACAGAGTTATTAGTGTGCAAGTATGTTTTTAGTTGTGTGGTTTGTGTGTAGGTTTCAATCTAAATTATTGTTAACTTCTGCTTATGTTTTTTAAGAAATTACATTATTTATTTTCATTATATATTTTGTCTTTCAAATATAGCTTTTAACATTCACATTTCATGTTAGATTTATTATTCTTTGAGTAAAATCAACTTTTTTTTCATGCATTCTTATCTTTGGCTAATAATATTAATGTCGTAGTTTTATTTACATATCAAGGTTCGAAGATTAACTATAAGGATATACTTATGCCGTACTGTGGCTTTAATCTTATTGTATTTTAATAATTTCTCTGCCATATTTGTGATATGTCCAAGCAATGTGAAGAGTGCCAAACAAGTACTGTAGTCATTAAGGAACTGGTGTTTTTTTGTTTTCAGTCATTGTTGGAAAGTACATGAGTTCAAACAGCTTTCCAATATCATAAATTTGCAGGTTTTTACTCAGGTATATATAATGTAATGAACTGTGATAATGCAGGAAACTAATAGTACAAATAGCTAGGGAGGTATCATGGATTTCTGTAAACTTTACAGGTGTCATATGTAAATAAAATGTAGGTTTTTTTATAGTCTATAATTAAAACATTTAGAAAAACCAATACCAGTCACATATTTGTTATATGCTGTTGAAAAGCATTTATTTTAGAAAAATACAAATCTTATGTAATATGAGAACAGGTGAAAATTATGTATTAAATTATACTGTTCAATAAAATTAATTGAATTGGTAGGAAAGGTTCATGTACGGTACATGTTATTGAGACTTTTACAACATGATAATATTTGCATTTGTTAATTCTGAGACATATTTTTGTCTTTAGATTCGGGAATATGGTCAACCTTTTACACATCTCCAGTATATATCAGTAGGTATATAATTCCAGTTATTTAAATGTTACCAGCTCACACATCACATTAATGTGCTTGTAATATTTTCATTAGAAAGTCAATCAATCATAAAGAAAGTTTATTAACCTTAAGAATATCCACTTCATGCAAAGGACTATGGATTAAAGACTCATACTACAGGGATTAAGTTAGGTCTAACTATGCAATGAAGAATTTCTGCTTTGTTTGCAGGTAACTGGAAGCCACTTTCCTGCAATTAGTAAGTCACCATTATATCCTATTATTCTTAAACACTCCAAAAGTAATGATACACAAAAAAAGTATTTGTAACTTTCTATTTCACAGTGCATCAGTTTAAATTGACACTTGCAGCTCCATTCTCCTAAGCTGCTCACTGAATCCCCTCCTATTGTTTATATTTACCGATAAGTGACAACAACAACAACCATTATGTCGCCTGTGTCGGCCGCGCCAAGTGTAAATAAACTCAAATCTCACTATTTACGGGTTGTTTATCGACTACGCGACCCTGCTATCAGCCTAAAGGGTGCTTTTCAGTTCTCGTAGCGCTACGAGCAAATATGGCGCATAATGGCGGACGGAAACTCCCTTACGAGGCTTTGAAGATACGATCGTAGCGGTTATGAACAACTTACGAGCAAATATGGCGCTACGAGAATCATAACTGCGGTTACGATGCTTTGAAGATCCCACCCCAGGAGCGAGACGAGATAATGAAAGAAAATACATGATAATAGGTAGGTTGATTGCGGAAAATAGACAAAGAGAGACTATTGTCATGGGCGATATGAATGGACATATAGGAATTTTAGGAGAGGAAGTGAATGGAAATGGGGAACTTTTACTGAATTTCACGGAAGAGTATGGTCTAGAGAACTTGAATGTGACAATAGGTGAGGGACGTGCGACATGGTCCAGGTTAGGGAGTGAATCTGTGATTGATTATGTGCTAGTGAATGAAATGGCCAGGAGGAGGGTACAGTATATGTGGATTGATGAGGAGAGGAGGATAGATTTGATGAGTGACCATAACATGATAGTATTAGAATATGACTGTGTGAGAAAGGTAGCTAAGAATGTAGTAAAAGGAGGGCAGAAATGGAGAATACGAGAAGCAAGATGGGACTTGTATAAGTGTGATTTGAGGAGCATGGAATGGACTATGGATGGAGGAGTGGATGAACTGAATGATTCCCTGATTAGGAAAGTGACAGAAGTGGGTGAGAGAAGGATAGGAAGGGTGAGGAATAGTAAAAAAAGAAGATTGATGAAGAGCTGGTGGAATGAAGATATTGAGAATGCGAGGAAGAAGAGGAAGGAGAGTAATAAGAAGTGTAGAAGACTAAGGAAAAATGTAGGCAATAGTGAGGAAGATAGAATAGCATATGAGGAGGCATGGAAGGAGTATGAACGTAGACAGAAGGAGGTAAAAAAAATGATCAGGAAAGCCAGAGTTGTGGATGACAAGAAAGTGGTAGAGAGTTTGCGTGCCAAGGGAGAGGAAGGTGGTAAAGAGTGGTATGACTTCTTAAGGGGTGAGAAGCAGAAGGAGAGAATCAGAGTGGATGAATTAGTGGTTGGAGGAAACATAGTGAGGGACACAAGGGACAAGGTGAATGCTATAAAGGAATTCTGGGAGGAAATAGGTGGTGTGAATGAGGCAGAAGACAGGAGTGATGTGAGGTTTGAATTGGAAACAAGAATAGAGGAGGATATGAATGATGAAATAAGTAGAGCTGAGATTAGGAAGTATGTAGGGAAACTGAAAGCAGGTAAAGCAGCAGGCAGGGATGGGGTTCCGTATGAGTTCTACAAGGAGGGAGGGGAAGGAGTATTAGAAGGCCTTTACTCTCTATTCAGAGCAATCTGGGTAGAGGAAAAAGTGCCAAGTAAGTGGAATGAGAGTAGAGTGACTGTGTTGCATAAGGGAGGACACAAGAGTAAGAGGGAGCTTAGGAACTATAGGCCTATAGCTCTAACAGATACAGTATCAAAGGTGTTTTGTGGGATCCTGAATGAAAGGTTGAAAGAGAATGTGGAGAGGTACAAAGTGATGGGAGAGGAACAGAATGGTTTTAGGACAGATAGGAGAGGGGAGGATAATATGTTCGTAGTGAGAGAAGTTATTGAAAAAATGGTGAAAGATAACAGGAAAGTTTACTTGGCATTTCTAGACATTGAGAAGGCGTATGACAGAGTTAACAGGTATAAGCTAAGCAAGGTGTTGGAGAGAGTGGGAGTTAGTAGCAAGGTAATGAATATTATAATGAGTATGTATAAGGAAACCAGGGCAGTGTTCAGTATGGGCGATTTAGAGACAGGGTGGGTGGAGAGTAAGAGAGGTGTGAGGCAAGGATGCGTACTTTCACCATTGTTGTTTAGTCTGTATACAGAGGAACTAGCTGCACGAGTAAGGAAGGAAGGTTTAGGGATTCAGGTAGGGGAGTATGTACTGAGTATTTTGTTGTATGCAGATGATGTGGTGATTCTGAGTGAGACAGGTGAGACACTGCAGAGAATACTTGATGTAGTTACAGAGTATGGGAATGATTTTAATGTCAAGTTTGGGAGTGATAAGAGCAAAGTATTGGTAGTGAATGGGGATGACCGGGATATAGGTAGAACGTGGAGACTGGGTGAAAATGTGATTGAAAGGACACAAGAGTATAGATACTTAGGAATAATTGTGGATGAGAAAGGGTGTGATAGGACAAAGACTGATAGGTTATCAAGAGCAAACCAGTGGGTAGGAAGACTAGGAAGTGTGGCAAGGTGTAGAGCCAATAAGTATGAGGTAGTGCGTGGTGTATGGAAAGGTATGGCTGTACCTGGACTCATGTATGGACTGGAGACTATGACATGGACAGTGAATGACTTGAACAGACTGGAAGTAGTACAGAATAGGATAGGAAGAACAGCATTAGGTGCAAACAAGTATGTAGGTGTGGAAGCAATAAGAGGTGACGCTGGATGGAGTACGTTTGAGGAGAGGATAGCCAAAGGAGTGTTGAGATATAAGGTTAGACTAGAGGGAATGAATGAAGACAGATGGGCTCGAAGAGTGTATAAATGGACAGGACGGTACACCAAGTGGAGAAGGATGTGTGATAAGAGAATGGAAAAGTGTGGAATGCAGTACCCAATGCTAGATGAAAGAGGCAGATGGAGTGATGAGAAATGGATGAATGAGATTAAGAGACGAATACAAGAAATAGGCAGAGATGAATGGATGAAAGGCATAAGTCAGAAGAGCACGCTAGATTGGTACTCCTCTAAGGACATACCAAGGAGTGAATTGTTCTATGATGGTAGCTGGGGAAGTGAGCTGATGTTTAAGGCAAGAACGAAGTCACTGGAGGTGAATGACAGAACTTATAGATGGAGTAATGAAGGTAGTAAGGTGTGTGGGATGTGTGAGAGTAGGGAAGATGAGACAGTAGAACATGTGTTGATGGTATGTGATAAGTATGAACGAGAGAGAGCTATCATGCTGAATGTGGTAATTAGTGAACTAGGAGTGAGAAAATGGAGTGAGATGGTGGAAGCGACAGTGGCAGCTAAAGTGCTGCTAGGTCTTAGTGAACGAGAGTTGTACAGTCCAGGGGTGGGATCTTCAAAGCATCGTAAGTTGGTGGCGCTACGATCACCTTTACTATCTCGTAGCCGCCATATTTGATCGTGGCTTACGAGGATCATAAGTTGGTATCTCCAAAGCTTCATAACCTCCATCGTAGCTCACGATGATATCCTCGTAGCGAGCGTCGCTGCCCGTTTCGTTCCGTGTGTTTTGTTCATCCCGCCACCCAGCTGACTGGCTCTCACCCAATCACAATGAAGGAAACAATATGTCCTTGGTACTGTCAGCCAATCATAACGTAGTATTACAATGTCAACAAATAAACATTGTCTCACCACCAGCTGATAGAGATGACACAGTCACCAAGTTACATCAGACAGGAATTAACAGCAAAAGACAGGTAAGTGAATTATTATACTGTGTTGATAAACATTTAACACAACAGTGGAGATAAGGCAGCTGCCCCCCACGGGTATATTTTTAATATCACGCCAATCACTGGTATATTGTATATAGATTTTTGGTTAGGTTAGGTTTGGCTAGTTTAGTTTAAGATAAGTTAGGTTACGTACTGTAAATCAAGAACAGCATGATACAAATAGTTTACTGGTAGCTGGTTGTCATGAAAATAAATCAAAGACATTGACTGGGAGGACATAATATTATTTTAACTTCTACTGTCACTGTTTTATTTCCTTTACACCTACCTACAGTAGTTTCTATATTAATCTCAAAATCTGTACAGTTGATTGCCATTACCAAGTAACAGGCAGAAATATACCATATGTAGTGAAATCTGGCAAGTGCAATATAATAACTAAGACTTCAAACAGTTTTATTGAAAGACAGATCAAGGAAATAAATTATATAAGCATTATTTATATTATGGATTCGGCTGTTAGCATGGGCACACATAGGTTAAAGGATGGGGGGGAGTGTCCATTGCCTGATTTAGATACAGTACCATTTTAATATGATAACCAGCAGGTATTGTAATTTATTCTGCTTGGTTCTGCTTTGTTATTGAATTATGTACCATTTTTCGTTATATTTCAGGTGGTGACACTAGTGACACATAGACATTCACCCACATAGAAGAGGCTATGGCTCAAGTCATTAAAGAAGTGCAAGTGTCGGGTATTTCTGTGGACTCCAAGACCCAGCAGTATGTACAGTATATAACAGTAAAAAATATCCTGCTGTTCATCTAGGCTAGTAATATGGAAATCTTCCCTCATTGGCACTATGTGAAGTAATTACATTGAGAGTTTATATATATAAAACATACATTTTGAGCAGCATTACCTCTCAATTCCATTCAAAGTTAAACAATGCAAATCATAAGGCCTTAGTCCTAGGAACAAATAAACAAGATGTTCTCATATATCCATACCTTCAGTAAATACGGTACATGTACAGTGATGACCCAATATACAGGAGTCAAGTACAGTTGAGCAAGTAGAAAGTGCAAGAAAAATCAGGCTGTATATGTCAACATCTTCACCACCACTCAAAGTTCAGACAATCACATCCCACCTTACATTGGCTTTGGGTTCCCAGTGATCCATTCATAAAGATACGAGGGTTTACTACATAGAACTGCCAGATGTTGCCATATACTGTATAGCCATATTATTCTTGCACTTTCTACTTGTTCAACTGTACATAGTGATTTATACATTTTGTGTATCATATAAATAACTCCTGTTAGCAGTTCATGTAGTCGAAAAAAACTAAATTTGTGATGCTTTGTTAGATTCCATATGTATCATATGAGTACTTTAACCAAGTAAAAATTGCTGTACTTATATGTATGACTAATTATATACTGCTTTCTTTAAGAGTGACTTTACAATTTTAATTCATAACGATAATCCTTAATATTTCTCTAAAATTATATGAAAGTTGCTAATTTTCATAATTTCATAATAAGGTGATGTGGATGACCCAGGACTGCCATCAAGAGCCCCTTCACCTAGACCTGGGCCAAGTTGGCAGGACTTCGGGCCAGTTACAGTGGAAGACTGTGAAGTTTTGACTGGCGACAGCTTGCCGAAGCTGGTAAAACCTACCACCAAGTGAGGAGCGTTCGTACCACAGCTCTGTAGCCTCAAGTCGCCCTTCCTCTAGGTCAGCTGGAGGTGTGACAGCTCATCTGGAAGCTACGCTAGCTCCAGATATACTAGTTGTCCATAAGACTATAAGGGATATTTTGATGGATCTTGAAGAAAATATAGCCACAATATCAGAAACTTGGGTGAACAAAAAAAAGGCTATCGAGAAAAGGTGATTTGTTTTCAAGTGTGTTTTGTTGTGTGTGTGTGATTTTTTTTTTTAATGATTATTGTGGTTTAAGTTGGGTTATATTTTGTGACAGAGTTATTAGTGTGCAAGTATGTTTTTAGTTGTGTGGTTTGTGTGTAGGTTTCAATCTAAATTATTGTTAACTTCTGCTTATGTTTTTTAAGAAATTACATTATTTATTTTCATTATATATTTTGTCTTTCAATTATAGCTTTTAACATTCACATTTCATGTTAGATTTATTATTCTTTGAGTAAAATCAACTTTTTTTTCATGCATTCTTATCTTTGGCTAATAATATTAATGTCTTAGTTTTATTTACATCAAGTTTCGAAGATTAACTATAAGGATATACTTATGCCGTACTGTGGCTTTAATCTTATTGTATTTTAATAATTTCTCTGCCATATTTGTGATATGTCCAAGCAATGTGAAGAGTGCCAAACAAGTACTGTAGTCATTAAGGAACTGGTGTTTTTTTGTTTTCAGTCATTGTTGGAAAGTACATGAGTTCAAACAGCTTTCCAATATCATAAATTTGCAGGTTTTTACTCAGGTATATATAATGTAATGAACTGTGATAATGCAGGAAACTAATAGTACAAATAGCTAGGGAGGTATCATGGATTTCTGTAAACTTTACAGGTGTCATATGTAAATAAAATGTAGGTTTTTTTATAGTCTATAATTAAAACATTTAGAAAAACCAATACCAGTCACATATTTGTTATATGCTGTTGAAAAGCATTTATTTTAGAAAAATACAAGTCTTATGTAATATGAGAACAGGTGAAAATTATGTATTAAATTATACTGTTCAATAAAATTAATTGAATTGGTTGGAAAGGTTCATGTACGGTACATGTTATTGAGACTTTTACAACATGATAATATTTGCATTAGTTAATTCTGAGACATTTTTGTCTTTAGATTCGGGAATATGGTCAACCTTTTACACATCTCCAGTATATATCAGTAGGTATATAATTCCAGTTATTTAAATGTTACCAGCTCACACATCACATTAATGTGCTTGTAATATTTTCATTAGAAAGTCAATCAATCATAAAGAAAGTTTATTAACCTTAAGAATATCCACTTCATGCAAAGGACTATGGATTAAAGACTCATACTACATGGATTAAGTTAGGTCTAACTATGCAATGAAGAATTTCTGCTTTGTTTGCAGGTAACTGGAAGCCACTTTCCTGCAATTAGTAAGTCACCATTATATCCTATTATTCTTAAACACTCCAAAAGTAATGATACACAAAAAAAGTATTTGTAACTTTCTATTTCACAGTGCATCAGTTTAAATTGACACTTGCAGCTCCATTCTCCTAAGCTGCTCACTGAATCCCCTCCTCTTGTTTATATTTACCGATAAGTGACAACAACAACAACCATTATGTCGCCTGTGTTGGCCGCGCCAAGTGTAAATAAACTCAAATCTCACTATTTACGGGTTGTTTATCGACTACGCGACCCTGCTATCAGCCTAAAGGGTGCTTTTCAGGGGTGGGATCTTCAAAGCATCGTAACCGCAGTTATGATTCTCGTAGCGCCATATTTGCTCGTAAGTTGCTCATAACCGCTACGATCGTATCTTCAAAGCCTCGTAAGGGAGTTTCCGTCCGCCATTATGCGCCATATTTGCTCGTAGCGCTACGAGAACTGAAAAGCACCCTTTAGGCTGATAGCAGGGTCGCGTAGTCGATAAACAACCCGTAAATAGTGAGATTTGAGTTTATTTACACTTGGCGCGGCCGACACAGGCGACATAATGGTTGTTGTTGTTGTCACTCATCGGTAAATATAAACAAGAGGAGGGGATTCAGTGAGCAGCTTAGGAGAATGGAGCTGCAAGTGTCAATTTAAACTGATGCACTGTGAAATAGAAAGTTACAAATACTTTTTTTGTGTATCATTACTTTTGGAGTGTTTAAGAATAATAGGATATAATGGTGACTTACTAATTGCAGGAAAGTGGCTTCCAGTTACCTGCAAACAAAGCAGAAATTCTTCATTGCATAGTTAGACCTAACTTAATCCATGTAGTAGGAGTCTTTAATCCATAGTCCTTTGCATGAAGTGGATATTCTTAAGGTTAATAAACTTTCTTTATGATTGATTGACTTTCTAATGAAAATATTACAAGCACATTAATGTGATGTGTGAGCTGGTAACATTTAAATAACTGGAATTATATACCTACTGATATATACTGGAGATGTGTAAAAGGTTGACCATATTCCCGAATCTAAAGACAAATATATGTCTCAGAATTAATTAATGCAAATATTATCATGTTGTAAAAGTCTCAATAACATGTACCGTACATGAACCTTTCCAACCAATTCAATTAATTTTATTGAACAGTATAATTTAATACATAATTTTCACCTGTTCTCATATTACATAAGACTTGTATTTTTCTAAAATAAATGCTTTTCAACAGCATATAACAAATATGTGACTGGTATTGGTTTTTCTAAATGTTTTAATTATAGACTATAAAAAAACCTACATTTTATTTACATATGACACCTGTAAAGTTTACAGAAAT
Source organism: Petrolisthes cinctipes (assembly GCA_033782935.1). Lineage (NCBI taxonomy): Eukaryota > Metazoa > Arthropoda > Malacostraca > Decapoda > Porcellanidae > Petrolisthes > Petrolisthes cinctipes. The sequence goes on along the minus strand of JAWQEG010002918.1, from coordinate 28,099 downwards.
CCATGATACCTCCCTAGCTATTTGTACTATTAGTTTCCTGCATTATCACAGTTCATTACATTATATATACCTGAGTAAAAACCTGCAAATTTATGATATTGGAAAGCTGTTTGAACTCATGTACTTTCCAACAATGACTGAAAACAAAAAAACACCAATTCCTTAATGACTACAGTACTTGTTTGGCACTCTTCACATTGCTTGGACATATCACAAATATGGCAGAGAAATTATTAAAATACAATAAGATTAAAGCCACAGTACGGCATAAGTATATCCTTATAGTTAATCTTCGAACCTTGATATGTAAATAAAACTAAGACATTAATATTATTAGCCAAAGATAAGAATGCATGAAAAAAAAGTTGATTTTACTCAAAGAATAATAAATCTAACATGAAATGTGAATGTTAAAAGCTATAATTGAAAGACAAAATATATAATGAAAATAAATAATGTAATTTCTTAAAAAACATAAGCAGAAGTTAACAATAATTTAGATTGAAACCTACACACAAACCACACAACTAAAAACATACTTGCACACTAATAACTCTGTCACAAAATATAACCCAACTTAAACCACACTAATCATCAAAAAAAAAAATCACACACACACAACAAAACACACTTGAAAACAAATCACCTTTTCTCGATAGCCTTTTTAATGTTCACCAAAGTTTCTGATATTGTGGCTATATTTTCTGCAAGATCCATCAAAATATCCCTTATAGTCTTATGGACAACTAGTATATCTGGAGCTAGCGTAGCTTCCAGATGAGCTGTCACACCTCCAGCTGACCTAGAGGAAGGGCGACTTGAGGCTACAGAGCTGTGGTACGAATGCTCCTCACTTGGTGGTAGGTTTTACCAGCTTCGACAAGCTGTCGCCAGTCAAAACTTCACAGTCTTCCACTGTAACTGGCCCGAAGTCCTGCCAACTTGGCCCAGGTCTAGGTGAAGGGGCCCTTGATGGCAGTCCTGGGTCATCCACATCACCTTATTATGAAATTATGAAAATTAGCAACTTTCATATAATTTTAGAGAAATATTAAGGATTATCGTTATGAATTAAAATTGTAAAGTCACTCTTAAAGAAAGCAGTATATAATTAGTCATACATATAAGTACAGCAGCAGTACTGCAATTTTTACTTGGTTAAAGTACTCATATGATACATATGGAATCTAACAAAGCATCACAAATTTAGTTTTGATTAACATGGCTCCAATTTTTTCGACTACATGAACTGCTAACAGGAGTTATTTATATGATACACAAAATGTATAAATCACTATGTACTTGACTCCTGTATATTGGGTCATCACTGTACATGTACCGTATTTACTGAAGGTATGGATATATGAGAACATCTTGTATATTTGTTCCTAGGACTAAGGCCTTATGATTTGCACTGTTTAACTTTGAATGGAATTGAGAGGTAATGCTGCTCAAAATATATGTTTTATATATATAAACTCTCAATGTAATTACTTCACATAGTGCCAATGAGGGAAGATTTCCATATTACTAGCCTAGATGAACAGCAGGATATTTTTTACTGTTATATACTGTACATACTGCCTGGGTCTTGGAGTCCACAGAAATACCCGACACTTGCACTTCTTTAATGACTTGAGCCATAGCCTCTTCTATGTGGGTGAATATCTTTGTGTCACTAGTGTCACCACCTGAAATATAACGAAAAATGGTACATAATTCAATAACAATCAGAACCAAGCAGAATAAATTACAATACCTGCTGGTTATCGTATTAAAATGGTACTGTATCTAAATCAGGCAATGGACACTCCCCCCCCCCATCCTTCAACCTATGTGTGCCCATGCCAACAGCCGAATCCATAATATAAATAATGCTTATATAATTTATTTCCTTGATCTGTCTTTCAATAAAACTGTTTGAAGTCTTAGTTATTATATTGCACTTGCCAGATTTCACTACATATGGTATATTTCAGCCTGTTACTTGGTAATGGCAATCAACTGTACAGATTTTGAGATTAATATAGAAACTACTGTAGGTAGGTGTACAGGAAATAAAACAGTGACAGTAGAAGTTAAAATAATATTATGTCCTCCCAGTCAATGTCTTTGATTTATTTTCATGACAACCAGCTACCAGTAAACTATTTGTATCATGCTGTTCTTGATTTACAGTACGTAACCTAACCTATCTTAAACTAAACTAGCCAAACCTAACCTAACCAAAAATCTATATACAATATACCAGTGACTGGCGTGATATTAAAAATATGCCCGTGGGGGGGGGGGGAGCTGCCTTATCTCCACTGTTGTGTTAAATGTTTATCAACACAGTATAATAATTCACTTACCTGTCTTTTGCTGTAATTCCTGTCTGATGTAACTTGGTGACTGTGTCATCTCTATCAGCTGGTGGTGTTGACATCTGAGACAATGTTTATTTGTTGACATTGTAATACTACGTTATGATTGGCTTACAGTACCAAGGACATATTGTTTCCTTCATTGTGATTGGGTGAGAGCCAGTCAGCTGGGTGGCGGGATGAACAAAACACACGGAACGAAACGGACAGCGACGCTCACTACGAGGATATCATCGTGAGCTACGAGGGAGGTTATGAAGCTTTGGAGATACCAACTTATGATCCTCGTAAGCCACGATCAAATATGGCGGCTACGAGATAGTAAAGGTGATCGTAGCGCCACCAACTTACGATGCTTTGAAGATCCCACCCCAGTTCTCGTAGCGCTACGAGCAAATATGGCGCATAATGGCGGACGGAAACTCCCTTACGAGGCTTTGAAGATACGATCGTAGCGGTTATGAGCAACTTACGAGCAAATATGGCGCTACGAGAATCATAACTGCGGTTACGATGCTTTGAAGATCCCACCCCAGTGATAATAGAGAGTGTGAAAGAATTTCTGGAAAGGGTATGGTTGAAGAGAAAATGAGTATATAGGGACGAGCAGGTTGTATAGGATATAAAGGATGAAAGTATGATGTGTATACATGTATTCTTTGGTGCTGTTTTTTGTTTTCTCTCTGCAGAGTCTGCAGAGGAAGACAGTGAGAGAGCGCCGTTGCAAAGGCTACACCCGAACGCGGGTGACTCTCAGTCATCATCATCATCATCATCAGGAATCTCGAGTATGAAAAGTAGAATAATGGAGGGACAAATAAAATATCTACAATACATATTAAGAGGTGAGAATAATGAGCTATTAGAAAGAACAATAGATGAAATGAGAATAGAAAATAAGAATAAGTGGATAAAAAGTTTGCTGGAGAACAGAAGATTAGTGGGAATAAGAGGGGTGGAAATAAGTAATGCAGAAATTAGTGATAGGGTGAAACAATGGGACACAAATAACTGGAAAAATGAATTACAAGAAAAAGAAAGTTTAAAATTGTATAGGGAGTGGAGAAAGGAAATTGGAGGGCAGGACGAAATCTACGAAAACAGTGAAGCATCAAGTATCATGTTCCGGTGCCGCACAAATAACCTAGGACTTGGAGACAGAAAAAGATTTCAAAACCTCCCAACAAGTTGTGTGATGTGTGGCGGTGAAATGGAAAATTTACCCCACTTTCTTCTCCATTGCCCAGCATACAGCGAAGAAAGAAGAAAAAATCAAGTGCTACAACAACCGTTTGCCGAGGATGAAGACAGTGTTATAGGCAGTCTTTTGTTTGAAAATAATTCCATTGAGAAAAATAGAGAAACAGTATATAAATTCTGGAAAATAAGGGAGAATAAAATAAAAACCTTAGTGTAACAGAAAAATTAAAACTAGACCCAGACCACAAGAACTTATAATAGTGAACACATCAGGAAGTGCCGATCAAAAGGCATAACTTCCGCCATCAACCTGAACCTGAACCTGGTTACTTTCTCTATTTGTACATACCTTTTACAAATACCAAACACATTTTCCTTGGTAAGTAGAAATTAAAGAGTATTATTTATATATTATAATGGACCGAGGCAGTCTCTGGAGGTCTCAATATAATGTATGTAAATACTTCACTAAGATAAGATATATATATTTACTACTATTAAAACATGTCCATTATATAAGTAACATCAAAATAATAATATCAACATCTTTATAACCCTTACAACATTAACAACATCAAAATAAGGTAAATTTACAGAAGAACTGGGTTCACTATATTGTATATTTTAGTATCATTACCCACTATTTTGGACCATTCTAAAACACTTTTATTCTATGGTGTTTCTTTCGGAGATGCCCCGTTTTCGAGATATGCCCCGTTTTACAATCATAATTTGGAAATTAGTCTGACCTCACCTGACCTGACCTAACCTAACCTAGACAACAGCAGACTACCGGGACCTAACCTGGGCAAACTACCGGAACCTAACCTGGGCAAACTACCGGGATATAACCGGTGTAAACTATCATAAAGTGACTGGGGCAATTTCCCAGGACCTATCCGGATGTGGTAACACTGCGCGATCCTAGCCAAAAACCCAGTTATTCTGTAATAATACCCAAAATAATATCAACATCTTTATAACCCTTACAACATTAACTAACAACATCAAAATAATATCAACATCTCTATAACCCTTACAACATATTAATTATTTACCAACATCAAAATAAGGCTAATATTGTGATTATCTGTGCCAGCGAACTACTAGTAAAGTTAGGTTAGGTAGGGTTCGGTTAGGTTAGGTAGAGTTCGGGGTATTTATTGAAAGAATTACCGTGTTGTAGCAGTGTTGCCAGATCCGGCTGGGTCCCAGTATTTTGCCACAGTCATTTATTGTACTTTATCACGATTATTTCCCGGTAGTTTGCCCAGGTTAGGTCCCGGTAGTCTGCTGTGGTCTAGGTTAGGTTAGGTAAGGTCAGACTAATTTGAATATGCCCTATCTTGGAAATGGGGCATTTGCGGAGGAAATGTCATAGAAGAAAATAGTCTTAGAATGATCTAAATTAGTGGGTAATATAGGTAGAAAAAACGTACGCAATAACGGTAATTTTTTCAATATTTACCGATTTGTTTGATTTTAACCTTCATTTATTGTGTATATATCCTGTTTTGGCCATACCCCATCACCCAGCTCTTGGCAAAAGTTGGATTGGGTTTTCCATTTTTGGCGAGAACAAATAGTATTAGTTTGTTTTAGAATTAAACAGAACTAACCTAACCTAACGTAACCTAACCTAATCTGGACCACAGCAGACAACCTGGACCTAACCTTAGCAGACTACTGTGACCTAACCTTAACAGACTACCGTGACCTAACCATAGCAGACTACCGTGACCTAACCTTAGCAGACTACCGTGACCTAACCATAGCAGACTACCGTGACCTAACCTTAGCAGACTACCGTGACCTAACCTTAGCAGACTACTGTGACCTAACCTTAGCAGACTACCGTGACCTAACCTTAGCAGACTTCTGTGACCTAACCATAACAGACTACCGTGACCTAACCTTAGCAGACTACTGTGACCTAACCTTAGCAGACTACCGTGACCTAACCATAACAGACTACCGTGACCTAACCTTAGCAGACTACCGTGACCTAACCTTAGCAGACTACCGTGACCTAACCTTAACAGACTACCGTGACCTAACCATAACAGACTACCGTGACCTAACCTTAACAGACTACCATGACCTAACCTTAGCAGATTACCGTGACCTAACCATAACAGACTACCGTGACCTAACCATAACAGATTACCGTGACCTAACCTTAGCAGACTACTGTGACCTAACCTTAACAGACTACCACGACCTAACTTTAGCAGACTACCGGGACCTAATCTTAACAGAGTACCTGGAGTTGAGCAAGGTAAGACCTATGTTAAACTTCAGGAAATTTGACAGTAAGAACGTATATCACAGGGAAAGTTAGGTATCTCGCACATGTGTAATTCGGAAATAAGTCCAGGTTTTGTTACCTTTATCAATATGCAGTGGAATTATCTTGTGGAAATGTATTCTTTATTAGATATTTTGGTTTTCAATTTTAGGATACAACTTATTTTCGTAGCGGATGGACCAATTATTATTGGGCAGACAGCGTTACCAGGTCTCCTTGACGAAAAAGTTGTTGCTGTTGTTGAAGTTCCTCAAGCTGTCTAGTCTAGGTTAGGTTGTTTCATCTGGTGATCAAAATATTAATTATCCCAATTTAAAATTATTGAAATTCCCGCCCAACAGGGCTACTTATTGCACAACTGCCTTCAGGACCTTCCCTTAAAATTACAATAAAAAGTGGAAATTTCCATATATCTGGCAACACTGCATGCGGTGGTGAGAATCTGCTTGGAAAGCCACGTTCCCATTTCTAAGTAAATACGTACAAAGGTAAATACATACAAATAATATACATGCTTTTTATGTATATGCACAAAATATGTCTCCAAAATAAAAAGGGAAAAGAAATGGGTAATTTCAGTTCCCTGAAAGAGTGAAAATCGAGGACGCAGACAACACAATATTAACCAAAATAATACCAACACATCTTTATAACCCTTACAACATGTTCACTACAGTATTCATAAAGTTTAACACATCTTTATTACCAGTACTTGACATCCTCACTACATACCAACAAATCTTTATCAGTTCTATTATTCTTCTAACATCTTCACTACTCACTATACACAGTAACTATCCAACACATTATATAAAGATCCTTCCAGCATCCTCACTACTCACTTACTACGTAGAGTAACTATATATCTTCCCAGAATCCTAACCATTCACTTACTATATAACTATCCAACACATCTTATAGAAAAAATGGTTAACTACAAAATGTTTATAAGTTGATTAAGGATGAGAAGGTAAAATATTATTGAGTTTGTAATAAACATCAGTATCAGGACATGCCATCCATCCATCTATCTAAGGTGACGTACAGTTACACGTTATAGAGTAATGCCTTGTGTTGCACTGTTGGTAATGAATGTGTGTATAGTAAACCCTCTTTGTACAGTTGCCAAAAGAGGAATTGCGACAAATCTTAATGGAACTTTAACCACAACTATTTGTAGGGACTATAAGCATGTATAAGAGAAGGAAATATACATATCCTTCTGTTGTTGTTGTTGAAGTTCCTCAAGCTGTCTGGCCGAGCAGCCCCGAGCTCCCGAGGAAAGTCATGGCCTGAACCGAGTTTTCCCACAGTACCCTCAGAGAGTGCATGTTGTGTTGTTGGCGAGTGTGGTTGTGTGCATTGCAGTCTTCAATAATGTGTTTAATAGAATGGGGTGCTGTGTTGCATCCCGGACAGGCATCCACAATGGCTCCATCCAGCCTCTTCTGATATGTCAGAAGGGCCGGGTGGTGGCCACACCGCAGCCTGGCCAAGTGGACTCTGTCCTCACGGGGAAGGGAGGATTCGGATGGGTGGATGTCAGGAGGTCGTGCATGCAGCTGAGTGTTGTTTTTGAGTGTTTGCATGGATTGATGAGTGATTTGAGTGTGGATGTGTTTCTGGAGATTGGTTTGGGGTGGGCAGGGTGTAAGAGATGATAGTATTTGTGTATGGTATCGTGTACTGGGTGTTGTTTTGATGTTCCTTGGCATGTGTGGGTGTTGTGTCATGTAGTGTAGTGGATGGTGTGGGTTTGTGGAGGCTGCAGCGAGTGTTTGTGTGCCTCTCATGTCAAGGTGATCCTTGATTTTGAGGACTTTAGTTTCATAGTGTAGGTGGTCTGTAGGTGTGGTAGCTGTGCAGCCTGTGATTGTCTTTAGGGCTCTGTTCTGTATGGTTTGAAGGGTGTTGTGATGAGTCTCAGTGAGGTTTGAAGCCCAGGCAGGGCTAGCATAATCCATCACTGATCGAATATATTGTTTGTATACTGTGGTTGTGGTTTCTTTGTTGTGTCCGAATGTTGTGCTGGCAAGTGATCTGAGGGCTTTAAGTCTTTGCATGCATTTGTGTTTGATGGCCGTAATATGTTGTTTGAATGTCATGGATGTATTGTATGTTATGCCAAGTATTTTGGGTGTGTGTGTGTGTGGTATAGGTGTGTTGTTTATGGTGAGGTGTGGTGTGTAGCGGTGTTCTGCGTTCCAGTTGGTGAGAAGGGTGACAGTTGACTTGGTGGGTGCTATTTTAAGTCTGTTTGTGGTGAACCAGGCATTAAGTGTGTTGAGGTAGGGTTGGAGGATGAGAGTGGCTGTGTCTGCGTTTCTGTGTGTACATGTGAGTGTTATGTCGTCTGCGTAGGAGGCTATGTGTATTTGTGGTGCCTGGGGTGTTGGTATGTCGTGCATGTATAGGTTGTAAAGGGTGGGTGAGAGTACAGAACCTTGGGGGACACCATTGGTGAAATTTTAAATGTTAGATGACTGACCAGCAAATGTAACATGGGCTACTCTTCCTCCCAAGAAGCTGGCCAGCCATCTTTTGGTGTTATTATGCATGTTTGTGTTGTATATTTTGTTTGTGAGGTTGTGGCGGGGGATGGCATCAAATGCTTTACTAATGTCCAATGTAACTAAGAGTGTTCTGTGCGGGGGTCTATCTGAGTTGATGCCATCAAAAATTCTTTGTGTGAGGTCTGTAAGAAGGGTGTTTGTTGAGTGTAGTGGTCTGAAGCCATGTTGTGAAGATGGTGATGATGTTTCCGTGTTTCCAGATGTTGGGTAATGTGTTGTGTGAGTAGCTGTAGTTTGCTATGTTAGTGAGTGCTTGTATGCCTTGTGGTCCAAGGTGTTTGAGGTGTATGTTACTGATGTTGTCTGGACCACAGGCAGGTGAGTGTTTTATGTTGTGAATGATGTGATTCGTTTGATGATTTGTGAATGGTGTGTAGTCTGAGTCAGTGGGGAAATGTCTCTTGCGTCTAATGATTTGTCTGTCTTCAGGGTGAGGATGAAGGTGGCTGACGTGCGAAAAATGTTGGATGAGTGTGTTTGCTCGTTGTTTGTTAGAGGGTATAGTGTCTGTTGTTGTGGTGGCTGCATGTGATTGTGTAGTGTTGCTGTTGGACAGTGTGATGCTGTTTAGTGTTTTGTAGAGTTTGCTGGTGTTGGTTGTGTGGTTGAGTGTACTGACAAAACTTTGCCAGTTAAGTGTTTTTTGTTCTTTAATTTTGTTGTTTATTTGTGTATTTAGTGCTTGTATTTGGATTATTGTGTGTTGTGTAAGAGGAGTTGGGGATGTGTGTTTAAGTGTGTCTCGTTGTTTGATGAGGTCTTGAATTTCTGTTGTAAAGTTGGGGTTGTGTTTTCTTCTGTTACCTCTAGGGATGTGCTGTTTGTCTGCGTTTTGTATAATTGTATTGAATTTTTGAACAGCTGTGTTGATGTTTGTGATGGGTGTACTGTTCAGTGTTTCGAAGTGTTGTTCTGTTTCCATAGTGAAGGCTTCCCAGTTGGCACTTTTGTAATTTGTGTATGTGTGTCTGTGGCCAACTGGGGTGATTCTTGTTTTAGTGGTGATTATGATTGGAAGGTGGTCAGAGCCGAGGGTTCTGACCACTCTCCATGATGTTCTGGGGGCGAGGTTGGGAGAGCAAAAGTATATGTCAGGAGAGGATGGTTGGAAGAGGGCTTGGTGAGGAATATGAGTGTGTTGATGTGGGTTGTTTAATGAAATGAGGCTGTCAGTTTGTACAAGGATTTCAAGCCCTCTGTCTGTGTCAGGGTTGTTGACATACCAGGCCGACGTCTTGGCGTTGAAATCACCACCCAGGATGAGGTCAGGTTGGTTGGTGATTTGATGGAACTGGGGGGAGAAGTTTTGGGGAACTGTTGGGCTGGTTTGAGGGGGGATGTATAAATTAACTATTGTAATATTGGATGATTTCCCAGTGCGGACTTTGATGCTTTGAATTTCTGTGGTGGTGTCGTGGTGAGGGAGGAGGGATTTGAGTTCCGCACTGGTTTCAATATAATTAAGGGATTTATGGACTAGGGTGATGAGTCCACCGCCATTTCCGTTGGCCCGGTCTTGTCTGATGGTGGTGAAATTGGTGAATGTAGGTGTTTTGTTTGTGTTGCGTAATTTTGTTTCTTGTAAGTTGGCAATGTGTATATTATGTTGTATGATGAAGTGTGTGAGTTCTTGTTTTTTGGTGTTTATGCCATCTATATTTAGTTGAAGTATGTTAATGTTGTGTGTGCGGTGTGTGTCAGGTGCTGCTGCACGGGGTAGAGGAGAGTGTGGGGGGGAAGGAGGTGGAGGTATTGTTGGTGTTGGAAGTAAGGGTGATGGAGGCGGGAGTGTTGGTAAGGGTGATGGAGGTGTGGGTGATGGTAAGGGTGATGGAGGTGTGGGTGATGGTAAGGGTGGTGGAGGTGTAGGTGATGGTAAGGGTGATGGAGGTGGGAGTGATGGAGAGGGTGGTGGAGGTTGTGGTGTTGGAAGAGGTGAGGGACATGTGGAACAGGTCCATGTGTTTGTGTAGTGTTTCATGGATGCTAATGTTGTACATGATAAGTGGGTCCAGTTCTTACAGGAATTGCATTGAACTGAACCCTTTGTCTGCCTACTTGATGTGATGGGTTTAGAGCATGTCGGACATGTGTATTTGTTTATGGGTCCAGGATTGCTTTAAATGTCTCCGGCTAGAAGGAGAAGCCGAGAAATGACAGCCGGAGAATCATTCCTCGGTGATGAAAAAATGTGTAGTTGTGTGTGTTGTGTGAGGGTGTGGTATTGCCCGGGTGACCGAAGCCGTTTCCAGGGACTCGCGCCCCCTGGTGGGGGGCGGGGGGATGTTGTGACGGTTTGGCCCCCATAGCTTCCTTCCTTGGGAGCCTTGGGGGGTGGTCCCACGACGTAGACGCCGCCACTCCAGGACCATATCCTTCTGTAATACATACTTATGATCCCTACAAACAACTATGGACAATAATATATTTAATGTTCTATCAATAGTTGTCGCAATTCCTCTTTTGGTAATTGTACATTACACACTCATAAACCCAGTGCATTATGAGGGTTTATTATACACACATTCATTACACACCCATAACACCAGTGGAAAGGAAGTTCATTACCATTACTGTACACTTTTCCAGACTTGATCTTTGAGAGAGACATCATGATCCTGTTGGAATCCCACGTGTCGGGTTGCCGTCGCTCTTGGTGTGTGAGGGAAGAAAATGTCACCGGTGCCAAACTGCTACACACACTCACAAGTAAAGAGGTAATAACAACAATGAAGCCTACATGTCATCTATTATTCATACCATATCTCTTTCTCCTTTTGTTCTTTATACGTATCTTTTCCTGTCTAAGTAATTATACCTACCGGGTAATGAATATAATTACCGGTACTGTATAGATTGTAGACAATGTATATACCTAGAATAAAATAAGTAAGTAATCTTAGTTTAGTAAATAAACTTCAGTTCATTATATAATGGTACTGTATATGCTTCATTTTTGGACAGCATTTTTGTTTACATTAAATATTTAAACATCATTACAAGTATAATGTTATTGTCGTCGTAAATTTGCAGGGTTGTGTAAAGGATGTAAAGTATACCATACAGTTGTCTAATACTGTTGTTGTAATATTGCAGGGTTGTGTTGAGGATGTGGTGTTGCAGTGTGAGGGTCGTGTTTTGTCAGCCAACACACCTGTACCAGACAACACCACCGTCATCGCCACACTCAGACTTTGTGGTGGAAAGGGCGGCTTTGGCTCTATGCTCAGAGCTATAGGTAATTATAGTAGTGATTATATTATATTGTAGAAAATGATGAGAAGAAAAATGTAATGATGTAATGATAGAAATTTTGTATTTTTAATATCTGTATGCTCTACAGTGGAGCTTAAAATTCTGTTGCCTCTTTAGTACAGTAAAATGAGAGGCACTTTGAAAATAGTTTTGTGATCGAGATATGATTCTTTCTTCTGTTTGACTCTAATCTAAGAATTATCTGGTTAATTTAATGTATTACCATTTCCTCAGTTCATATGTTGTCACTTTCCCATACAGGTGCTCAGATTGAGAAAACCACAAACCGTGAAGCTTGTCGGGACCTAAGTGGTCGTCGCCTCAGAGACATTAATGAGGAAAAGAGGTAATGTTTCCCAGCCTTATGTGTACTGTGTAAGAAATGGAGGTAGGAGAGAACTAGAGAGAGTGAGAGAGGTGGGTGGGGAGGGAGTCAGAGGGAGAGGTGGGTGGGGAGGGAATCAGTGGGAGAGGTGGGTGGGGAGGGAGTCAGAGGGAGAGGTGGGTGAGGAAGGAATCAGTGGGAGAGGTGGGTGGGGAGGGAGTCAGGGAGAGAAGAGGGTAGGGAGGGAGTCAAACTTGATGATTTAATAGAAGTAAAAGATGTGCAGTCCTTTATACTGTACTGTAGTTCATGGCAGGCCTAAACTTCCCCACTGAGGGAGGAGATAGCTGGTACATTATATCCTAAGGTAATAAGAAAACACACTGAAAAGCAGCTTACCATACAATTAGATAGCTTGTCATATGTTTAATTCTTGTCACTCTTTGATACATACTGTTTGATACATAGCTAGAAATTAAAATATAGTATGTTTTTCTGTTTACAGGTTGAAGGATTTCATCAGCAAAAAGGCCGAGAGGGAGCGAGAGGTGTTGGAAAGGAAGAAGCAGAAATTTCTAGCACTGAAGAACACACCAAAGCATGTTTTTGAAGATGAGACATATTTCCAGCAAAGAGAACTGAGAGAGAAGAACTTGTATGACTCATTGGATAAAGGTATGTACAGTATGAAGTGGAAGGAGTAGCTAAGTTGTTAACATAAGGGAAGAGAATTGGAGTTCAAGAGAACTTTGAGAAGGCCCTGGGAAGAATGAGGCCATATACCACTAACTTATAATAAAGAGATTGTGTAAGTTTAACTATACTATCTTGGTATATAAGTATAAGTAGAGTTGAATTTTAGAAAGGAGACCATGTCTTTGAAAAACAGTAAATGGGGAATTGAAAAGTATGTTACAGTGATCTATTGTGTGTGATCAAAGGGTAAAAATAATGTCGATTCCCTTTTATTTAGCATTAGTAAAATCCAATAATACCATAAAGTATACAAAGGATCATCTATTTTATCATATTTCAGCATATGCTAACTCCAGTGATAATGGAAGTGGACCATCTGGTATCAAGAGAGACAGTTCTGCCCTCAAAGACCAAACTGCAGTGCAAATCAAAAGAAAGAAATTTCTTGAGTAAGTATAAACTCTTGTCTTTAAATATACTGTATACCAGTACTTAAAAGGTTTGATGCCCCTTTAGTCCCAAGTCAGTCAGTTTTAGATTTTCATCTATGCATTCTTTCTGGTTTGTGCCTTTTAAATTATTAGTCAGTTTGCTCTTTTTGGCTTTCTTTCTGTAGACTTCCTTTAATGTTACGGATTTTCCACCTCTCATTATGGGAGATCTTTCTAACCTGAACAAGAATCAGACTTGCTTCCCTCAGAGGGTGGTATCACTTGTCTTCATAATAATGGTGACTTTTTCCTTAACAGTGACTTAGACGAGTCCAGCGATGAAGACAGTGACGACGATGGTGCCGTGGCCGTGGCCAGGGAGGACAGCAACAATAGCAGTGACAATGATACTGACAACACAACAACACCACTAACACACAACAAAGATATTGTCAGTAGTGATGAGTCTTCTGAAACTAATGTAAACGATCAGGTTGTACCAGAGAATAAACAAGATACACCTCAAGATAAACAAAATACACATGAAGATAAACAAGATACACCTGAAGATACACAAAATACACCTCAAGATAAACAAAATGCACATGAAGATAAACAAGATACACCTCAAGATAAACAAAATGCACATGAAGATAAACAAGATACACCTCAAGATAAACAAAATGCACATGAAGATAAACAAGATACACCTCAAGATAAACAAAATGTGGCAGATGAGAAACAAGCTGCAGCAGAAGATAAAGAAGATGCACCTGAGGATAAACAAGTTGTAGCAGAAGACAAACAAGTTGTGACAGAAGATAAACAAGTGGCACCAGAGGACAAGCAAAGCTGCAATACTTAAATGAAATGCACAACATGAATGTCTTACAAATTACTGAATACGGTACTCTCAACAGACACTACTACTTGCAGTTCAGTATTTCTATCTATCTCTATAGCTCTGACGCCTCGTTCCGTCTGGGAACTCCCCCCAAGGGGGTGGCCACAGCAGAAGTGTCTCCAGTTTTCCCTGTTCCAACACTCCCTCCTTACTTGGTCCAGCCCTACTCTGCCCCTCACGTTTCTCTCCTTTACATATTCTTCCACTCTGTTCTGCCATCTAACCGGAGTTAGATGGCAGTTCAGTATTTATAACTTATAAAGGAATAAATTGTTGGGACATTGGAAACTACTACTTTCTTCTCTTTCAACTACCATCTAGATATACCACTAAAGTACAGTACAGTACAGTACATGCTTTTATACACAGCACTGGAACCAACAGCTTCCATTGAGCCATTGTTTAGCCTTTATATACAAAGAATACAGTGTGAATGTTTCTAAAGATAATTATATATCATGTTCTCTCTTGAATGTAATTGAATGTATAGTCAGTATTCCTGGATACATCCATTATACATAATAAAATTCACTTGATATGCCGTGGTTTGATTGTATTTTCATTCATATAAGTTTACAAGATTTACTTTTTTCATTCCTATAAATTTACATGTTTTACCTTTGGATGACAGACGTTCCTTGACATAAAGTTGTTAATTATTATCCATAGAAACTGAGAATTTTCCTTACATAAAAAGGTTAATAGTACTGTAGTGTGGAATGAGATAATGTTCAATCTGAAAATAAAATCAGATGATCGATCATCTGTCAGGTGACATTATAATGCCTGGATCTGATGCTTTGATAACATTTGGATTTTTGATACATTGATGACTTCTAACTTTTGAAACATTGAAATGATAAGAACCTTTACTTACACACTGATAAAGAATGGTGAGAAACTATTTCCAATGAAATGAAAATATCTGGAAAATTTGATGGCACTGATAACTAAATGCACTGATTTGGTGAAATGTTAAGATCAGTTTTACACTGATGCTGCTGTGACTATAGACTATTGGGAAAAGATATCCTTTGAAAATTCGCTTAGCCTATCAGCGAAAAGTTATCTATGGCTCTTAACTATTCGAATATATGTGGAAATAGTAAGGTATTATTCCTGCCTTACTGTTAACAATTGATAGGAATACAGTCGCTAATATTGTACACTATACTAGAGAAAAATAAGACCTTGTGTTGAGCGCCATGGGCTGACCTTGGCTTCCCATTCTCAGGCAGCCACACCGAGCCACCACCAGAGCCACAAATGCCGCCCACAATCCGATGAATCCTCTCCAGTTGTCGCCTAGACATCGTGGGGTGAGGAGGTGTGTACTTGGTGGCTCTAGAGAATTGATCGAAGCGTGGAATTATGCACATCGGATTGTTTCCCCATGTAGGAGTGATACAGTGATGGAGTGAATTAGTCTTGTCCTTGTACCTATTCAAGGAGATTATTACTATGTTTCGTCATCGTCGTGTGGAATATCCTTGTCGTGTGGAGGGCTGGTTACATATATGTGGTGAGTAACAATAATATACTTAATTAACATACTTTACCAATTATAATGCTGTTCAATCAAAGTAACACATTTATTTTGTATTATCCCTTTACCACCTCATCTTCAAGTCGTATTATCAGGACATGGGGAAGGTGTAACAATAATTATCCCATGTGTCCAAATATATTAAATATTCTTAAATTCACAATATACCGGCAAATAGTAATATTATCAAAAGTCAATTATTATCTTATCCCAGCTTTAGTAACAGACATATTTATTTGATTTACGAACGGCAGGGACGGACTTGTTGCTCTGCCTCACCTTTAAAAATATATGACAGATTATTTTTTATTTGAAATTGAGTGTAATATTAATTATAAGCCAGTAGTTATTACCAAGATATCAGTGTAGTATTAATTTACCGGCTCCTCTTATCATTTCTTAGCCATTCCGGGTACATAATCTAGTAATAGCATCATAAATTTAGATACAGATATTTACTGAAAACGTGTAATAATAACGATTTGAAAATGTGACTGTATTAGGTTAAATTACTCCATTAAAACAGTGACAACTTTAGTAACAAGAAGGGAACTGAGTCTATAGCCTAATTGACTGAACCTATGAATGGCCGACTGTGACCTTGGTAGAAACACATACTATGAAAACTATTGGCCATGATACATTTAATTATTTATTTATTTATACAACTACAGTGCATTGGTTTAATCTCAACTGGTATACTATTATTGTGTGTACAGTTCCGAGCAGATGAAGGGGAAACACTGACTCAGCCTGTGCATAGAAACATTGGGTGCCAAGTACAACCCTTAATTGGTATTATGTAATTATGCCTACATGTGTGTGTGTGTTGTAAGCAGGATACAGGTATATCTATTACTTAAGCCTACGTGTGTATGCAGGATACAGGTATCTATTATTTAGGCCTACATGTGAGTGTGTGTTTGTAACTTGATCTAACAAGTTGATACAGGAAAGTGTTAATCACGGATATAACTAATTATGAGTTAAATAAATAACATTATAATATTTTCCATTTGATAAATTAGTACCGTATTTCAACTTTAGAGAATGAGTGCTGAACAATATTTCATATCGTAAACATGTTTGGTGTGTTTCAGGCATTAGAATATTTTGTGTACCCTTTCCCATCTTATCGGTTTAGAAAAGAAAGAAAGGCCTGGAAGACCATGTAGGACAAAGGAGAACGTAATAGAGAGGAGTATGTAAGTACTAGACGGAAAGGAAGAAAGGGGAGAGGGAGTATGCTGTAGGCTAACTTAGAGAAATTAATGTCAGCTTAGAGAAATTAATGTCACATATTACCAATTACATTAATTATTTTTACATTATATAGCCTATTTCATAAGGAGGAATGTACTACAGAGTTCAACCACTTCGAACAGCAAATGTATGGTAAAGATTATAGGTTCATAAAATCATTCGACGCTGATAATGATATTGATTTACAATTTTGTGACGCTGTAGCCTACTTTAAAGTCACTTCCTATCTTTACCTTGCTTCCTCCTCCATCATACGCAGATTGGCACAACAATTTGGCTTCGACTGTGGAGAGACCTTGATTTTCTGTGCACCTTGACTTGAGGTCGAGGGCGTGGCTGAGTGGTTCGTCTTTGTACAATCTTCCAAGCCATGTGGAAGAAAGGGTTACCGTTGATGCCTCCAAACTATGCCAGAAAACAAAACTTAGATACGTACGTGGTAGTGCCTCAGTAAACGATTAGCCTATGGGACCAGACTTATGGTATTGTTTGGAGGAATCAATAGACATACATTTTAACCACTCTACATAGCCTATCTTTTTTAACCCATAATTATGATACTTTATAACAAACCTATTTGTAATTACACCATTCACGGCAGCTTGCTTTACATTTTACATTTTCTCGTTCGGACTAATACCAACTGATTTAAATAATATAATATGAAACCAGTTATCCGTGAGTTAAATGAGTTATGAATGAATTATCGGAACGACCCTATAACTTGTATGAGGGAATTGGCTTCAGACTAAAAAAGAATACCTGTAATATATTCCTGTAATTTATAAGAACTTAATTATGTATGCTGTTGTATTCAATAGCTATGTTATTAATTTATAGTTATTTATTCATATTCTCTCTCTCTCTCTCTCTCTCTCTCTCTCTCTCTCTCTCTCTCTCTCTGTATGTGTTGGCAGTTAAGTGTGTGTGTGTGTGTGTGTGTCCTGTACGGCTGTACCTAAGCTTGTCATTTGAGTCTTGGTTTATATATTTTGTGCGTAATCTTATCTTGTGTTTGTACTATGAAAGGGAGGGTGACAACAGAGAGTGTGTGACATCTGCTGTGGTTAGGCTATTAGTAATGGTTCTCTCTCTCATTATAATAATAATAATAATTATTATTATTATTATTATTAGTAGTAGTAGTGGTGGTATTCACTTCTCGCCAACCACCCATTATAAGGTCACCAACTCACTAGTGACTGATTAGGCTACGCTGGCTACCTGTGTGAGAAACGACCCCATCCGACCCTGGCCTGGTAGTGATGAAGTCTATTAGCGTGGGAGTCAGTATTAACTATACTTACATTCACATTCACAGGGCCACAAAGTTGTTGTTGTTGCTGCTCTTCTTACACTAATATTGTCTCCTCCATTATATGTTTTATGGATTTAGACGCCCCTTTGGAACACACACCCATTCCCTTCTATATTCTGCTGTTCAACTGTACCTTATTTCATTTATTTGTCCACACAGATTGTTGTTGTCCTTCCTTTTTGTCTCTCTGTTTCCTCCCTTCCCCTTTATGGTCTCTCTCTCTCTCCTTTCATTCATTCATTCATGTCTCATCGCGGGTGTATATTTCGTCTAGTAGGCTACTGCACGGGACGAAACTTCCTTGTCTTGTGTGCTGCTCTGAGGCCACGTAGGGAACAAAATATCACCCTTGCCACAGTACAAAGAACACATAATTGCCTCTGTAATTATTATGGTACGGTACAGTCACGACCAAAAAGTCTCGTGGTAACTAAATGGTGACCGCACTCCCCATACCTACCATCTCCCCTTCCCTTCGCTACCATCTCCTCCGCTCACCGACCTTTCCCATAACTGCTGTCTCTTCTCTCCTTCCCCTCCCCTTTCCTTTCTTTCCCTTAGCTACCGTCTCCTGTCCCTTTCCTTCCCTTTCCATTGCTACCATCTCCCCTCACCCGACCTTTCCCATAGCTGCTGTCTCCTCCCCTTCCCTTCCCATAGCTACCGTCCTTCTCCCCTTCCCCTTTCCTCCCCTTCCCTTAACTATACCGTTTCCTCCCCTTCCCTTCCCATAGTTACAGTTCTTCTCCCCTTCCCTCCCTTCCCCTTTCCTACCCTTCCCTTAGCTATACCGTCTCCTTTTCCCTTCCCTTACCTCCCGTCTCCTCCCCTTCACTTAGCTACCGTCATCTCCCCTTTCCTTCCCCTCCCTTTCCTCCCCTTCTCATATACCTAGTGTACACATACATGCCGCCACTTCCGCATCTCCCGCCAAATTTAACCTTCCCTCCACACGTCCTCGATACCCTAGCCAAGTTCAGGGCACACCGTTTATCATGAGGGCAAGTCAGGCTCCACAGGGCCGGTATTCACAAAAGTTAAAGTTCATTCTTAAGTTAAAAATTTATTCGTCAGCGTTTATTCATGACAAGGACAGAAATCATAATAACAGCTCAGATACTAATAGAATAACAAAATAATTCACCGCATCTAAAATTCTAAATAAACCTGAAACACTATGGTGAGGTCAGTATTGCAAACATACGAACAAGTCAAAACACTAAAATGTTTTGTGGCAGGTCTCTATGGTGGTGTGTATAGTCTAGGCTATTATAGTGGTACAATCACGTCTAATATAGGCTATGTGGTGTGTATATATAGTCTATAGTGGTGTGTATAGTCTATAATATTATGGTCTATAGTCTATATGGTGGTGTGTCTAGTCTAGGCTAATATAGGCAACTGTAGAGTCGTAGGCAAGACCATTGTTTGTATGTAGTGTTGACGATGTTGTAGGCTATATAGTACCGGTACGATGGCTCCCAGTCAGTCATAGGCAAGAACATTATTTTTTTTTGTAGTGTTGACGTTGTTGTAGGCTATATAGTACCGGTACGATCAAGGCAAAACGAATACTGTATTAGGCTACTATATTAGGCTTTGGGTACGATGGCTCTTAGTCGTAAGCAAGAACATTAATTGCTTTTGTGGTGTTGACTATGGTGTAATTGTTCACTCATTCACTTGATGCAGGACTTTTGATTGTGACTGTATATCTGTGTAAAGTTATTTTCGATTATCTCATTTAGTCTATTAATAATTAGAAGTTAGACAATATATTTAATAATTGTTATTATATAAAATGGATGAGAGAGAGAGGGTTGGTGTGTGGGGATGAAGTTAGTGGTAGTGAGTGTGTGGTGGTGATAAAATTGGTGGTGACAGAGTGGGTGGGGATGGAGTTCGTTATAGTGAGTGTGGTGGTGATGAAATTGGCGGTGACAGAATGGGTGGGGATGAAGTTAGTGGTAGTGAGTGTGTGGTGGTGGGGATGGAGTTAGTGATAGTGAGTGTGTGGTGGTGGTGACAGAGTGGGGATGGGTTTGGTGTTACAGGTGATCGGTTGTAACTCCTTCAACTTCCATCTACCTCTCCATACGCTACTTAGTGCTATGAAAGAAGTGGTGATAGTGATGGTGATGATGTAGTGGTGATACGAAAGAAATGGTGATAGTAATGGTGATGATGTATTGGTGATACGAAAGAAATGGTGATAGTAATGGTGATATGAACATGGTGATGATGATGATGTAGTGAGTTGATGATAATGATATTGCAAAGAAAAACTGAAATAATGAAACAGAAATGAGGATGCATCTGTTCTGGTGGCAAGTACCTTTGAAAAGTACAACAATAATAATAATAATAACAATAATAGTTGTCGTCGTTGTTGTGTACCCTAGGTTAGGCTCGCTCGCACACCGCCGCCGCCACTTCTATTTTCAGACAATCATTTCCCCGAGCAATCTGATAGTTTGGTGTATTTTTATAACTAGAGGTCACGAGGAACTAGTAATGAACACCTTGCTGTTGTCATTAGTAGTAGTAGTAGTAGTAGTAGTAGTAATAATAGTAGTTTCAAAGATAAGAATAATTATTATATTTGTAGGAACACTTTCATATGAGTGATAATAATGATTGAGGATATGATACGATACTTATGATGGCCTAATTAGGTGATAATTAATGAGGAATGATGAGATGTTAATAAGTTTAATTTACCGGAGGCAATTATAGGGAAATGATACTGATAGTCTCTCTCTCTCTCTGGTAGGCTGTATTCAATGTTCTAACATCTCTCTCTCTCTCTCTCTCTCTCTCTCTCTCTCTCTCTCTCTCTCTCTCTCTCTCTCCTTGATTTATTTAATGCACTAACATCTCTCTCTCTCTCTCTCTCTCTCTCTCTCTCTCTCTCTCTCTCTCTCTCTCTCTCTGGTATATTTGATGCACTAACATATCTCTCTCTCTCTCTCTCTCTCTCTCTGGTATATTCAATGCACTAACATTCTCTCTCTCTCTCTCTCTCTCTCTCTCTCTGCATCATCTTGTTGTGTGAGAGCGGAAGTAAGAGGAGGCCTGAGGTGCTCCTTGTGTGGTCACCGCTGGGGGAACTGTTGCACGCTCGTAGTCCCTCAGGGCGTTATATACTTTCAATGCACTACCTCCCTCCTTCCCTCCCTCCCTTCCTTCCTGGTGCTGTCTGTGCTTTCTCTTCCTTTTTATACTTTATCTGCAAACTTTATATTATGTAGCATTTTGTTTAGTCCTGTATACCACAATTACTTCCCTTTTATACCTTATCTGAAAACTTTATAATATTATGTAGCATTTTGTTTAGTCCTGTATACCACAATTACTTCCTTTTTATACTTTATCTGCAAACTATATAATTATGTAGTATTTTGTTTAGTCCTGTATACCACATTATAATTTGGTGTCCAAAGTTTAAACCGGTGTCCTATTTATTTATATTTATTTAACTAACGCATCTATAAGTGTTGGTTTAATTCCTCTATCTAACGTAACCAACTGTTCGTCTTTAAGCAATTTGTTGTGTTCTAGTTTATGTAATGTTTCTAGTGTCGCTTCCTGGCTTGACTCGTGTACTGTATATATGTTATTTGATTCTTTATATAAAAACACCATTTCATATACTGTATATATATAGTTTTCCAGTACGGTACGTTAGAGAATCGACATGATATTAAAATGTTAATGATTTTACCAATATACCAAGGCTATGTATGCTTTTATCAGTTTGGAACATAGAACATAATATTTTCCTTTGTAGCCTACTCTCCCAGTTCCTCTCCTCCTCATTTTATCCATCCCTCTCGCTCTCATTTTTCCTCTCCTCTCCCTCTCCTCTCCCTCTCCCTCTTGACCGGTTTTGTCAATGTGTTGTGTTGGATTGAATACCGTATTCAGTCCATTTACCAAGAGAAAGTACCGTGCGTGTAGACTGATCCACACACACACACACACACACATACACACACAGGCCTTCGGGGTTCCAATTGAATCCTGATGAGAGGCGCTGGCTGACTGACTGACTGGCTGCATGTGTGTGTGTGAACAGTCCCACTCAGTAGTTCGTACCCATGCCCTTGTATATATAGGATTTCATAACGGTGGACAGAATGAATGTATTGATTAGCGACGTTTTGT
Source organism: Petrolisthes cinctipes (assembly GCA_033782935.1). NCBI lineage: Eukaryota > Metazoa > Arthropoda > Malacostraca > Decapoda > Porcellanidae > Petrolisthes > Petrolisthes cinctipes. Next base: position 5,747 of record JAWQEG010002918.1, on the reverse strand, counting down.
TTACCCGAGGCAGTTCTCTCTCTCTCTCTCTCTCTCTCTCTGTAGAAAGAAGGAACCTGCTCTCTCTCTCTAGAAAGAAGTTACCCTCTCTCTCTCTGTGTGCGTGTGTGTGTGTGTGCCTGCCTATAAAAAGAAGCCCTCTCTCTCTCTCTCTCTCTCTCTCTCTCTCTCTCTCTCTCTCTCTCTCTCTCTCTGTGTGTGTTTGCCTATAGAAAAATGGAACCCTGTAAAAGTCTTAATATATATCTTCCTTCCGTCTGTCCCTCTTATAACCACCACCACCACCATCATTTCCCGCCATTTCCGCCGGGCTCTGAAGGGTAATGGCGCGTGTAAGATCACAGTAGCCTACCATATTCTCTCTCTCTCTCTCTCTCTCTCTCTCTCTCTCTCTCTCTCTCTCTCTCTCTCTCTCTTAATAGTTGTTGTTGCTTGCTCCCTTTCCTCTCTATATTATCCTCTTCCTCCTCTTCCTATTCTGCATTTGATCATCATCTTCCTCTTTATCCTGTTACTCCTCTATGTCTTCTACTTCCTCCTCTTCCTCCTCTTTTTCTGCATTTGTTTGTCATCTTCCTCTTTATCCTGTTACTCCCACTCCGTCTTCTACTTCCTCCTCTTGCTCCTCTTCCTCCTCATCTGTATTTGTTTAGCATCTTTCTCTTTATCCTGTTACTCCTTCTCCCTATCTTCTATTTCCTTCTTCTCCTCCTCCGCTTCTGAGTTTGTTTATCATCTTCCTCTTTATCCTATTACTCTTCCTCCCTGTCTTCTATTTCCTTCTTCTCCTCCTCCTCCTCCCCCCCCCCTTATTCTGCGTTTGTTTATCATCTTCCTCTCTATCCTGTTTCTCCTCCTCTCTGTCTTCTCTTTCCTTCTTCTCCTCCTTTTTCCATCTTTCATACATCCCTCCATCGTCTATTAAACTCATACATCCACCTGTCATTCATTTCACCTCCATACAGCAAACTCATACATCTCATCTCCATACATTTCACCTTCAAACATCTCATCTACACACACACACACACACACACACACACACACACACACACACACACACACACACACACACACAATATCTCCTCCATTTATTCTACACTTATCATTGTTGGTTCGAGAATGCTACAAAGAAATATAAATTTAGAAATAATATAAGTGTCTGCTCTAATAAATGAAAGTCCATCAAAGGTTCAAATCATGTTCGTTTAATTAATACATAAACAAAAACGAGTAGGCTATATTAACAAGATTCAGAAATATATTGACTGCTTATTGACTGCTAGTTCTATATATAATGTATTAAAAAAATATAGTATAACAAGATTTAGAAATATCTTCACTGTAAGTTCTGAGGCTGAAAAAAAAAAGGTGAATCGTGGGAGTTTAGAAATATGTAAACACTAACCATACATAAAAAAAAGGAGCGTAAACTGGCAACGAGCTTAGCCTACAGGTGAGGTGAGGCAGCCACCCGCCGGAGTCGCAGCAGGGGGACCACCATCACTACCCTTATACCTGGCCACAATACAGCCACCCAGCCAGTCAGCCAGCCAGCCAGCCACCCAGCCAGTCAGTCAGTCCGGGTTAAAGCTGAACTCTCCTTCCTTCCAGTGTGGGCTATTCAGTAGAACCTTGATATAACACGAATAAATATTTGTTTCCAACACTTCATTTTACACTCGACAGTCTCCCTCCTTCAACACCTTCAACACCAACACCACCACCATGTGTTTGTTTACCTCAGGCTTCTGTTATTCATTCATTACCATATAGATAGATTAAGTAACCCCCTACTGAGGCTGTGTTAAGGAAATGACAGATATCACTGACGTAGTTGTGTTTCATAATAATTCTTACATAAGACTTACGGTACCATATTGGAAACCAAGGCATAGCCATAAACCGATGGTGAATAGTTAGACATGTACAGTTACGCCCAATAGTCATGTAACGACCTCGAAAAATAACGTGAAACTGTAGTTGTTGGTCTCTGTAATACTGGTTCATAAGTATGAGCACTGCAATGACTCACCTTCATTCACCTCATACTGGACTTCTGATCGTGACTGTATACCACGTCTGGGTGATGGAAGAGCAAAGGATTAATGCACCACAAACCAAACGATTACATTGATCAATACAGATTTGTTCCCGGGGTATAACATACAGACACCATAGCCTGGCAACTGCATATATAGATATTGTAATAGGATAGTTGTGTGTACAGGTGTAAGGTACAAAGAGCTTGTGCTGTACATGTGTAGTGCACAGCTGTTGTCTGTTTGTCTGTCATAGTTGCATACTAATTGGTGTGGGGTATTATTTATTTAAAGTGGTTTGGAGGCTGCCCATACATATGAACTAGGCCTATACCAGGAAACAGAATCCCTCCATATGAGACTAGGGGATTTGTTACCGTATATAGTTAGCAGCGTGTGAAGGACTAAGGATACTCCATTTATCCCACAACAAGTTACTCTCGTTGGAGATTTTTTTGTAGTTATGGGTTGGGTAGTTCTATATTAGTCCCTGCCTACTTTCCTAAACTCTAGGAATGGAAATATAATCTAATGGAAAACTTGGAGAAAAATGCGAATGTCGTCAGCTCATGTTCATTAATAGTTAACATTGAAACGATATCCACCCACAAGGATAGAAATATATATAGCCTTCATCACCAGCCTTGGCCTCTGATGCCTTCAACAATAACACTCTTCATCACACCGTCATTCACTCCTCTCTTCCTTATCCTCTGTCACCCACTCCTCTCTTCCTTACCCTTTGTCACCCACTCCTCCCTTACTCCCTCCCAAGGTCTTCTTCTCCACTCCTCCCTTCCATACCCATTTTTATCCTCCGTCACCCACTCCTCCCTTACTCCCTCCCAAGGTCTTCTTCTCCACTCCTCCCTTCCATACACTCATTCTTTTACTCCGTCACCCACTCCTCCCTCACTCCCTCCCAAGGTCTTCTTCTCCACTCCCTTCCATACCCATTTTTATCCTCTGTCACCCACTCCTCCCTCACTCCCTCCCAAGGTCTTCTTCTCCACTCCTCCCTTCCATACCCATTTTTATCCTCTGTCACCCACTCCTCCCTCACTCCCTCCCAAGGTCTTCTTCTCCACTCCTCCCTTCCATACCCATTTTTATCCTCTGTCACCCACTCCTCCCTCACTCCCTCCCAAGGTCTTCTTCTCCACTCCTCCCTTCCATACCCATTCTTATCCTCTGTCACCCACTCCTCCCTCACTCCCTCCCAAGGTCTTCTTCTCCACTCCTCCCTTCCATACCCATTCTTATCCTCTGTCACCCACTCCTCCCTCACTCCCTCCCAAGGTCTTCTTTACTCCTCCCTCCGTACCAAGGACTCTGCTGATCTATTCTTTTGGCGCGCTGTCTTTTGTTATTGTCCTGGTGGTGGTGGTGGTGGCGGTTCTGGGTTCGGGTAGCCTAACCTTTTTCAGCGGCCCTCCCTAGCCCAGAGCTTACGTTCACACTCCCTGTCCTCTCCCTATTAGGCCCTATTTGTTTTATACTCTTACCTATTCTCTCTCTCTCTCTCTCTCTCTCTCTCTCTCTCTCTCTCTCTCTCAGAATAATTGGATACCAGATGACGTAAATCCCCCACCTCCCCCCTCTCTCTATGTATGTATGTATATCCTGTATGACGTGTATATGTGTACGTGTATTGTATTCATCTTGGTGTGTGTGTGTGTGTATAAAACTCATCCCGTGGCCACCATGAACCACTTACCTCATGGAAATGTTTCAGTGTTGAAGGCATCACGGCACTAAGAATAAAACCATTTAATATTCTTACCTGGGATGAATTTTAACTCGAATGGAATTGCTCACTTTTTAGCATTTTATGAGAGAGAGAGAGAGAGAGAGAGAGAGAGAGAGAGAGAGAGAGAGAGAGAGAGAGAGAGAGAGAGAGAGAGAGAGAGAGAGAGCTGCAGGTGAGGAAAATTGAAGGTGTGTTGCCGTATAGTGTATGACAGCAGTATAGATGTCTGCTTCTGCTGAGCCTACTGCTGCCCTTTACATTACACACACACGCGCGCGCGCGCGCAGGTAGGCAGACAAACTGTATGTGTAAGTGTACTGTAAGTGTGGGTGTGTAAGTGTACTGTATGTGTATGTGTGTGTGTGTAAATGTACTGTATGTATGTATGTGTGTGTGTACTGTGTGTATGTGTGTGTGTAAGTGACTGTATGTGTGTGTGTAGGGATCAATATGAGATGAGTTGTGTTTCCAGAGTAGCAACGGAAGAGGAGGCGTGGGTGGCTGAATACTGATTGAGAGAAAATAAAATAAAATACAGTGTTTGTGTGTGTGTGTGTGTATGTGTGTGTGTGTGTGTGTGTTTTACAAAGTCGAGTAGGGATATACTGTTGAACCTTAAGATACCTCCAGCACAATCAATCCATACTGAAAGCAATGTAAATAACAAGTGTAATGTTCCCCGCCCAATCCAAGATATCTTAGAGATTCAAGAACAAAGAAGCCCAAGTTGGCGTGAAAATAGCCCATCCTGCCTGACAACACTTGGTGGGGGAATGTTGGCAATGATGGATAAACTCTACGGAATACGAGCATACGATTTTTATGTTATCCATCCATAGTGCTTTGTGTCGTATTCAAGAACATCCGTGGTGTACTGTATACGATGGCTCTGTTGTTTGTCTATGGAGCCATCGTACCGGTACCACGCCATCGTATACACCACGAATGTTCTTGAATATAGCCCTATGTGTCGTATGCAAGAATAGGCTATCCGTGCCGTGGTGTTGGTATTGGTCGTCTCAGTACCACACCATCGTATACACCACGAATTTTCTTACATAGAGTCTTATGTATATATTTATAGTACCGTATGTCATAATCGTAATCATCATCATTGTATTTATTGATTCTGAACTGAAGTAGCCTAATGTGATGTTGGGAAGTAATCTTTGGTTATTTAGACTAGGCTTTACAGTATGTATATTTTTTAACTTGGAAAAAAATGTAAGGCTCTGTTGTAATAGTTATTTATTATTATTATTATTATTATTATTATTATTATTATTATTATTATTATTTACTTTTACGGTGAATTCAATGCAATCCAAGACAAATTACAGCACGAAATATTTGTACTACTACTACTATTACTACTACTACTACTATTACTACTACTACTACTATTACTACTACTATTACTATTACTACTACTACTACTACTACTATTACTACTACTACTACTACTACTACTGCAACACACACACACACACACACACACAGCAGACTAAGATGATAGAATTAAGAGGTTCACCCTGACTTGTGTACCTCTGCCAAGTTCCTGTCTAGTCTTACCTCTCTCTCTCTCTCTCTCTCTCTCTCTCTCTCTCTGTACTACGCTCCTGTACTCTTCTTCCCTCCCCCTCTTTCATTCTCATTATCCTTCTCTCCTTCCACACACAAACACACACACACACACAAGATGAAGAGTGAGGAGGGCGGGGCGGAAGTGTTTGGAGGTAAGAGAGGAAATAAGTCATTATGTGTCGTTCATGTTCTCTCTCTCTCTCTCTCTCTCTCTCTCTCTCTCTCTCTCTCTCCTTTTTTCTTCTTCCCTATCTGCCTTTCGCTCTGTCTCTCTCTCTCTCTCTCTCTCTCTCTCTCTCTCTCTCTCTCTCTCTCTCTCTCTCTCTCCACACATTTAAATATTATGCTATGGAGTCACGCACACATAGATA
>JAWQEG010002917.1:82500-86181 GCA_033782935.1 Petrolisthes cinctipes | reverse complement strand
TAATAAATTTAATAATAATAATAATAATAATAATAATAATGATAATTCATAATAAAATCAATAATAATAATAATAGAGAAAAGGTTCACAGCCATGCATATCCAATTTCGTTCGAGAATCCTAGACTCATTAAAAAAAATTATTTATTCTTTAAGTGCAACCCGTACACAAGTTGTAGTGAATGAGTATTGAGTGTCCTTCTTCTGTCTGATTGTAAACTATGAAAGCACTTGTTCGGTATAATAATAATAATAATAATAATAATAATAATAAGTTGCTGGTATAGTCGTAGGCAGGTCCTCAATTCTGTCGTGAATGAAACGGGATATTTTCTTGTATACCGAACCGATACTTTCATAATAATAGCGATAAAAAAAAAAAATAATAATAACAATAATAAAATAATAATAATAACAATAATAAAAATAATAATAATAACAATAATAATAGTAATTTAAATAATAATAATAATAATAATAATAATAATAATAATAATAATAACAATAATAATAGTAATTTAAATAATAATAATAATAATAATAATAATAATAATAATAATAATAATAATAATAATAATAATAATAATAATTCAGACAAAAAAACAATCACTACTCATTCATTACAACATTATCCTTAAAGTTTAGCATTATACCAAAAAGGAGGCAGACACAGAACTTAAGGCCACATCTGAACAGGGGATGTTTTATATACTGTTTACTAATATTGTACCTACCGTGATAATATATTAGTAATCAAAATAATTATAATACACACACAGACAAGACAACAGAGGTATAATATATAATAAAACACTTAACATGAAGGGTCGATGAGTCAGTATGATGTTGAAGAGCAGAGCAGGTGGTGGACGTCACACTCTCTCACACAAACACAACACAACACAACACACCCATACGTCCCACACCCAGCAAGGGCAGATCACGACTGACTGAGTGAGTGAGTGAGTGAGTGAGCGGGCCAACTTACCATCCAGTCAGTGTCAGTTTTAGCGCCACCTTGAGATGGTTTGGGAACTTTTTAGTGGCGGGTAGGCTAATGATGCATTTTTTTTTTTTTTTTTTTTTTTTTTTTTTTTTTTTTTTTGTCGTCATGGGTTGAAACTATTAATGAACTGTTGCACAATTATGAACGTGGTAGTATGTATATTTTTGGTGCATTTGAGTGCCTTGATTTACTCCTACGTATGCCAGGAAACAGGACCATAAGATTAAGATGGTGTTCTGTTGCTTGGAATAGTTTGGAGGAATCAGTTGCTCCAGATTTACCAAAACTGTACTTCCCCTTTAATGAATACTACTGGTGAGAGAAGGGGAGATAACCATTTCTAGATGTCTACTGATTCCTCCAAACTATGCCATGAAACAAAAAATCCCCCTCTCAGTAGCATTGAAGTCGACTGTTTCCTGGCATATTTTGGAGGAATGAGTAGCTAACAAAAAATCCCCTCTCAGGAGCATTGAAGCCTTCTGTTTCCTGGTATATTTTGGAGGAATGAGTAGCTAACAAAAAAATCCCCCATCAGTAGCATTGGAGCCTTCTGTTTCCTGGTATATTTTGGAGGAATGAGTAGCTAACAAAAAATCCCCTCTCAGTAACATTCAAGCCGTTTGTTTCCTGGCATATGTTGGAGGAATGAATAGCTCTTTAATTTATCTTTCAAAAGGAGGTACTATTGCCTGGAAAGATGTGAGCAATGTTTTCAGTAATATGACGATTCTTTGGAGCCAACCTAACCCCTTTGACCTCTTCAGTTGTTCCTCCTTTCCTTGTTTTTCCCTATTCCTTGTTTTCCCCTGATCCTTGTTTTCCCTGATCCTTGTTTTTCCCTGATCCTTGTTTTTCCCTGTTCCTTGTTTTTCCCTGATCCTTGTTTTTCCCTGTTCCTTGTTTTTCCCTGTTCCTTGTTTTTCCCTGATCCTTGTTTTTCCCTGTTCCTTGTTTTTCCCTGTTCCTTGTTCCTTGTTTTTCCGTGATCCTTGTTTTCCCTGATCCATGTTTTTCCGTGATCCTTGTTTTTCCCTGATCCTTGTTTTTCCCTATTCCTTGTTTTCCCCTGATCCTTGTTTTCCCTGATCCTTGTTTTTCCCTGATCCTTGTTTTTCCCTGATCCTTGTTTTTCCCTGATCCATGTTTTTCCCTGATCCTTGTTTTCCCCTGATCCATGTTTTTCCGTGATCCTTGTTTTTCCCTGATCCTTGTTTTTCCCTGATCCTTGTTTTTCCTGATCCTTGTTTTTCCCTGATCCATGTTTTTCCTGATCCTTGTTTTCCCCCTGATCCTTGTTTTTCCCTGATCCTTGTTTTTCCCTGATCCTTGTTTTTCCCTGATCCTTGTTTTCCCCTGATCCTTGTTTTTCCCTGATCCTTGTTTTTCCCTGATCCTTGTTTTTCCCTGATCCTTGTTTTTCCCTGATCCTTGTTTTCCCCTGATCCTTGTTTTTCCCTGATCCTTGTTTTCCCCTGATCCTTGTTTTTCCCTGATCCTTGTTTTTCCCTGATCCTTGTTTTCCCCTGCTCCTTGTTTTTTCCCTGTTCCTTGTTTTTTCCCTGATCCTTGTTTTTCCCTGATCCTTGTTTTTCCCTGTTCCTTGTTTTTCCCCTGATCCTTGTTTTTCCCTGATCCTTGTTTTTCCCTGATCCTTGTTTTTCCCCTGTTCCTTGTTTTTCCCCTGTTCCTTGTTTTTCCCTGATCCTTGTTTTTCCCTGATCCTTGTTTTTCCCTGATCCTTGTTTTTCCCTGATCCTTGTTTTTCCTGATCTTGTTTTTCCCTGATCCTTGTTTTTCCCCTGTTCCTTGTTTTTTCCCTGATCCTTGTTTTTCCCTGATCCTTATTCTTCCTCTCTGACTAACTCGCTTTTGTAGTTTCATTAAGATCTTTCCAGCAAAGCACATGTAGTCGTATTTTATCACTGTTCATTTTTATTTGTCCGTGCTTGTTGTTGTCCCTTCTCTATGTCTCCTTCTCCTTTGTGGCAGAAGTACTATTTGGTTGAGCACAGTCTTCTTTCTTCACTTTGTTCCTTCCTATTCTTCCGTGCTTGTTATTCTTTCATTCTGTCGCCGCCTCTTTTAGGGCATAAAGTCTTTCGGGATATAAGCACAATCCTCTTTTTTCACCTTACTCATTCCTTCTTTCTGTCTCCTTCTCTCTTTGTGGTATAAGATATTTTTAGCCTAGTACAGTTTTCTTTCTTCACCTTGTTTATTCATTCTCTCTCTCTCTCTCTCTCTCTCTCTCTCTCTCTCTCTCTCTCTCTCTCTCTCTCTCCTCTCCTATCTCTCTCTCTCTCTCTCTTCTCTCCTCTCTCTCTCTCTCTCTCTCTACACACACACACACACACACACACACACACACACACACACACACACACACACACACACACACACACACACCTCATTCCCCCTTGGCAGCACTTAATATCTGAGCCCCGGGGGGAAAATATTTTAAGGAGGGTGAGGAAAGAAGAAGGAGTGGGAGGAGGAGGAGGAGGAGGAGGAGGAGGGAGAGGAGGAGTAGGAGGGAGATCTGAAGTGAGAGGAAGAAACACTGAGTGGGATGGGAGGGGGAAGCTTGTCTGGGGGAAGTGAAGGTTAGGTAAAGGAGGAGAGACGAAAGGAGGAAAGGAAGGATGGAGAGGGAAGGAGGGATGGAGGGAGAGG
>JAWQEG010002917.1:37500-77500 GCA_033782935.1 Petrolisthes cinctipes | reverse complement strand
GGGGTTAGGGGGTTGCAGGAGTAGGGGAAAGGCTTGGGGGGGTTTTGGGGGGGTGTGGGAGTATGGGGACAGGCTTGGGGGGGGGGTAAGGGGGGTGCGGGAATAGGGGACAGGCTTTCTACCCACCCCAAGCCTGTCCCCCTATTCCCGCACCCCCCTAAGCTTGTCCCCCTCTTCCCGCACCTCCCAACCCCCCCCCCCCCCCTTAAACGTTAACTAGGTACACACATAAAGAACAGTTTTCAAAGTCTTCGTATATATATATTTCTCATAATACAAAGTTCAAGATGATTTGGTGGGAGTACATTGTTGCCAGATCCATAATTAAAACTTATTCTACTTTATATATTTATTTGTCATGAGTCTATAATATCCCTAATAGTTACCAGATCAATAATTAAAACTTATTCTACTTTATATATTTATTTGTCATGAGTCTATAATATCCTTAATAGTTACCAGATCTATAATTAAAACTTATTCTACTTTATATATTTATTTGTCATGAATCTATAATATCCTTAATAGTTACCAGATCTATAATAATTAAAACTTCCCTATTTTATTTTGTATTATTCATCCTTCACTTTATCTATTTTATTTTGTATTATTTATCCTTCACTTTATCTATTTTATTTTATATTATTTATCCTCCACTTTCTCTGTTTTATTTAGCAGCAATATGGTCCACCATCATCACTGGGCTCCATATAATCATTACACAATAGGTTAAACAACATCTGAAGTTCCACGTAATTTGTTTCATAAGAGGAGTGGTGGACGTCAAAACAGTTCCACCACCGACCTGTACAAATAAATAAATTAATAAATAAATATATGTTATGGATGAGCATTTGTTATGGATGTTATGTTATTAATGTTATGGATGAGTATTTGTTATGGATGTTATGTTATTAATGTTATGGATGAGTATTTGTTATGGATGTTATGTTATTAATGTTATGGATGAGCATTTGATATATCAAATATATCAAACTTTTTTTGCCGACTGTACATATATACTTTTTGTACATTAGAGAAGCCTCAATTGATTCCTCCAAAGTATGCCAGGAAAAAGAACCAATGAATAAATTTAATGGTATCCTGTTGCTGTTATTTACCAGATATTTAATAAAAATATAAATATAAAGCAAGTACAAGGAATCATTTGTAGTATAATGAGCAGACTAGGCTACACCTTGGCAAGCGGCGCCCGGGACTGTCGCTGTCCCGGGGCATTGTTTACATTTTGTCGGACCTTTCGTGTTTCAAAACTATCGTTCAGTAAACTGTCCAAAGACCTAGGGTCGCAAAGAAACGATCGCCGTGTGAGTTGCATTGGATAGGGTTAAGGGGAGATTCTCTTGTTGGTAAATTGGAAGGCTACTGCATGATTTCTCCTAACTATACCAGAAAACAGACAACCTCAGTGGTACTAATTGGGGATCTGTTTCATGGCATAGTTTGGATGAATCAGAGACCTTCCAATACAAAAAAAAAAAAAAAAAAAAAAATCTCCCCTTGAGGTTCTACTGTACACTCACAATCCAAAGTTTGTATCCAGGTCTTGTTGTTGTTGAAGTTTTCAATTATCAGTGAACCATTAAATCAGGAGTAAATCTGGAGTAACTATAATTCCTCCAAACTATTCCAAGCAACAACAGACCACCATTATATTTGTTTGTCTAGTCCCGTTTAGTGGCATACTTTGGAGGAATCAATTAAGGCTTTCCAAAATACCGAACATATATTATACCCTTAATTAATACAACAACACTATTTCTGTCTCATATTTGTAGAAGCTCTGTTATTTATTATTATTATTATTATTATTATTATTATTATTATTTCTACCTAATCTTTCATTTAGCAAAGTTACCAATACAATATCTAAACTTTCTCTGTGGCTAAAAATAACAGACTTTAAATTTTTTTATGGTTAACTCGTCTAAATTATCTTTGTCTTGTCATTATTATTATTGTAGCTAGGTTCATTATTATTATTATTATTATTATTATTATTATTATTATTATTATAATAGTTTTTGTCCCTGTTCTCCTTTTCTTAATGTTAATGCCATTGTTTTTCCTTTATTTTCTTTTAATCATACGACTCCATTTATCTACCATCAATATCCATTACTGTAACCTATAAAACTTCATTCATGGCCATAAGCGGCAACGTTCCCCTGAGTGTTTGTAGGTTGGGGCTTGTACTAAAGGTAAATAGAGAACTTTAAATTATAATACAAGACTTCCCCTATTCATACATACATACATAACAAAATAACGCAGAGGATACCATACATACATACATACTCTCTTGACGCTAAAATTGGTTACTGATTCCTTCAAACAATACCTCGATAATGATTTTTTCCATAACTAACACTATGAGGAAGAACATACAGTAGGCTACGTGTTGATAAATCTGGGGCAACTTCATGATTCCTCCTAACTATTCCAAGCAAATGGAATCTGGTCCTGTTTCTTGTCATACTTTGGAGAAATCAAGGCACTCTAAGGTACCAAATGATGTAAATAAGACCTCCAAATTAATTACCATTTTGGCTAGTGTTTTCCTTATTAGGACCTACACGTACAGTTGTGGACATATGAAACAGAGACACTTACAACTTAGCCCTTCATTGAACATAAAATATAGGATAGAACGCCTCATTACTGTACACAGGTCGTCTCATCTTACCATATGCTCAATAAGGGGCTCCCATTTCAAGTGTGTGTGTGTGTGTGTTAGCAACTATAAAATGACCCGTTTCAAGTGTGTGTGTGTATTTCTGTTTTCATGAGTCAGCAACGGTTCAATGGTCACACGTACAGTACCTGTGTAAAGTGGATGGTTAAACAGATTAGCCTTCATGAGTCTGTGACACTCCCTTATGTTAGCCAGGTTGAAGGGAAGAGTGGAGTCCCAGTGCCACATAGCCGTCCTCCTGGTGGTCAATACAAGCATTAGTAACACTTGTAAACAAAAACACTACTAAATACACATTATCACTTGTAAAAAATACTTCTAAATGCGTAACAACACTGTCTTGTAAACACGTATTAAATCTTGTTAACAAACACCTGAATGCTTAATAACACATGTAAACAAACACTTCTAAATACGCATTAATAACACTTGAAAATATGTATTATCACTTGTAAACAAACACGCATAAACACTTCTAAACACGCATTAACATTTGTGAACAAACACTTTTAAACACACATAAACATGGTTCAGCAGGTGTCGACAAACTACATCAAGCGGCAGGTCCCGGGGTAGCAAGTGTCAGACAGTGGGGCAGGCCAGACAATAGTATTCTACAGTATTACCACGAGGCGCTCGGCACAAGCAACACTCAGTGAACAGAGGCTAGCCCTCCATCCCAGCAACCTGCCACGGTGGCCTGTAGCCAAGCCTCTGTAGTGACCCAAGCACCAGTGCGTTTCATACTTCTGGCCTTACTCTTCCCAAGCCTTCCCTTGTTAGCTTTTGCACGGGAGTTGAAATCACACGCAACCAGCACTCACTTAGCCCCGGGACTCACCAGCGACAACACCTAGCTTCTAACCCGTTCCTGCCCACGCTGCCGCTCACCTTGTTGCATCCCGCCAAGGACCACGCTACTACACAAGCCTTACCAAGAATACACAAGCTCTAGCAAGACTACACTCAGCAAGACTCAACACAGGCAAGCGGGAAGGCTAACTCTGGTGCTTGGAATATCTACCAACCTTGTCCCACTATTAAGAATAAAGTTGTACCTAGTATTGGCATCTGCTGTAACACCCTGGTAGTAACGAGTCATCTCGGCTGTTATACCTCAAACGAGCAGAGACTAAATTGTGCCTCCGAACCATGAGACCCCGGCGATGGTAGAAATATTTGTGGTGGCAGACAGACTTGTAGTGGGTGATGGAGATGCTGAAGGGCCTCTCTGCATCCCTGCGCCGCTGTACAGGGAGGAGAGCAGCGGAGCGGACTCTAGAGAGGTAGCATGTCTGGGAGAGAGGACGTCCAACTACACGAGGAGGCAGATGGCAGGCCTCCTTTGCGAGTCTGTCAACTGTAGCATTGTGACGTAAACCTACATGGGATGGCCCCATAAAAATTTGACAGTCAAGTTACGATGACGCAATAAGGACAAAAACGATAAAATCTGCTGAACAACAGTAGAGTGTGTGGGTTTAACACTGGAGAGGGAATGAAGGGCAGGTTTGGAGTCACAAAAGATGGCAGCATTCACTCCACGTTGACAAACAAGGCTAACAGCATCCAGATTGGCATACAGTTCAAACAATGTGGAGCTAGAGTGGTTACAGAGACGATGGCCAACCCAGCCCCCTGGAGGTGACTCAAAGTCAGGTGAGAAAATGGCACAACCTGCTTCACCATCTACTTGCTATGAGCCATCAGTGTAGAGGCAGTATGGATCTATGATGGAGGACATCACTGTTTCTATGTGTTCCAGAGCCAACTGCCACTGTAGAGAAGGCAGTTCCGACTTCGAAGTAGGTGTGAAGCTCACATCAGGTGTTGGTAGCATCCACGAGGGGACGTCTGCAACCATTATATCTATATTAAGACTATGGAGCATAGAGGAAACAGACCTTATAAGAGCACGTCCAGTAGGAAGTATGGGAGGGACGGGGGAGTTTGGTCTAAGAGAAGTCCTGACTAATGGAGAGTAGTGAGGTGAAAGATGTGGGAAATGGTGGCACTTGACAGTGAAGCAAGTAATATTAGAGTAAATTCTCTCCACTAATGGGGGAAGATGCAACTCACGCTGCATTTTCTCTATCCTGGTCGACATGGGACAGCCGAGAATTATTCTCATTGCTCTATTCTGAAATTTGTCTAAAGTTTCCAGAGTAGCCCTAGGAAGTTGAATCAAAGCAGGGGAGAGGTAATCAATAAATGAATGGATAAAAGCAATATACAGTGGTGGCCATTGAAATCAGCCCGGCGGGGCTTGCTTTGGTAACCCTGTCTGAAATTCAAAGTCTGGCACCAATCTCCGTTATAGTTTAGTATCAGCTGGGTTGTCATACGTCTCTCAGCTCGGGACAGTATACCGTTTGTAGGGCAGTGGTAACATTCATATTTCAGTTGTCCTTGAGATTTTATATGAGCTGGAGTAATTAGTGGGTGGTTCCGCTAAGCCTGCTATTTTCTTACTAGTGTATTCTGCTTTGTGCTCTAATGTAAGACAATGGTTGGTGGTAAGGACTTAAGGACTGATGAGATATCAGTCATAACATGCCTCTACAAGGCAGGAAAGTGTAACAAAGAAATCTCAGCCATAAGTGGAATCAAGTTACGAACTGTGCAGACTTGGACTAAAAAAATAAAAGACTCTGGCACCACTGATCCACCCACGCACAAGAAGAGGCCAGGCAAAGCTAGTTAAACTTCTTTATCTTCTTACTTGGCGTGCTCTAAGACTAGAATTAGTCTCTAATTCACGTTTAATTATCAGCAGAGCCCTTAAAGAAGTTAAACTAGCTTTCCCGTGCTTAGGGATGGGTATTATTGTGCTACTGGTCTAGGCTCGTGGTAGACAACCGTCATGGAAGACAAAGATTGTACAGTCGAAGGAGAGGGTTCCCGGGAACTTGTTGACGTAGGCGCAGCACAGCATAAGTAATACCATAATCACCAGGGAAAAAAACTCTACCCCGAGGCCATCACGTTCAGCCTCCTCCTTTGCCTCCTGTATACGTGCATCAAGCGTCCAGGAGTGGGCAGTATGGCAATGTTGGAGGTGTGGCCGGGAGATGTATAGCCTATAAAAGTCATGAGTAGCAGATACATGATCAGAGTACAACTGTTCAGGTGAAGATATGTCAAATGTAGGGAATACATGGGCCATAAATAAGATGTAAGTTGGACAATATTTAGGGGGCACAGCAATACGTAAATGAGTGGCTGAAGCATTTGGCCAGAACCATCACCCAAGCCAGAATGCCGAACATTAAAATCTCCCATATACACTATACTATGCACTGTTGGAGTCTTGGAGAAGGAAGAGCCTCAAGAGTGAGTCTAGCCGGAGCAGAATATACATTACATAATTATAGTACTCCATCCCCAAGTAATACCTCAAAGAGCTGTAAGGTCATGTCAGGATCAGAGGTGGTATGGAGAAGGCGATGTGGCAAGGAGCTATGTATGTAAGTCAGGAGACCATTCCTTACTAGATGAACATATGACACATAACCAGAGAGGGGAGGAGCTTGCCCAGCAGTGAGTGGCCATCCTGGAAATGCTTCCTGGAGAAAAATAACACTGGGACGATGACGAAAAACGTAGGCCTTGAGTTGCGTGAGCTTAGCATATCTGGGGATACCACATACAATAATGCAGGCAGAACGCCAGGAGAACGTCCACACTCCACGAAGGTTGGAGCGAGATTGAGGGGGTACATTGTAACATTGACAACGCTGGAATGATGAACGTGGCAGTGTAAATAAGTGGTCTCATCATTATAATTGTATAATTATTAGTGTAATTGATTATTAATATTGTGTAGCCTAGTGGCTCGCCAATTATTAATACTGCGTTTTATTTTTTGTGCATTTATCAAAAACATCAACAACGAAACAAGCACCCACCTCATCTTATTCCACATCCAACTGTCGACGAGGGAGATGGAGTCATTGAACTTTTCGACGGTCATCAAAAGTTCCCAGAACAATTTTTTTTGCGATGTCCTCATCTCATTGTTTGCTTTGTCACCCTCGTAGTTAAACCAGCGAGCCCTGTGGAAGGAAGGATTGGTTTGTGTGTTCAACAGTTGTATTATTATTATTTTTATTACTATTCATTTTTTTTATTGTAATATTGTTATTATTATTTTTATTGTTGTTGTTGTTATTATTGTTGTTGTTGAAGTTCCTCAGGCTGTCTGGCCGAACAGCCCCGAGCTCTTGAGGAAGGCTATGGCTTGAACCGGGCTTTCCCACAGTGCCCTCAGTGAGTGTATCTTGTGTTGTTGGCGAGTGTCGTTGTGTGCGTTGCAGTCTTCCATAATGTGTTTAATAGAATGGGGTGCAGTGTTGCATCCTGGGCAGGTATCTGTGATGGCTCCATCTAGTTTCTTTTGATATGTCAGAAGAGCCGGATGATGGCCACTTCTCAACCTGTCCAGGTGGACTCTGTCCTCATGGGGGAGGGAGGATTCTGATGGGTGGATATCAGGGGGTCGTGCATGCAGTAGTGTGTGTTATTATTGTTGTTGTTATTATTATTGTTGTTATTGTTGTTGTTATTATTATTATTTCTCAGTCTGTTTTTTAATTTCATATTTATTATTATTTTTTTATTGTTATTTTTATTAGTCAGTTGTGTTGTTGTTGTTGTCGTCTGATGGAGAGTCCTACTATTATTGGTTTTGTGTACTTTTCTATATTTAGTGTAATTTTGTATCTTGTGTGTTACTATTATTGTGTGTGTGTGTTTTTTTAAAATCTTTTTATTTAATGTAATTTTGTATTTGCTTTATGCACTTTGTTATTATTTGTTTATGTTCATTTCCTTTGTTTACTTCATTATACTTTATTTACTTTCATCTCGTTACTTGTTTGTATGTACTTTCTTATCCTTTGTTTAACTTAGTTTTTCTTTTGTTTCCTTTTCTTCATATTTTTCGTTGACTTAAGAAGAGATTCTCTAGTTGGTGATTCCTCCAAACTATAAATATGCCACGAAACAGGTAAATCTGGAGCAACTGATTCCTAAAAACTTTTCTAAGCAACTGACCACCAATATATTTGTTAATCTGGTCTTTTTTCCTGACATACTTTGGAGCACTCAAGGCGCTCCAATATACCAAAAGTGTATTCTTCCCTTAAGGTGGTAATTCCTTTTTGGTACATTGGAGTGCCTTGATTCCTCCAAAGTATGCTAGGAAACAGGACCAGAAGAGCAAATATAATGGTGTTCTGTTGCTTGAAATAGTTTGGAGGATTCAGTTGCTCCAGAATTACCAACACAAAACGTCTCCCTTAAGGTTGTCTGTTTCCTGAATGACACAGTTTGGAGGAATCACAGACCTTCCAAAATTTACGAACAAGAGAATCTCCCCTTAATACCTATATGGACTGACCTGCTCTGCCTCCAATACAACACTGTGGTTCTGTCAGCAAGACGTGTGATGGAATGTATGAAGTGACGGGCAAAGATCTCCGCATGGGTGGCTGGGGACAACTCGTCCAACTGATCACGTGCCAAGATATTCCAAGTACTCAACCCTGTGTGAAGGTGAAGGTGTGTGTGAGTGTGTTACATCAGAGGACATAATTAAAGTTGTATCCATTTGTGTGTGTGTGTGTGTGTTTCCAGTGTTACATCAAGGGACATTATTAAAGTTGTATCCATTTGTGTGTGTGTGTGTGTGTGTGTTTCCAGTGTTACACCAGAGGACATCAAGGAGAAAACCTCTTTTTGGTTAGTTGAAGGGCTACTGATACCACCAAACTATCCGAGGAAACAAATCACCCCCATATTACTCATTGAGGATCTCCCCCTCATTACCAGGCTCGTTGTTGATTTGCCCAGATTGTCCGTGTAGTCTTTGATAGTATGCATCCTCCGGATACTGTTAAAATCGGGCCCGAATGCCTCTCTGTTCGTCCACTACCTTCAAAATCGACACAATGCAGAAAGTGCTGGTACTATAACCATCCTGCCCGACTCTGTAGACAAGACTACACCTCGCGCTTTTTGTGTAACTCAAGAGAATATACCAGAGATGACTGTTCCACTTCCTCGTGTTGTTGCCCAAATTTTAGAGGCCATCATAGTGCCTTATATCAGGGCTGCCCGGTATATAAGTTTGAGTGCAAATTCACTGCCCTCTGATGGAGGTGCGGCCTTTCTCTACAACAGGCCAAAGGTGAGGTAGCCACCACATCAGCCACTGTCGTTTCATCTTTGCCACCAATATTTAGCACAACCATCGTAAAACGCTCCGACCTTGACCTCCCCCCGCCCACTTCCTTATCTCCCCTTCCCTTGTCCAACTCTTTTTCAGTGCTTAGCTCTCTTCCACCCCCACCACCCTCCCTTCCATGAGTATGACTACTATGGCTCCAACATCCCATTTGGCCCATCCATCATGGACTCCCACATCATCCTCTTCCACAGCCCCTCAACCTCAGGCAAACACACGTGGTAACAAACGTCATCAGACGTCAACCTCTGGTCTCTCTGCAAGTGCTGCGAAAAGGAGCCCCTCGGGAATGAAATCCACCACTACAGAAAAGCTTGCCACCAGAAAAAGGTCCTTCAGGGCCTGATGCTAAACTATTATAATTAATTAATCATTGAGGATCTGTTTCAAGACATAGTTTGGAGGGTTCAATAAATCTTTAACTTACCGTCGTGTTTCTTCCCTTAAAGTTATTCGTATGCATTATCACCAGAGGTCACATAATGGATAGCTTGTGGGAAGTTCAGATGGACTTATGCCTCAGTCAGTCATGTATGGATAATGAAAACTACACACACACTGGTGGCAGTGAACATGACTATTTTTCTTTAGCATCTGACTGTGTATGTAGTAATAAAAGAATAGTTCAGCATCTGACTGATTGTGTGTGCAGTAAAATAAAGAATACAAAAACAGTTCTTATCACGACTTACCTACAACGACAACGTGAGGGAGAGAAGGTCCTTCCAGCCACTCCTCCAACTTATTTATTTCCATCTTAACCTTCTCTTTCCTAGCCCAAGTCCCCGATGACCACACCAAGGTCACCCTCAACAAGACCTGGCTCGGCTGTACCTCATCTTCCCACAGGGGAACGTTGAACTTTGGGTCAGAATTTTCAGAGTAAGTGGGGTATTCGTCGTGTATCTCGATGTAAGGGTTAGAGTTTTGGTCATCATCTGGACTGGAACTTTGGTTAAGGTTTGTTGTTGTTGTTGTTCTGTTGGTTGATGACGAGGGTTCTTGCTTTCCATCGTCCTGTGGTGGGACCGTGACTGCTTTTCCAATAATGTCGAAGGTTGGTGGTCGTAAATTATGGAAGGTCACCACTCTCTTGAACTCAGACACATTAACCTCGAGGAAAAATACAAAAACTTAGAATACACCTGAATAAAAATACAGACTATTATTTGGACTGAAAACTTACATTATTACTATTATTTGTAGTGAAAACTTACATTATTACTATTATTTGGACTGAAAACTTACATTGTTACTATTATTTGTATTGAAAACTTGCACACACCTATACTCTACTGTGTTCTTTCTTCTCTTTTACTTACCTGCCTAGTGCCGAGGAAATAGGAATACTGTAGGTTTTGTGGGAGGAAGAGGAGTAAGGTGTGTACTTTCTGTCTCATGGTGGAGTCACCGATGAAGGCCAGCCAGGTGGTGATGCCTTGACGGGATCTTGAAGCCACACACTGCCTTATATCACTCTGATCTATCGTTCTTATCTGTCGTGTAAAGCCATAGAAAGTACCCTGTATATTGGTGGTTTGATGATGTAATAGAAACAACCTTTATAATATATGGGTGTTTAAAGTAATAGAAACAAGCTTAATAATTATTGGTTTGCAGTAATAGAAACTAATTTTATATCTTGTGGTTTAAAGTAATAAAAATAATCCTTAGATATATCGGTATATAAAGTCCCAAGAACATTTATATATTATGGGTCCAGTCCTTATCTGTTGTGTAAATTCAAAGAAACAACCACCTTTATATTGGTGGTCCAGTACAGATACAGCACTATGTATGTACAGTTGAGCAAGTAGAAAGTGCAAGAAAAATCTGGCTGTATATTTCAACATCTAGTAGTGGTATTGTCCGTGTGACCGAAGCCGTTCCCAGGGACTCGCGCCCCCTGTTGGGGGGCGGGGGATGTTGTGACGGTTTGGCCCCCATTGCTTCCTTCCTTGGGAGCTTTGGGGGGTGGTCCCACGACGTAGACGCCGCCACTCCGGGACCACAAGGCATACAAGCACTCACTAACATAGCAAACTACAACTACTCACAACAAATTACCCAACATCTGGAAACACGGAAACATATCACCATCCCCAAACCAAACAAAGATCCCACACTACCCTCATCACACCGTCCCATCACCCTCCTTTGTACCCCCTCCAAAATCACTGAGTGCCTCATCATTATACTAATCACACCACACATCCCCCTTGCATCTTCACAACATGGCTTCAGACCACTACACTCAACAAACACCCTTCTTACAGACCTCACACAAAGAATTTTTGATGGCATCAACTCAGATAGACCCCCACACAGAACACTCTTAGTTACATTGGACATTAGTAAAGCATTTGATGCCATCCCCCGCCACAATCTCACAAACAAAATATACAACACAAACATGCATAATAACACCAAAAGATGGCTGGCCAGCTTCTTGGGAGGAAGAGTAGCCCATGATACATTTGCTGGTCAGTCATCTAACATTAAAAGTTTCACCAATGGTGTCCCCCAAGGTTCTGTACCCTCACCCACCCTTTTCAACCTATACATGCACGACATACCAACACCCCAGGCACCACAAATACTCATAGCCTCCTACGCAGACGACATAACACTCACATGTACACACAGAAACGCAGACACAGCCACTCTCATCCTCCAACCCTACCTCAACACACTTAATGCCTGGTTCACCACAAACAGACTTAAAATAGCACCCACCAAGTCAACTGTCACCCTTCTCACCAACTGGAACGCAGAACACCGCTACAAACCACACCTCACCATAAACAACACACCTATACCACACACACACACACCCAAAATACTTGGCATAACATACAATACATCCATGACATTCAAACAACATATTACGGCCATCAAAAACAAATGCATGCAAAGACTTAAAGCCCTCAGATCACTTGCCAGCACAACATTCGGACACAACAAAGAAACCACAACCACAGTATACAAACAATATATTCGATCAGTGATGGATTATGCAAGCCCTGCCTGGGCTTCAAACCTCGCTGAGACTCATCACAACACCCTTCAAACCATACAGAACAGAGCCCTAAAGACAATCACAGGCTGCACAGCTACCACACCTACAGACCACCTACACTATGAAACCAAAGTCCTCAAAATCAAGGATCATCTTGACATGAGAGGCACACAAACACTTGCTGCAGCCTCCACAAACCCACACCATCCACTACACTCAAAAACAACACTCAGCTGCATGCACGACCTCCTGACATCCACCCATCCGAATCCTCCCTTCCCCGTGAGGACAGAGTCCACCTGGCCAGGCTGCGGTGTGGCCACCACCCGGCCCTTCTGACATATCAGAAGAGGCTGGATGAAGCCATTGTGGATGCCTGTCCGGGATGCAACACAGCACTACATTCTATTAAACACATTATTGAAGACTGCAACGCACACAACCACACTCGCCAACAACACAACATACACTCTCTGAGGGCATTGTGGGAAAGCCCGGTTCAGGCCATGGCCTTCCTCAGGAGCTCGGGGCTGCTCGGCCAGACAGCTTGAGGAACTTCAACAACAACAACATCTAGTAGTTCTTTGTAGTAAGCCCTCGTATCTTTATGAGTGAATCACTAGGAACCCAAAGCCAATATATGGTGAAACGTGATTGGCTGAACTGAGAGTGGTTTTAAGATGTCATATACAGCCATATTTTTCTTGCACTTTCTACTTGCTCAACTGTACACTCTCGCCCTAAAGTTGGTTAACTCGGCGAGCCAGCTGTTGCTTCCCTGGCTGCTTCAGATGTTTATGATTGTCTCAGTGATAACCAAAAAAGGACGATACAAATTAATATAAAGGTCCGAAACTGGTTGGAGTTTATGAACTTTTGGGCGAGAGTGTACTATGGTGTTCAAAAGTTCATTCCCTCAGACAATTAATTAAAATAGGACTGAATTCCCGCACCTGTATGTGGTTCGAACGACAAAATATATATCACCATTTATTCTCTGTTGTATATTCGTTCGAACCACAGGCGATTCAGTCAAATGTGGCCCTAGAAAAAATTTCTTGATTTGCTGTGGACTGGCTGAGGGAGCGAACTTTTGTGCATCAAAGTATGTTTAGTGTGTTTCAATCAAAAAGAAGCCGAGGCAATCCCGTTCTAGCATTCTCTCTCTCTCTCTTCATCTGACCCTTTTTTCCTTCGTATATTTCCTTCGTGCTTGTTGTTCATCCTCTCCGTCTCGTAAATAATTATTCTCTTTGGTATATACACGATCTTTCCTGTCTAACACAGTCTTCTTTTTCCCTACATTATATCATCGTCATCATCATTATTTTCCTTCACTCTGCACGGAAGAGAAAGAATATAGATCCAATATACATAATTTATTATACAGTAATTAACTCGCCCTGTTTGCCCACGGGGGCTGACTTTATTCTATGTTAATAGCCATACCCTACAGTGCTAGACTAAAGATTGTTGTAGAAGCTGGTCACTTTCTAGTGGATTTAACGAGATCTACCTACATGGATTAAATATCCACGTGAGGTGTAATGCAACCGTAGGCTCTTTTTTCACTGCTGTGTGGACCACCAGCACTCGGGGGTGCATTATCCCTTTGCATGCAGCAGTCTAAACTCCCTCACCCTTTATGGTCCCTTCAGGACTGGTCTCATGGAAGGTGCGGCCCCACCTGCAGCTCTTGTGGTAACGTGGACTTGGGCCCACAGCACTGGCTGTGGGATCAAAGACCTTCCCAATCTCCCTGGCGGTCGGAGGCCCCCAGACTCCCTGGTCCAGTAAGCTCTGGTCCCATATTCCTGGGATTTGCTTCGGTAGCCCAGGCATATAGGGCCAGTCCCTCCTTTTTTTTTTTTTTTTTTTTTTCACTATGACCAGAGCGTACCAGGGGTCTGTGGGGCAGGAGGCCATTCTGCCCAGGGAGAACATCAACATCAACAACAACAACAACTCACCCTGCATGGAAGATAAGGGACAGAGCCATTCATAATACTAAGTCTGTTCTCCAAAGCCATCTCCAAACCGGTACTGTCTGCACTCGTCTGTTGGTCTATACGTCCCAACAATGGTATCAGGTCTTCACTCAGCTTGGCATAAGGGGTGTCTATAGTAAGTTATGTAAACAAGAACAGAGAAAGATACATTATTTATGATGCATGAAAGTCTGTTTCATTCTATTTTAGTTTTCATTATTTTTGCTTTATTTGTCACTTATGAATCGTTTAATTCATATTTATTTCATTTTTTATTCATTAATTTTGCTTATTCTCTTTATTTATTTATCTATTGTTTGTCATGGCGAAAATACGCCGATTCCCTTCCAAGTTCATGAAAAAAGTCTAAAGGAAAAAGTTTTAGTCCAAAGTTCAAAATGGTGGGTAGGAGTGAGTGGATAGACTAATTCTTGACCTCTACTGTACAGTCGGCGGCAAAAGTCGTGTCGCCCCACTAAGCACTTTCTGTTGTAGGATAACAAAAGGGTAATCATGGAACAAACACATTCACACAACAAAATTACAATATTCAGGGAATAAATTAATGATGTTCAAAGTTGTTTCACCTTACGAGGCTGTGAAGCTTATATTACCATACTGTACAGTCGCAATCCAAAATTTGAATCCAGGTCTTGTTGAAGTTTCGAATAATTTGACATACTAGTGAACCAATTGCAACGCTTATCCTGTTTCATATTTGCTTGAGCTCGCTAAATACTCGATCACACTATTCGAAGCTAGCCTGTGGATACATATTTTAGATTGCGAGTGTACTTCATAACTTGACAGATGCGGTAACAGGTCTTTTGACGCCGACTGTACTCTAAAATATATAAGGCTATAGTTTCCTCATTGGAGTAATAGAGAGCGTCACCACAATAAAAGTCCAAAAAATTCCAAACGCTAAGGTAAGATCTCATTATAAAATTTTCTCACCTGTATTCCAAAGAGTGTCAGTACTACCCTTGTTCACTGTAAACATCGCCCGGCACATTGTATTGTCATCATCGCTCCCAGTAATGGAGTCAGTATTCGTTACGGATATTACCGACGGGGACACGTCTGTGGCAGGCTTCCTTACAAATGGCTGTACGTTTGTCAATAATATCATAAGAGCCTGCAACATCACCAAACCCAACACGCACACCCAGACACAGCACATGCAAACCTTGGTACATGTGTAAGAAGTCCTCATGTTGTAGTTATCTCACAAGATTTTCCGTGTAGTCGAGATCGTGTAGTGTCCAACGTAGTAAATAGTGCTTGTGGTGGTGGTGATGGAATGGTCATCTTGGCAGGAACAGCAGGAAAGTACGAGCCAATATCTCGGCAAAAAATAGATACAAGGCCGAAGGATTATGGTGTGCTTTTCCCTGCTCATAACTAACTCATTTTTACCTTCGCTTTGGATCTGATGAGAGAACGAGAGAGGGAGAGTTCATCTTATAATGGCTGTACCCGCACCACCACTCCAGTTCACTTATAATTTAAAAAATACATTTCCTAGTCTGTCTGTTCTTGGATTAAAAAAAAAAAAAAAAAAAAAAAAAAAAATATATATATATATATATATATATATATATATATATATATATATATATATATATTCAGTTGGGTTTTCTGTGTATAAACGGAAAAGGAGACTTTACTCGACCAGAAAGACCTTATTTCGTAAGGGAGAAGGAAACAGCATTATGTAATTTCCTCAGGATTCCTTTGAGTACTTATGCAGACTAAAAATTACACAGATAATACACGTTCGTCGATAATTATCATGTTGCATTAACGTGTTGAATTCCTTTTGGTATATCTGTATACGTTTAGGCAGATACAAGAGTAAACAGAGATGCCTTGTTGTGTTCGTTTGTTTTGTTTACATTTTATCTCGAGGACTTTACTCAGGGATTGGAACATAAATTAAAAAACCCTTAAATACTGACTAACTATTAAGAAACCATCATAACAGCACTAGTAACGACCAATAAACACCTGTATAGAGGTGATAATAAGTGTTAATTAACCAGGAAGAAGAAGGTCTTATATACCTGTTATCATCTTTACCCACTGATATGGTTCGTTTCCCTTCACTATTTATTTATTTATTTATTTATTATTGAGTTGTTGGTTCTTGCATGGTCGTAAAGTAACATTATTGTCTTTTCTTTAATGATTTAGTGAATGTGGACAGCTCTCAGGTAATTAATATGAAGGAAAATGCTTTCTTAGTTTGATATTAACGGCATTACTTTACTTCAACTTTACGGTATAACTTAACTATTGACCAATGCACAACTTTAGTTAACCAATATATTTTGTAGTGTATTAACCTCTATTTTGAACGATTTTAACACTCATTCCATTAGGAAAAGCATTATCTGGTATTTATTGAAAGAATTGCCATTTTGTAGCAGTGTTGCCAGATCTGGCTAGGTTCCAGTATTTTGGGTATTTATTGAAAGAATTACTGTTTTGTAGCAGTGTTGCCAGATCCGGCTAAGTCCCAGTATTTTGCCCCAGTCATTTCGGTATTTATTGAAAGAATTACCGTTTTGTAGCAGTGTTGCCAGATCCGGCTAGGTCCCAGTATTTTGGCCCGGTCATTTTCTGTACTTTACCACGGTTATTTCCCGGTAGTTTGCCCAGGTTAGGTCCCGGTAGTCTGCCCAGGTTAGGTCCCGGTAGTCTGATGCGGTCTAGGTTAGGTTAGGTCAGGTCAGGTAAGGTCAGACTAATTTCAAAATGCCCCATTTGAATATGCCCTATCTTGTAAATGGGGCATTTGCGGAGGAAATGCCATAGAAGAAAATAGTCTTAGAATGGTCTAAATAAGTAGGTAATGAAGGTAGAAAAACCGTACCCAATAACGGTAATTCATTCAATATTTACCGTAATTTCCTGTACTTTACCACGGTTGTTTGCCCAGGTTAGGTCCCGGTAGTCTGATGCGGTCTAGGTTAGGTTAGGTAAGGTTAGGTAATGTCAGGCTAATTTCAAAATGCCCCATTTGAATATGCCCTATCTTGGAAATGGGGCATTTGTGGAGGAAATGCCATAGAAGAAAATAGTCTTAGAATGGTCTAAATAAGTGGGTAATGAAGGTACGGTAGAAAAACCGTACGCGATAACGGCAATTCTTTCAATTTTTACCCATTATTTTGGAGATACTCCTTACCCACCAATCCATCCATTTTGGGGGAGAGATTTGTGGGTACTGCTTGAATTTTGGGTCAGGTGAAAACACACAAATTTAACATATTTAGATTTAACTTGCCCTGATAACTTGTCTCGATAGTCTCCATCGTATGTAAGAACATCCGTGGTGTTAACGATGGCGTGGTACTGGTACGATGGCTCTGTTGTTTATCTATGGAGTCATTGTGCCGTTAACACCACAGATGTTCTTGAATATGGCCCTTTGTCTCATTTAAGGGGATGAGTACACTTTTTGTAGATTGGAGTGCCTTGATTCCTCCAAAGTATGCCAGGAAACAAAATCAGATGGACAAATATAATGGTGTCCTGTTGCTTGGAATAGTTTGGAGGAATTAGTTGCTTCATATTTACCAGCAGTGTACTACCCCCTTAAGTTAAATTTAGCATATTTAAAACCTAACCCAAGTTCCTTGGGTTTCCAATTTTCAAAATTTATGGCCTGTTTTCTTATCTGTACAAAATCACAACCAAATATGTTAAATTAATATATTGATGAGGAAATGAAAGAGAGTGCTTTAGATTTCCTTAAAAATTACAGTACAAAATCCAGGACTATTGTTTTAATATTTCATGCTCCTTATGTCTTACTACTACTATATGTGTAAGAAAAACAATGTGTAACAAAGTTGTAAGACTACCAAGTACACTACTGTACTGTACCAGTAATAAACCTTACATACACACACTGCATCTCATACTACCGGTATGTGTTGTTACCGGATCTCGCACCCATCAACTTTCTTGGGATCCGTGCAGTGTTACTTGGCTGGCTGTACCGTACCCTACACTTGCCCAAAAGGTATCTCGTAGGGGAATACTGAATAATGACTGGAAATGGATAATGCAATTCCTTTTCCTATTTCAGAGGTTTCCTGTTCAGTTGGTTTGACTGTTGTGTCATATGGTTTCAAGGGAAATGTGAACATAATATAATTATCATACAATACCGGTACAATTTTTAAAGGGATATTATACAATAGTATACATTTGGTACATTAACCACCTAGCCGCGGGCATTATCTATTGTGGCAGCTCCCTGGCCCGGGCCTCTCTCCCTCACTCACGGTCACTATATAAACAACACTTTTGACGGCTAATAGCTTGTAAACCATTCATGCTACTTAAATAAATTATACAAGATATTGAAGTACAAACCCTTAGCTGTCTCCTGATGTAGGCCTACTTGTGAAGATTAAAATGACATATGTAGGATGAGTAGCCACCTCACAATAACATTGACTCAAAATTCACTTTTACGCTATATTGACACTATATTTACTTATCTAAATAAGTTTTCACACTCTAATTTCATTATAAAACATGTCAGAATCACATTTTTCAACACAACAATATCAAATATAACGTCGCTGTCGTTTTACGTACATATATGGTAATTACAGGAAAAAAGGAGTGATGAAAGTATGTCCTACTCTCACATTTCAAGCAACACTGACTGGTGCTAGCTGAGATGGCTGTGACAAGTCCCTGGCTGCCACCAGCAGTGTTAGGGACCGTGCAAATTGAAAACTGTCCTGTCGAATCAATGCTACACCCGTGGCGCTCCAGACTTGTTGCTAGTGTCGAAATTTTACTACACTCGCAAATTAAGGGTTAAGCCACAGCAGCCTGATATTGTTTGATGTGCATGACCTTTGTAGAACCAATTGATAAGGCTACTCTTTTTTCATTACAGAGTGTCACGTTGCACACGGACATTGGGGACATCAAGGTTGAACTATTTTGTGAGCAGTGTCCCAAGACGTGTGAAAACTTCTTAGCCCTGTGTGCATCAAATTACTACGATGGTTGTCTATTTCACAGGAACATCAAGGTCATCATTCATTATTACATTTTTTAACCACAGTAATAATATAATATACAGTATGAGCTTTATTTTTGCAGTTTGAGCAGTTATTTTTGTTAATTTACTTTGGCATAGCACTGCATAAAATACAAAATGTACAGTAATATTATATATGAACTTTATGTAAGTAATGTGAGCAGTTGTATTTTTGTCATTTTATTGTGGCATAGCACTGTAAGGAAGACGGAAAACACAGTAATAATATGTGTGATAATTATTTATGCGGTTTGAGCATTTAAAAAAAATTTATTATGGTATAGCATTGTACAGAAAACAGCTAAAAAGTTTGACATGTGATGGCTGTGATGAATTCAATGACAAAACTGAATGCTTACATGTAATTTCATTGACCTCACATCTCGAATATAAAAACTTAATTTTTTAAAGCCACCATATTCAGAATCAGAATGTTAATTAAGTGGAACGTGTAATAAGAAATAATTAAGCAAGTTTCTGTATTTGCTCATCCAATCCCATTACTGTATCTTATATTAGAATGTTATTTGAAGTATACTGGTACTGATATCTGTAATAGGCCAACGTATACTGAAGCTGTAGTTATTGCCATGTATACTGTACTGGTGTTTGAAATAGGCCAATAGATATGGAAGGTGTAGTCACGCCATGTTAATTTTACATTGCAGGGCTTCATGATTCAGACTGGAGATCCATCTGGAACAGGGAAAGGAGGACAGTCAATATGGGGGAAAAAGTTTGAGGATGAAGTACGTGATGACTTAAAGGTAAGAATATATTAATCTTTTAGGACTAAGGTCATACTGGTAGTTGTTTAGTCTTTAGTTTGGTTACCTTAGAGGCAGTTTTCCTGTCTCTTGTGGCAAATTAAGGGGTTTGTGTCTTCTTGGCTACTTAGATGGCTCCTTATTCCTCCAAACTATGCTACAATACAGATCCTCTACTTGTATACTGAGGTAGTATAGTTTGGAAGAATTAGTACTGGTAGCCCTCCAGTTCAACCTAATGAGATGATCCCCTAAGTACTGTTTACTGTGATTTAATGGTAACCTGATTAGAATGTGGATGATAAAGGTAAAGGTATTGTACCATGCATCTATGTTGTTTGGAAGGGAGCATCCTATTATGAAATGTAGCTGGTTTGCTCTACAAATTATAACATTATATGATCTCCGGGTATAGTAAACCCTCGATATAATGAACCAATTCGGGGGAAGGGGCTGATGTTATATCCCAAAGTTCATAATGAAAGATGGTCGATATTTCTGTCTCCTATAGCGAACCGAGTTTGATATATATGGTTAGTCGTTCGGTCACTCATTCAGAGGACCAGATTTACAGAGGAATATACAGTAGTGTAATCACTGCTTAGTCACCTCACTGCACTCTACATTTAACACTAACAGTAGGCTACAGTCACCACTACACAGTAACAAAGATACACGTTTGGTCAGCTCATCCCGTTTATTGCAATTACTGAACAAAGTTTGGTATATCCCTAGCTAGTTTGGCCAGAGCATAAAGGTTGCTATATCCCAAATTTGTTATAGGGAGGTTCATTATATGGAAGATTTACTGCTCTCATAACTTACCCTGAAGTACGGTACATTACTAGTTTATTGACAAATTCTCATTATCTATCTATCTATCTATAGCTCTAACGCCTCGTTCCCTCCGGGAACTTCCCCCAAGGGGGTGGCCACGGCAGAAGTGCCTCCAGTTCTCCCTGTTCTCATATGTGTATAATTAATTGTCTTTTGTTAGATTTTGCATCGCATGAACAGGATGTACTGTATTCTCAATGCTTTCTTGTATTTCAGCATAATGTGAGAGGAACAATCTCCATGGCTAACAGTGGTCCAAATACCAATGGTTCTCAGTTCTTCATTTCTTACTATCCTCAGCCTCATCTGGATCTCAAGTACACTATATTTGGAAAGTAAGTGCTGTATCTTGGTTTTTATTGTAGAACAATCAGTAATAGAATTCAACAAAATGCAGGAGTACGTTTATGTTACTGAATAATGTAGAGTGCTTGATTCTCGTCTCCTCTTTTCTCAGGGTTATCGATGGGTTGGATGTTGTCGATGAACTAGAGAAGCTGCCAGTCAACCCAAAGAACTACAGACCAACATCTGAAACAAGAGTAAACTCTGTTACAATTCATGCCAATCCCATTGCTGGATAATCACTGCAGATTGATTAATCAATATTCTTTCATTACAATCATTACACCATTATTATGACTATTTATTGTCCTTAGCCTATTCAATTATAAACTCTACAGTGTAGGAAATAAAGAGGGTTTTGATCACAGGTGTTTTGATGTTATACAGTCTTCTTTCTCTTTTTTTTTCATTTTCCATTTATCCCTTAACAATACAATCTTATGAAGAAAATCTTCACTGTAGAGAAACTTCTAAAAATTAATCAACTACAACCATTTTCAGAGGCTTAGCACAGTAGAAAACTCATTACAGGTGGATATTTAAAGGTACCGTACACAACCTTATTCACAGAGGCAACCTTATTAGTGATCTGTTCGAGCAATCCATAATACAGTAGTAATAATAACAGTAACATTGATATCCTTATAAAATACAACTCTTAGGTCATGCATTATAGCAGTAAAAAATATGATAGCACGTGCAGTAGGTAACATTCATGCTTGCTATCCCACCTCCCTATCACCTTCTTCATTGTCATAACGAACCTACAGGGTCTATCAGGCCTAGGACATTCTCTCCTTCACAACCAATCAATCCAGAGGGAAAGGCTAACATGCAGTACAGAGTATAGATACACACACATGGAGATCATGCTCCCCTTCCCTCTCCGGCTCCCCAACCTGTGCTAATAGTGACTATTACTCCCTCCCTCCCTCAGGCTGTGTGTGAGGAAGGTACAGTGTTTTGCTGCTTCAGGAGATTGCTAGTATCAGAGTGATAATTAACATCCACTCCTACACTTTCTCGGGCTGACCACAGCAAATTTTAATAGGGTATTTGCCTTTGGGGTGTATTTGAGAGCTACTGATTCCTCCAAATCATGCCAGGAAACAAGAGGCTCTCAGTATACGAGTAGGAGATTATTTTATAGCAGTCTATTTCGCAACGAAAATAGTATAATAGTATCCCCTGTAATATAGCCATGGTATAAAATTTACTTAGAATACAAGGCATTTATTTTATGTCGCAGGAGAAAGTCTCAAAAACGTACAATATAGAAAAAAAACAAAAAAATCTGAAATAATATATGCCTGGGGCCGGAGGGAGGTATTACCTGCGGTTATGTGAACAGTACTACGATCAAGATGGTCTGCCTGGCTTACTAGTCTTCTTTCTTCCCCTTGTTATTCATTCGACGGTTTTACAGAGAACTACTAACTATTGGGCGTGACTGCACTTATTTCCTCCAATATACCTGTCTGTGGAGGAAGAAAAAGTGAAAGGAATAAAAAAGATTTATAATCATCCCCTCTTAACACCAGACTCCATGCTGGTGAAAGTCCAAGAGAGAATACATACATTTTTTTTATTCTCTTTTGTCGCCTCAAGTTCGCTACATCACAAGTGCACAAGCTGCCTTCCTCTCATGTTGATAGTTGGTACACATCTTGATTACACACACCATACACACACACACACACACACACACCATACACACACACATCTGGTGCTATTCATCCCCACACACTTGCTGTATCTTCCAATACCTCGATCCATCTCCTAACACCATATTCGATATCAGCAAACCGTCTTAATTTCAATTTGACTTATACATCTCAATCGTTTACCTTCATAGGGGGATATTGCCTGATAAGATGTGGGCAATATTTCAAGGGTTTCGGCGCCCCTTTGAACCAGAGCCATTCCTTTTCCTCTCGCCCCCTATAGGGTATAATTATAGGGGGCTACGAATACCTCCTGATCAGTATCCCTGCTTGTTGTAAAAGGCGACTTAATTAAGGGGGAAGTTTTGTGTTGGTAATTCTGGAGCAACTGAATCCTCCAAACTATTCCAAGCAACAGAACATGTACCATTATTTTTGGTCTTCTGGTCCTGTTTCCTGGCATACTTTGGAGGAATCAAGGAGCTCCAATGTAACAAAAGCGAATTACCACCTTAAAGGAGCTTTCACTTCTTTAACTGTCTCATTTTCTTCATCTGCTGTTACCTTTTGTGCTTACTGTCCCACCTCTCAATCATCACCTTCATAGGGCGCCATATGACCTGGCTGTTGCGGCGCCTAATATAAATCAATTAATCCTTTTCCTCTCTTCAGCTGTCCCTCCTTTCCTATTTTGTTCCTTCATGCTTGCTGTCCCTCCTCTCTTATGATACACGTACGATCATTCCTCCTCTATTTTGGTATACGTTAATTAAAGTGTTTTTGGTCTAGCACATCCTTCTTATACTTCCCATCGATAATTATGTAGCCTATAGGTATTTAAGTACTGTACACAATATTAACACAGGATGTAATTAATTATTTCCTTACATGATGGGATAATAACTACATTGAATTGAATACTGACACACACATATGTTGTAATAATTATCAGGTATACATATATTATACGTTCTTACCCGATGTACAGTTGCGGACAAAAGTTTCGATACACATGGGTGGCTTCGGTAAATGTATAGGAGGGTATATTTTGGACTAAAGATGTGGGTAATAATTTGAAGATTCTGGCGCCCCTTC
This sequence comes from Petrolisthes cinctipes, assembly GCA_033782935.1. Lineage (NCBI taxonomy): Eukaryota > Metazoa > Arthropoda > Malacostraca > Decapoda > Porcellanidae > Petrolisthes > Petrolisthes cinctipes. The sequence goes on along the minus strand of JAWQEG010002917.1, from coordinate 53,748 downwards.
CCACCCGATCCACTCCTTTTCGATCATTTCTTCAGCTGTCCCTCCTTTTTTCTTCGTGGTTTAACTGTCCTTTCTTTCCTTCTATTTCTTTCGTGCTTACTGTCCTACATCTTTATCACCTTCATCCTCTCCTTCAACTGTCCTTTCTTTCCTTCTATTTCTTTCGTGCTTACTGTCCTACATCTTTATCACCTTCATCCTCTCTTTCAACTGTCCTTTCTTTCCTTCTATTTCCTTCGTGCTTACTGTCCTACATATTTATCACCTTCATCCTCTCCTTCAACTGTCCCTACTTTCCTTCTATTTCCTTCGTGCTTGCTGCCCCACCTTCCTATCACCTTCTCTCTCCTCCTAAAATACCTACAGGGTCCGTCAGGCCTAGGGCGATCTTCTTTCATCAACGATCAAAAAATTTCCTATGTGCTTGATGTTCCTCCTTTTTGTCCCCCCTTCTCTCTGGTGCTACAGGGTCCGTAAGGCCAAGCGCGGCATTCTTTCACACACTTCAATTTACATACAGTCGTGGTCAATAATATTCATCCACACTCGGGGGACTCATGTAAAAGTTTTATAATATCACTCTGTTAGCTGGGAAATTTTTACAATAAATTAGTTGAGCAGCATCTTCTATTTGACTTCAATCACATACTCGCTTGTCAAAACAATAACATCATATGAGAACATGAAAACATTAGTCAGCAATATATTTGAGTTGTGTATTGAAACTTATGTCCACAACTGTACATTGAACCCTTACAGAAACTCGACAACAACAACAACAATAAACTGATATCCCTCATCCATTATGTTCACAATCGCTTGCCTCAGGTGTTTGATTCATTTTCCCTCATCAGTTGCTGCTTCACGTGTAAAATCATCATACTATACCATCTTCAAGATCACTGGTGTTCCTGAAGATAGTGTGTCGTGTTGAGTAAGGTGTAAAGGCCGTATCACACGGTCGCTCTTTTCCTGCGACATCGTGTCGTACGACACCATTTTCGACGACATGTCGCGTGAAACAATAGCACACGGCAAATTCTCATTCAGACAACAACGACGACCGACGACACCACACGGGCGGCGGGACAACCAAAACACTCTGTTACAAAAGCCACATCACAAAGGATGGACGCCATTAACCGAACCGAACCTAACCATTTTAGCTGTTGGAGCATGTGCAATTGCTTTGGAAGAAGAAGAAAGAGGTTTGGACCAGGCGGCAGGCGAAAGCAGAAATGTAAACAAACCCCGAAATCAAATCAATATTCCATGCTTATATTTAACAGTTAAATTCGGTGTATATAATATATAAGATCTAGGAATACAATTTCTATATTCAAATAATGATACCTAACACTGCTTAAATCATAATATGCCATAATAATATATTCCATACAATATTATTCACTATAGACTTTCAACGACTTTCTCCCTGTCGCAGGAAATCGCCGACAGTTTTCGATAGTTTCCGTCAACACCTCGTCGTCCGAAATCTCCCATTTCCCACGACATGTCGTCGAAAATCGTGTCGTACGACACGATGTCGTCGGAAAAAGTGCCCGTGTGATAGCCGCTTAACTTGTGTTGTGTTATGTTATGTACGGTGTAACTTGTGTTGTGAACAGTGTACTTGTGTTGTATTGTGTTATGGTGTGTTAAATACAGTGTAACATGTGTTGTGTAAGGTGTAGCATGTGCTGTGTTGCTTTGTGTATTGTGCATGGGAACTTGGGTTGTATTGTGTTGTGGTTGCATAAGGCGTAGCTTGAGTTGTGTTGTGGTGTGTATATGGTGTAACTAGTGTGTTGTGTTGTGTTGTGTGTACGGTGTTACCTTTAGTGTGCCTGGTTGCTTGGAAGGAAGTGACAAAAAGACCTCTCACCCGGACGCTGCAACGTGCCATCAATGCACCCCAAACCGCTTTCTACCTCACAGTCCTCCTCCACCTCCCCCACCTAATTCCAACCCTCCATGCTCCCTACCTTCCCTCCCTCCCTACCTTCAGTCTCTCCTCCTACTTCCAACCCTCCATGCTCCCTACCTTCCCTCCCTCCCCACCTTCAGTCTCTCCTCCTACTTCCAACCCTCCATGCTCCCTACCTTCCCTCCCTCCCTACCTTCAGTCCCTCCTCCTACTTTCATCCCCACTTTCCTCCCTCCCTCTCTTCCATTCCCCCTTCACCCCCCTCCTCCTTCTGCATCCCTACTTCCATACCTCCTTCCCTCCCCCTTTCACTCCATCTTCCTACTTTTTTCCACACCCTCTTACCTCCCAACCTCCTACATCCCTCCCCCTTCCCTACCCCTCCTTGTTTCCCCCTAACTCCAATCACCCTGCCCCCACAACACACCACAAGCCTAATTACGCATCATGCTAACGTCTGCCCAAATACATTCCTATACCAACTCGACAACACATGAAAAATACACACCGTACTAGGCAGAAGAACAGAACAACAACAACAACATTCAGTAACCCAACGCTGGTACACATATACATACATACATACATACATTCGTGGGTGAGGTGAACACTTGTGGAATATAGTATTAGTGTGTATGTGACGATGCAACGCGGCCAGGCTGGTTGGCTGACTTGACTAAACGGACTGTATGACTATGTATGCTAGATGATCAGTCCTTACTCCTCAGTCCTCACCTGGCGCCGGGTGTGTGAGGAGGTCGTTGTGTATAGTTGCGCAGTCACTTCCCTCGCCCACCTCTGCCTGTCTTCCAGCCTTTAACCAACCAACCAACCTTCCTTCCAACCCTCCCACTTTACTGGAATCTATTCTACTGTACTGGCCTCACCCCTTATCAAGTCTCATCATTATCTCTTGTAGCTACTGGGTGCAGCGAACATTTATTTTAGTTATTATTATTATTTTTTTTTTACTTAGGATTCGTGTTTGTGGTTTGCGTTGATTCAAGACAAGACTGCATGTGTGGAAAATAAGAATCTGAGGAAAAGTTAACTGTTGAACGAACTGTACTCTCCTGACACTCCATTCGTCCATAAAGGTAAGTTCAGTGATCATTGTTATTCTGTGTGTTGAGAACATTTATTATATTTATATTCTCAGTGGGACTGTACGTGTTGCTGTGTGTGTTCTTCGTATCTTTATTTTGCGTTAATGTTGGTTACAGTTGAAGCTTAGCTGTTTTTAATGGTTTTCTACACACGCTCAGAGAAATATATCGCTACACCTGAGTCCTACAAAATAACACCGTTTGAAAACAGCCTTCCTTTCCTTCATATTGGTATCCGTGCTTTTAGTATGCAGCTCAGCACACCCCGGCCTCTGTAACTGTATGTGTCTGTATGTACAGTCGCGGTCAAATATAATCATCTATATAGGGGTAACTCACGTAAGAGTTTGACAGCTTCCCTCTGTTCCTGAGATGATAAATTTTTCAAAGGTTAACTACCATCTTTTAATTTAATACAAGCAGCTACACACTACTTAAAACAATAATATTATATGTAAACGTGAAAACATTATACAGTAAATTGTTTGAGATACCCATATGTAGATGATTATTATTGACCTCGACTGTACAGTAATGAAAAATTTAATTACCCATCTCTATAATTTCATCCCAGTATAATGGAATGAGTGTCCCGGTGTAAACAGTAAGAATGTGATGAAGAAAACCTTGGCCTGAGAACACAAAGGTCACAGTAGGTAAACGACCCACATGCATAGGCTACTCGGCTATTCCTTGATCCCACTGAGTTTTGGGCTAAAGTATTGTTAGAAGTAAAGTTTACTCTTAAGCGAAGGTATCGGGTAAATTTTACGAGTTACACATTTGCGAGATTTTCAGACAAATCATAGTTTTTCCCATAGATTTTCATGTGATTCGTTCGATTTTAACAGCCATTTATTATGCAAATATCCTGTTTTGGCCATACTCCATCACCCAGCTTTTGACAAAAGTTGGCTCAGGTTTTCCAATTTTTGGCGAGCACAAATAGTATTAGTTTGTTTTAGAATTAGGCAGACCTGACCTGACTTAACCTAACCTAATCTGGACCGTGGCAGATTACCGGGACCTAACCTTAGCAGACTACCGGGAATTACGCAAGGTAAGACCTATATCAAACTTAAGGAAATTTGACCATAAGAACGTATATCACAGTGAAAATTAGATACCTCGCACATGTGTAATTCGGAAATAATTCCAAGTATTGTTGGTAAGCGTTTATTCATTGCAAGAACGCAAACCCCGGCACTGCTTCGAAACCATTCTATCGTATCATATTTTAAGACAAGGAAAAGTTGTCCGCTGCTTCGAAAGTCTCTGGAATACTCTGTGTGGTGAGGTTAGTATCTATGCAAACATTCGAACAAGTGCAAACTCCGAGATGTTTTATGAATATCTTCCCTGAATCGTGTAACTATGTATTATGTGGTAACCTCTCGGACACAAGACAATCCTCCACTCTTCTTTCACTGTTCTTCCTTTCCTTCATTATTTCTTTTCGTGCTTGCTGTTTCTCCTCTCTTGTCTCTTTCCTTCTTTTTCCTTCGTCTCATCATTTGTATCTTTTATTCTATTTACTTATTGCTTACTGTCCCTCATTTCTCTTTCCTTTCATTCTTCTTTTTCCTTCATGCTTCCTGCCCCTCCTCTCTTGTCTCTTTCCTTCATGCTTGATATTCCTCTCTTCTGTTTCCTTCCTTCCATTTCCTTCGTGCTTGTTGTCCCTCCTCTTTTGTCTCTATCCTTCTATTTTCTTATTGCTTGCTGTCCCTCCTCTCCATCACCTTCGTTCTATATCCTTCCGTCCTTCGATTTTCTTCGTGCATGCTATCCCTCTTTTATCTCGCCTTCCTTCCATTTCCTTCCTTGCATACTGTCCCACCTTCTCCATCATCACCTTCTCCCTCGTCCCACCTATATAATAAGAGTTTTCCATGCAGGCTTCGCACGTTCTTCCTTCCTTCCTTTCTTTCCCAATTCAATTCACGAGGAAAACAATGGGTATCGTGACACAGTTTCTGGCCGGGGTGTGACAGAACATACATAACATCCCGTCTGTAGTCACATGTTCTCTCTACAGTAGTGTAATTGTTTCCTGTCGCTCGTGTAGCCTAATGGGGATCTGTGAAAGGGAAGAACCTATTTTTAGGAAACTGGTGCAGGCTACTAGCCGATTCCTCCAAACTATATATATATCCTACGAAACAAATGATCTCATCTGCATGTTTCCTGATATAGTTTGGAGTAATCAATTACCCTCTTAATTGACCAAAAAGAGGTTCTCCCGTTAATTAAAGTAGCATGTGGTGCGAAAGGCAGAGATTATTATATTTTGCTGTCGAAATGCACAGTTACCTCCACTATAATAAGTAAGGACTCCCTGGTGTTGGGTTGGGGCTACTAATACCTTCCTATAATAAGTAAGGACTCCCTGGGGTAGGGTTGGGGGCTACTAATACCTTCCTATAATAAGTTAGGACTCCCTGGGGTTGGGTTGGGGGCTACTAATACCTTCCTATCCTAGTATCCCTGCTTGTCGATAAGGGGGAAGTTTTGTGTTGGTAAATCTGGAGCAACTGAATCCTCCAAACTATTCCAAGCAACAGAAAACTATTATTTTTGCTCTTGTTTTGGGCCTGTTTCCTAGCATACTTTGGAGAAATCAAGGCACTCCAATGTATCAAAAAAGAATTACCACCTTAAAGGCAACTTATAGAAGGGGCTTTCACTTCTCCAACTATCCTCTTTTTTTTTTTCATCTGTTACCTTTTGTGCTTAGGCTACTGTCCCACCTCTCAATCACCTTCTTCCTCGGGCGCTATATGACCTCGCTATTGCGGCGCCTACTATTAATCAATCAGTCAGATCCACTACTATGGGTTTCAGAGGCCGTGTGTCACAGTTTTTCGGGGATAACTTATTAACCAACAGTCGGATCAGTATGAGATTTTGCCACAGATTGTTTCACACCTTCCGCTAATTTTCAACGATATACTGCAATACCAAAAGTGGATAATAAGGACACTTTACTTAGAGTCGTGGGGATAAAGTAACACATCAGTCTTAAGGAAACGAACAAGGTTTTCATGACGTACTTTTGACGATAGTCCTTAAGCTCCACCCACCTCCCTCTATCACCTTCCCTCCTCTTTCTCCCTCCTTGCCCCCTCACTCTCCCTCTTTCCCCCCCCTCTCCCTCTTTCCCCCCCCTCTCCCTCTTTCCCCCTCTCTCTCCCTCTTTCCCCCCTCTATCTCTCCCTCTTTCCCCCCCTCTCTCTCCCTCCTCCCCCCTCTCCCTCCTTCCCTCCTCTTTCTCCCTCCTTCCCTCCTCTTTCTCCCTCTTTCCCCCCCTCTCCCTCTTTCCCCCCTCTCTCTCTTTCCCCCCTCTCCCTCTTTCCCCCCTCTCTCTCTTTCCCCCCTCTCCCTCCCTCCTTCCCCCCTCTCCCTCTTTCCCCCCTCTCCCTCTCCCCCCTCTCCCTCCCTCCTTCCCCCCTCTTTCTCCCTCCTTCCCTCCTCTTTCTCCCTCCTTCTCTCCTCTTTCTCCCTCCTTCCCTCCTCTTTCCCTCCTCTTTCTGCCTCTTTCCCCCCCTTCTCTCTCTTTCCCCCCCTCTCCCTCCTTCCCCCATCTCTGTCTCTCTCTAATACAGAAAATACAGGCACTCGTGCACATAATATATACATATAAAATTGAGGCATGCATTATGTGTTGCAATTATAGTTTAATTTGTCTGATAGTGACTGATAACCTCAAAGTTAAGACGAGGGTAGGATAGGGTGGTGTGTGATAATGACTGAGATTGATGGCATAGCAATGGTTTGGTGGTTTTCAGGTGTTGTGTGTTTTTGAGGTGTAATTATATAGCAGGTGGTATTTGTCAGGTTGTGTTGGAAGTCAGGTTTGATGGGACAGTTGATGCTTTGTGATTTTTTTTCTGGTCATGTATGTACGCGTTGGGAAGGCGTGAGGATATGAATATGGCGGGGGAAGAAGGGTAGTATACAGTAGGAAAGTAAGTGCGTTGAGGGCATGGAGGTAGTATAGGTGGAGTCGCCAGTAGGACCTGATTTGTGAAGCCACCAATCTGTCATTTCCGGCGCCTTCAAGATGGCGCATACCTTTGTATGTCAGGTCAGAAGTCAGGTTAGAAGTCCACTTTTACTGAAACATCTTGGTGTCCGCCATATTGAAGGCGCCGAAAATGACAGTTCGGCGGCTTCACTTTACTCCCCTGGATTAGTGAGCCATGGCGACTCCACCTACAGTTTACTACCTCCATGGTCGAGGGAGACTCTTACGTCAATAAGACAAACAATCAAAAACAACAAATGTGGAGGGGACAGTAAGACATTTATACAAAGTTGATAAGAATAGGGAGGGGTGGTTGTAGGCCGGTTCTATTAATATGCCAAAGGAAGGAGAGACAGTCATGATTGCTGGAAAAAGATTAAAAAAAAAAAAATGCACTGCGCACGTTTTATTTTAGTCCTCGTCGCTATGCAGAAACAAAACAACTCGATCGTCCATGATTTGAACAACCACAAAAATACACCACCTGTTGCCGTATGTGTCTGAGAGAGAGAGAGAGAGAGAGAAAGGTGGGTGAAGGATGTAAAGAAAGAGGAGGGTAGGTGGAGCTTCAGTGGTACAGCTCCGGACAGATCAAGGGACCCCACCTCTTCCACCAGCTACTTGGTGTGAGCCTCAGTGGATCTGGTATCACTGGCAGGTGGAGGGGGGGAGGGGAGAAATGTGGGCGGAGTTATATAGGGGGTAATGTGGAGGCGTTACCAATGTTGAGCCTTCCAGAAATTTGAATCCCGAACCACTTGTGATCATAGATGTGAACCACTCACTGGAAGGTGGTAGGAGGGGTTGGGTTGAGGAGAGGGTGTAAAGCTTCACAAGTGATCGAGTAGTAGTATTATAGATGGAGAGAATTATTGGATCAAGTAGCTAAAGATTATAAACGAACAAAGCCGACTGTCGCCTTTATTATGTTTTCTTGTGTAATCTAAATCCAACTCTGATGCTACATTCTATAGGATATTATTTATTATTTGAAATGAATCCAGATTTTACGTAATACAATTCACACGACACCATTATTTTATGACTAATATATCAAGCCATGCACCACCTACACAGTGTTGAAATAAATTTCAAGTAAATCCTTTATCGTTACCCTGTATTATTCACGACATTTTCTAAGAAACTTTTAGTGTGCAACTGGTTACCAAAGGATAATAGTTATATAGTGTAAGTTAATCTTTACCCAATAACCACTCCATCTGTTCTCCCCCACCCCATCCTCCCTTATTCCATTCGCTGTTTCCTCTCCCTCCTTCCCAGCAATCCTTTACTCTCCATCTTACCACCATCACCAACATTCTGTGTGTTGCTGCATAATCTGTTAATGCGCAAACAAGACCAGAATAGAAATAAAAGTTATATTTGGTATGCAAATACAATCCGTTATATATGACGAATATATTTATTACCCTTATTTATTTATCTGAGGTCAACATTCAGACGCCAGTGTTAGTGAACCAATCACAAGATTTAGAGGATATTGTGTCAGCACTAATGTTATTACTAATTAAAACAGGGAAAAATTTAAATAAGACATTTATTGGTTATTGTTTACATGACTTGTCAGTTTAGGTGAAAACTCCACAAGTCCTCGTTACGAAGCCTTCCACACCCATAACCCAACTGTGACTGTAGGCACCACACTGTAAATGATGAACACGTTATATGTATAGTTGTTGTTATTAATTGGTGTCATAAAATTATAATACCAGTTAACTTAATATAACCAAGTTTTTACTTCGACCTCACGTTTGCATTAAGCATGTGTAATGTTTTTTTTTTAATTATTATTATAATCACCTGGATATGTATTGCTTTAGACCCTTAGCCACGATGAGATACAATGTATACACTATTTATATACGGTACACTTCTATGAACACATTAAGGCTTGAAATACTGTAGATTACATATTTCATGTTCTTACTCATCAATTTGTTACTAGTATCGTGTCCAGCCACCCTCCTTCTCAATGACAGCCTGCAGTCGCTCGGGCATTGAGGCACCATGCCTTGTCACTATATCGGGTTTTCCCCGAAAAATCTCCCACTGTGCTCTGGTGTGCCGTAACAACTCTGCTGTGGTTCTCTCTCGTTCCGGCTCCCACGTGTTAACAATAGAACCCCATAGATTTTCTATGGGGTTCATATCACAGTTCTAACTAGACCAATCTATCACCTGCAAATTATCTTGAGCAGCAAACCATTCTTGAACTATCCTGGCCATATGGATAGGGCATCGGTCGTGTTTAGGACAGATGAGGGTGAGTAGTTGAAAAGAAATTAAAAACAATTAGTATATCTGCTTCATTATATTGCATTTGATCTATTAAATAAAGACACTGTCTATTGTTCACCCCTGTAGAGAGATACTGATTATTATCATTTGGATATTAAGCAACAAATAACGGAGCCGAGACAATCCCTTTACTGTCTTCAGCTCTCCCTGTATTCTTTTCGCCCCTCATGCTGGCAGTCCCCCTCTTTATCTCCTTTTCTCGCTGTAAAATAAATAAACTTATGCCTATATCTTTCAAGTAACTGGCAACCTCACACAACCTCCTCTCTCTTGTCTTCTCTCTCTCACACTCCCCCTTCCTTCCTTGCCTTCTGTAGTATTCTTTATCTTTTCTTTATCATATTTTTAACCTTCTCATTCGTTCTTTCAAAGTTTTAATCACATAGGCCTTTCTCCCTTATCACCTATAGTGCTTCAAATTTATGCAAGCGAAATGCTGCGGCTGGGATAATATGGTTAATACCGTTTTGGTTCTTTGTATTCTGTGGATTTACAAAACAACTAGAAATTCATAGCGAAGGATATGATAATAGTTATGTAGAACAAGTGTTGGCAGATACACATTCTTGACGGGATAATCCCAGCCACAGCATTTCGCCTTCTTAAAACAGAAGGACTATAGGTTTCATGCATTGCCATTTGCCAGTCTGTTGCTAGTCAGAATATTAACTTGTTAAACCATTTTGCAGGAGAGAGAAATATATATATAATTTTTTTAAGTTACTTATGGGCATAATTTAGATATATTAACTTACTTTTACTTACGTCCAGCATTACTGTGCAGAACATGTGACACAATAAGGACCACAAGGACAGTAATGGTGGTCAACGTGATTCTCATTAATCTCTCTATATGCTACTGAAAACAATGTTTTATGCTCAACTACAGAATTATGTTCTCAGCATGATAATGATAGCCAAAGATAATGAAAACAATATAAACAAATTAACATTTATTGCACAACAAACTACTCCCGCAGGGTTTCAAATTACACAAGCTTACAATATTCATGCATATTACAATACCAGCTATGTCTTAACACGGTCGATTTGGATGTCATATCGTAGAGCTTAAGGAAATATCAGGAATGACGACGGTGATAATTATCGCAAGCCAGTGAGATGAAAAGAGGAATTTTCTCTAGTTGAAGATAATACTAATGAACAGTAATAATTCCACACCCAGCTTATTGACAATGATTTTATACATAAGCTTATTAACACGTCAGCGTTATTACGTCCCTGAACCTTTCGGTAGGTGATGTAACTCAGTTGAATTGATAAATGGGTAGAGAGATATCTTATTGTCTATATTACAAGATAAGTATGATTTTGTAAAGATAATCTATCCAGATAGAGTAAATCTTGGTGTGATGGAAGAGTATTTGTTAAGCGAACTAATTTCCAACCACAGTAGGCTACACATTTAAGGGGAGACTATATCTTCTTGTTAAATTGAAGTTCCATGAATACTCCAGACTATACCAGGAAGCAGATGACCTTGGTGTTTCTTATGAGGGATCCGTTTCGTGGCAAAGTTTGCAGGATGCATAGAGCTCCAATTTAGCAGACAGCATCCTCTTAACTTTCCACCTCTTCCCCCCACTTCCCGAAACTCAGACATGGATTGATGAGGTAAGAATAAAACCATAATGACTACTACACCATAAATACATAAGTTATTTATACATCAACGAGAAACGACAGTGGTTCACTTGTCTTTAATATGGATTGCAGTAAACATTGTTACTCAGGGCAGACCAACAGTTCCATATTCTGTCAGTGCTGAAATGAATGATTCTGAAAGTACCGAATAACATAGTTCCTCTCCGTCAACTAAGACGGTGGCGTACTGACATGAGTATTAATTGTCAAATCTGCGTGATTCTCGTGAAACAATAAAACCAAAAGAACTATATAGTTATAACTGTAGGGAGGAAAAAACAAAAACAAAGTAGTTAGAAGATAAACTCGTGTCACGTGACACTACACGCAGCGGTTCGGTTTCCTGCCATGAACAGAGGTGTTAACAGAGATATCAACCACCTCGGGGCATCAGTGACACCAGGTCAGAATGGAGGCAAGACGCAGAGAGGCAAAAGAAAGGAGGATTGGTTTTAGAGGGCGCATTGTAGGGATGCATGAAGCCGGCCAGTCCATCCGAGCCATTGCCAACAACCTGGGGATTTCCACCAGAACTGTCCGCAGGTGGATAAGGAGGTGAGTGTAAATATAGTTCCTCTAATAATAAATAACATAACCGTCAATTTAGGAGTTAAGGACGCAAAAAGTTTATGAAATAACACCACACCATATGTTCTTACTCACCATACTATACTCTTATTTCATTCCGTCTGGCCAAAGCAAGTGTAAAAATGGCATCATCGCATTGCCAGATCGTGATTGGCGTAAAAAATGTTGTTCTTTACCCTTGATTTGTTGAGATAAACATTTAAATTATGACTTCATTAACGTAATTTTATTATTCTTTGTATCCTATAGAATTGTAACATTACATTAATGAAGGCAAAATTTAAATGTTTATCTTACCAAGTCAAAGGTTAGGAACAATATTTGTTCCACAAATCACAAACTGGCAATGCGATATTGTCATATTTACCACATAATGATAATACCACAATCCCGTATGCCAGACGAAATGAAATAGAGTATAGGAATAGGACCTGTTTAGGGATGAAATTTGTTTATATCGTTTTCATTATCTTTGGCTATCATTATCATGCTGAGAACATAATTCTGTAGTTGAGCATAAAACATTGTTTTCAGTAGCATATAGAGAGATTAATGAGAATCACGTTGACCACCATTACTGTCCTTGTGGTCCTTATTGTGTCACATGTTCTGCACAGTAATGCTGGACGTAAGTAAAAGTAAGTTAATATATCTAAATTATGCCCATAAGTAACTTAAAAAAATTATATATATATTTCTCTCTCCTGCAAAATGGTTTAACAAGTTAATATTCTGACTAGCAACAGACTGGCAAATGGCAATGCATGAAACCTATAGTCCTTCTGTTTTAAGAAGGCGAAATGCTGTGGCTGGGATTATCCCGTCAAGAATGTGTATCTGCCAACACTTGTTCTACATAACTATTATCATATCCTTCGCTATGAATTTCTAGTTGTTTTGTAAATCCACAGAATACAAAGAACCAAAACGGTATTAACCATATTATCCCAGCCGCAGCATTTCGCTTGCATAAATTTGAAGCACTATAGGTGATAAGGGAGAAAGGCCTATGTGATTAAAACTTTGAAAGAACGAATGAGAAGGTTAAAAATATGATAAAGAAAAGATAAAGAATACTACAGAAGGCAAGGAAGGAAGGGGGAGTGTGAGAGAGAGAAGACAAGAGAGAGGAGGTTGTGTGAGGTTGCCAGTTACTTGAAAGATATAGGCATAAGTTTATTTATTTTACAGCGAGAAAAGGAGATAAAGAGGGGGACTGCCAGCATGAGGGGCGAAAAGAATACAGGGAGAGCTGAAGACTGAAAAAGGGATTGTCTCGGCTCCGTTATTTGTTGCTTAATATCCAAATGATAATAATCAGTATCTCTCTACAGGGGTGAACAATAGACAGTGTCTTTATTTAATAGATCAAATGCAATATAATGAAGCAGATATACTAATTGTTTTTAATTTCTTTTCAACTACTCACCCTCATCTGTCCTAAACACGACCGATGCCCTATCCATATGGCCAGGATAGTTCAAGAATGGTTTGCTGCTCAAGATAATTTGCAGGTGATAGATTGGTCTAGTTAGAACTGTGATATGAACCCCATAGAAAATCTATGGGGTTCTATTGTTAACACGTGGGAGCCGGAACGAGAGAGAACCACAGCAGAGTTGTTACGGCACACCAGAGCACAGTGGGAGATTTTTCGGGGAAAACCCGATATAGTGACAAGGCATGGTGCCTCAATGCCCGAGCGACTGCAGGCTGTCATTGAGAAGGAGGGTGGCTGGACACGATACTAGTAACAAATTGATGAGTAAGAACATGAAATATGTAATCTACAGTATTTCAAGCCTTAATGTGTTCATAGAAGTGTACCGTATATAAATAGTGTATACATTGTATCTCATCGTGGCTAAGGGTCTAAAGCAATACATATCCAGGTGATTATAATAATAATTTAAAAAAAAACATTACACATGCTTAATGCAAACGTGAGGTCGAAGTAAAAACTTGGTTATATTAAGTTAACTGGTATTATAATTTTATGACACCAATTAATAACAACAACTATACATATAACGTGTTCATCATTTACAGTGTGGTGCCTACAGTCACAGTTGGGTTATGGGTGTGGAAGGCTTCGTAACGAGGACTTGTGGAGTTTTCACCTAAACTGACAAGTCATGTAAACAATAACCAATAAATGTCTTATTTAAATTTTTCCCTGTTTTAATTAGTAATAACATTAGTGCTGACACAATATCCTCTAAATCTTGTGATTGGTTCACTAACACTGGCGTCTGAATGTTGACCTCAGATAAATAAATAAGGGTAATAAATATATTCGTCATATATAACGGATTGTATTTGCATACCAAATATAACTTTTATTTCTATTCTGGTCTTGTTTGCGCATTAACAGATTATGCAGCAACACACAGAATGTTGGTGATGGTGGTAAGATGGAGAGTAAAGGATTGCTGGGAAGGAGGGAGAGGAAACAGCGAATGGAATAAGGGAGGATGGGGTGGGGGAGAACAGATGGAGTGGTTATTGGGTAAAGATTAACTTACACTATATAACTATTATCCTTTGGTAACCAGTTGCACACTAAAAGTTTCTTAGAAAATGTCGTGAATAATACAGGGTAACGATAAAGGATTTACTTGAAATTTATTTCAACACTGTGTAGGTGGTGCATGACTTGATATATTAGTCATAAAATAATGGTGTCGTGTGAATTGTATTACGTAAAATCTGGATTCATTTCAAATAATAAATAATATCCTATAGAATGTAGCATCAGAGTTGGATTTAGATTACACAAGAAAACATAATAAAGGCGACAGTCGGCTTTGTTCGTTTATAATCTTTAGCTACTTGATCCAATAATTCTCTCCATCTATAATACTACTACTCGATCACTTGTGAAGCTTTACACCCTCTCCTCAACCCAACCCCTCCTACCACCTTCCAGTGAGTGGTTCACATCTATGATCACAAGTGGTTCGGGATTCAAATTTCTGGAAGGCTCAACATTGGTAACGCCTCCACATTACCCCCTATATAACTCCGCCCACATTTCTCCCCTCCCCCCCTCCACCTGCCAGTGATACCAGATCCACTGAGGCTCACACCAAGTAGCTGGTGGAAGAGGTGGGGTCCCTTGATCTGTCCGGAGCTGTACGTGTGTGTGTGTGTGTATGTACGGATACGTGTATCTGTGTGTGTGTGTGTGTACGGATACGTGTACGTACGTGTGTGTTTGTGTGTACGGATACGTGTACATGTGTGCGTGTCACTATCGAATAAATTTCACTAATCTAATTGTGTGTTTGTACAGTCATGGGTGATAGTGGTGGACCACCAGGGTACAAGGAGTGTTGGACACCAACTGAACACAGTTCGAAAAAGTGAGTCTTGTAAACCTCTCTCAACGTTGTGAATGGTTTGGAAAATTCACTTGTTGGAACTGTGTCTAATTGCTCTCCAACACTCCTTGTACCCTGGTCCACCACTATCACCCATGGCTGTACAAAAATAATGGTGTTCTGTTGCTTGGAATAGTTTGGAGGAATCGGGTATGCCAGATTTACCAACACTGTACGTACTAACTTTCACCTTAATTAATGTTCACCTCCAGAATAATCGTGACCAGATCAATACTTTTTGGTGAGATTGTACACTCGTGATACATAATTTCTGACCAGAGTGTGAGTAGGAGAAAGCTTCAAATCGCCTACTATATTTCATTTCCCCACCCAGTACACCTATAGAGGCTGAGTTCGAATGTAGGGTATGTGTGTGTGTGTGTGTGTGGTGCCTGCCGTTCGTCTCTGGTCAGACATTATGTATCACGAGTGTACACTCGGATATACGTGTCCTTGCATGTATGTGTGTGTATGTGTGTGTGTGTGTGTGTGTGTATGTGTGTGTGTATGTGTGTACCTGTGCATATGTGTCGAATCCATATCACACCAAACTACACGACACCTGAAAACCAAACACACACACACACACACACACAAACATAATGACAGAATCGCATGAGTGACCTAACTAACCAAAGCCTCAATAACAAACCAAAGCATCAATAACTAACCAAAGCCTCACTACTATAAGATTGACTGAACGTGTTGGTGAGTAGAATTGATGGTTGAATTGCATGATTGTTGCAGGACTCATGTTGGGTATAGAAAGGAAAGTTTTCTCATAAGTTTAAAGTAAAGTTATTAAGTTAAGGTTTAAGTTTTTTCTAAGTTAAAAGTATAGTTATTTCCTAAGTTAAAAGTAAAGTCATTAAGTTTAGGTTTAAGTTTTTTTCTAAGTTAAAAGTATAGTTATTTTCTAAGTTTAAAGTAAAGTTATTTCCTAAGTTTCAAGTAAAGTTATTTCCTAAGTTAAAAGTAAAGTTATTCCCAAAGTTAAAAGTAAAGTTATTTTCTATATCAAAGTAAAGTTTTCTCACAAGTTTAAAGTGTAGTTCTCTCATAAGTTAAAAGTAAAGTTATTTCCTAAGTTAAAAGTAAAGTTATTTTCTATGTTAAAAGTAAAGTTATTAAGTTAATATTTAAGTTCTCTTCTCAGTTTAAATTTTAGTTACAGGTATGTTCTATGTTAAAATTAAAGTTATTTCCTAAGTTTTAAGTTAATTTTTTTCATAA